>JAWWEE010000159.1:17372037-17435472 GCA_035221455.1 Xenops minutus | reverse complement strand
GTTGGTATTAATTAATGGGGTAAAAAAAAAAAAAAAAAGTAAAGAAAAAAAAAAAGAAAAAAGAAAAAGGAGGAGAAAGGGGAGGAGATGAAAAGCAAGGGGAGAAGGGAGGACCGGGCGGGGAGGAGGCAGCTCGTCAGAGACGGACGGGACGGGACGGGAGCGGACCCAGCGCCCCGCGGGCCATGCCCCTCCTGGCCACGGCGCTGGCCGCCCTGCTGGCCACGGCCCCGGCCCCAGGTAAGCGGCACCGCCGGGGGCACAGCCCCGGCAGCCCCGCCGGGACGGGGCGGCCCCCCCGAGCCCCGCAGCGGGGTGCGGGTCCCCCCGCCGCCCGCACCGCGGAAGGGGCTGCGGCAGCGCCCCGGGCTCGGGCAGCGGGACGGGCGCTCAGCGGAGCGGGGCAGCCCGGCAGCACGGCCGGCAGGGCACCCTCTCCTGCGCCCCCGGCCCCGCCGGTCCCTGAACTGAAACCCGGCTCCGCTGTCCCGGGCTCCCGGCAGCTGCGCCTCTGCTCAGCGACCCGGTCCTTTTACAGAGAGGAAAACTCTTTCTATGTAGAAGTTCATGGAAATGGGTCCTCGGCCGTCTTCTGTGTCAAGCAAAGCCGAGGCAAAGCAGGTTTGACGTTTTTTCCACAGGTACCCTGGTGCCATAGGCATCAGGTGGAAGTGCAGCCCGTAGGTCAGCTGTAAAAAGCCTTCTCATTTAAGACCTTTATGCCTCCAAAACCAAAGGTGCGTTGGACAGCGTTGTGTGTCCTGAAGCTGCAAAACAGTCTGTGGCTGAACTTCCAGATGCAGTAAGGTTACAGGGGTGGGGAAGCCCTGCACGTTCAAGGTTAATGAAAGAGTTGATTTTGAATGTTCACCACAAAAGGGCAGGAGATGGTGGAGGCAAACGTTTGGTTCAGGTTCATCTTTAGTTAATGCAGAAGCTTTCTCCAACGGGGAGCCTCTGACTTGTGGAACTTGCAGACAGATCTGGTCAACTGAAAACAGCTGTTTGGTTTTTGGTGCTCTTACTAACCAGCTCCTAATTATTTTCATTTAAACAAGAAGCTTTGCTTCTTCCTGGCTCATCTGCTCTTTTTACTTTTTAATTGTAGAGAAATGAAAATAAAGCAGGCTTTGACAGCAGCATAGTTTCACAGAACAAACTACAGCACAGATAAAAGTCATCCCATATGCTTGTAGTCAATGCAAATCTGAGATCAGAAGGCAACCATCCCAGTGCCATGCCTCTCTAGTCCCCCAGTTATCAGTGCTCTCAGCCCTAAAGGGTGGGTTATAGATTCTGCTTATCAGTCTCCATGGAGGAAGGAAGAGTGGCCTATATAAAACACTAAACCTGGACTGTGAGCAGTTGTAAACAGGAGCAACTCCACTCCTACCTCCACTGAAGTAGCTGGGGTTCTCCCACAAAAACACAGCCATGCTGAGACGGCTCACCACATGTAAGGACTGAGCAGTGGCTGTAAGGCCTTGGCCACTGTTCCAGCACAGACAGAGGGGATAGCCGTGGAATAAATAAAAGCTTCTGGCTGCTAGAAGTATAGTTTGGTACTCCTGGCACTGCTGTGAAAATGTTTTGCTATTCAGTATGGCAAGACGGCAAAGTCCAGACCTAGATAATTCTTGGAATTGAACTGGTGTAAGAAGAAGTGGACTCTTTTCAGAAGAGGATTTTTTAAAGCATAGCTTAGTCAGCAGTCACCTTTCCTGACTTCCCAGAGGCTAGGGAGACATGCAGGTGGAGCAAACAGCTAAAAGTTTGGGATGCGGGTAGCTAAGTGAGCTGCTTGCAAAAAGGAGAGACATGTTTGCTGATTAAGCACAATGCAAAGAAATCTTCAAATCTTTGACTCACTCTCCTCTCCCTTTCTATAAAAAGGTTTTCCTTTCCAAGCAGAAACTCTTGTGGTGAGCTCCACCTGAGCAGCTACATCATGCTATATTGGGAAGGCAGGAGAAGAAAAAACAGAGATTTCTCACTTGAAACAGCAGTCTCAAATCTAGTGCTCTGTTGGCACACAAGCCTGCTCTCAAGTTGTGGAGAAGTCTCCTGTTCTTGGCAAGGAGCCCATTACAAGGGTAAACCTCATGCTGAGGCTGATCCAGTGCCCACTAAAGACAGGAGGAACATATCCACTAGTGTCTAGGAGTTCTGAATGAACGTTCTCCTTTCCACATAAGAGATAAATGAACTCTTTCCTCCAAAATCCACCACTGTTCCTCCTCCAGTGCTAGTGGGAGAATAAAGTCAAATTGATACTGTTTTTCTGTTTTATATAAAACATCACCTGACCCTGTTCAGCATGAGCTGATACCATGGTATCATCAGATTTCCAAAACTCTCCCGAGTGCTGCACTTGTACAGCTGCACCAATAGGAGCTACAGAAGGAAGATCTGGAGATAGGTTCCCACTGATCAGACAACATGAAGGATGCAAAATTTGATATGTCCTTATAAAAAGTCATGTCTGCAGAGGAAAAGAAGCCTTAGGTATAAAATACCAATGTTTGTATGAGTGTAAACAGCTAGAAAGGGATCAGAGACTCCACATACAATGCTTCTTTATCTTCTTGCAGAGGCTTCCATCATCACCCTGTCTGAGTTCCTCTGTATTTTCTCTTGGGTACTTTTTGGCACTGTTCTGCCTGGTTTCGAATTAAGCAATGATCCTTTTGCCTTTTATTTTGGGACTCTGTTTCACAATTACTCCTAGCCAGCTTTTTCAAACCAGAAGTTCACATGTCAGGAAAATGACATAATTGTTTTTCTTTACAGTTTTCATGACATGTTCATAATTTCAGTAGAAAAAGGTCTGTGTTTTTCATTTACCCAAACCATAATTGTATAAATGATTTATTAAAGTTTTGTTGCCTAAGAACCCCAAAATGTGTTGAAATTCTTAAACTTATTTATCCAAGCTATAATTTTATAAATGATTTATTAAACATTTATTGCCTAAGGACCCTAAAAAAGTTGCAATCCTTAAACTTATTGCTTATTTACTATGCAGCACAACCTTCAAAATTTAATCTTTTTTTGATGGCAAAGGCAGCCATTTACCAGATTCACATCTGCCAGTAGAGCACCAAGATCAGGTAACTCCAGTGAATAATAACTGAAGTCTCGTGCCTGGAAAGCTTTTGATGGGATTCAGCCTTAATTTTAAATATCAACATTGTGTTCTACTTGTGCACTTTCTACAATACAAAATTACGTCTTTCTTTGGCCTTAGCATGAATTGCAGACACAAACCATGCACGGATAACTTTATCAATAATGTCAGCCATGCTTAGCTGCAGTTTCCTAAAGAGATTTTTAAAAAAAAAATCGTAAGCTCTTCTTTGTACAACTTATTTTCTCCTTTGTAAGTAAGAAAACAATGTCTATTTGGAAAAAGCACACCATTCAGTAGAGCTTTCTACTGAAATGACACAAAAATTAATAATTATACTATTAATTTAAAGAAAGTTCCTCTCAAACATTTGCAATGTAACTAATTTAGTGGATTTACTTTAACTAAGGTGATAAAATTCACTGCTTCATTTCACAGCTTCACTGGGGCCATACAACCAGTGTCTCCGCCTCAAACACTCATTCAGAAATAGAATGGAAATACTTTATTTGATTATTTTGAAGATAAATATATGTTTGTGTTTCAGAAGCTGATGTCAGACAAGAGTCTCTGCCAAAATGCTCATCCCCTTTGTTAAAATGTTCCTCACTGATGTGCTAGAAAAGTGTCCAGAAATGAAGAAATCGTTCTCCCAGAGTTGAAATTCTCATTAGTATTTGAGTACAGTACAGTATTCACATAACAGAAAGCTTAATGTTCACTGTTTAGAGAACATTTCATGCTTTCCAGAGTGCATCGCAGGGAGTGCTTGCTCACTGCTGAAATATGGTTCTCTCTCTAGTGGGTGCCCTCAGACCAGTAGATTACACATTACAAGTCATGTAGGGAACACATTACCACAATACACCATTGGTCAAAAATAGATCTGTCTCTGATACGACTAATAAGGACATTCTTAATCTACATTAGGAAGCAAATAAAATGAGTGTTGATTCCCATGCCTCAGAAAATCAGTCCAGTACAAATCAGTTAGATCAGGAAAGGAAAATCTTCCTCCAATGAACAGACAGCTATGAACACTTCTTTCAACCTTTGCCTATACTGGCTGTTGTTGGAGGTAAAGCAGAGAGGAAAATAACTGGTCTAAGAGAGGTTCATGATGAAGAACGTTAAAGACAAGAATCAGAAATTAATGGAACAATGGAATAATAATTTGTCCCAATATGATCTCATGTCATATTTTTCTGGGCAAATAATTTCAGATTAACTTGAATTTATAGTCAGAAGGACCAATCTGACAGATTTAGCCCAGGTTTGAGACAACTGTTTAATTAGGACAAGGAGAATATTACTTAAAATGGAGGACTGTAAATAAGGGGAACTGTAGCATATAGGGAGTTCACTTTCAGTGATCATCTAGAGAACAGTATGATGTAAAGTTTGCATACATGATGTCTAAAAGAAGTAGATGGAAGCATGCACGTTGAAATTATGTGACTTTATCAAATCAGCATAAGAAAGGGATAGCATGTAGGAAAAACTGAGGATGTAGTAACAGAAGTTAGTAAAGCAAAGTCATGTACTTGAGGATTAGTAAGACTTTCTTTGATACACTAGGAACTGAACGACAAATTATAAAGAAGGGAAAACACCCAAGTATGCTATTTATTTATGAATTTACATATAATCACATGCAAAAGTGTTATGAAAAAGGACAACATAATTCTGGGATTATAGCAGGCAAGATATATCCCAGTCACATCTGAGAAGTACTATGAGTATTCCACAGGATATTGGAAAACTTCTTTCCAGACACTGTCTATAATTGCAGTCAATTGCATTAAAATAGTTAAAATAATTACAATCAAACCCAAAATCTAAACTGTAACTAGTGCAGAGAACTGCTGCAAAGGTGAATAGGGAAGGGAAGACACTAGTTTACTAGAGGACACTAACAGAGCTTGGCTTCTTCACCTCAACAAAGCAAAGGCTGAGACATCAGATAATTGCCTTCTATGTGGGATCAGGAAGCAAGCTGAGAGAAGAAAACACTATTTCAACTTAAAGTTGGCACAGGAACAAATGGGCATAAACTGGCTATTGAAACCATACTTGTGAGTCCCTTCCAACTCAGCATAATCTGTGATTCTGTGATCTAGCCTGGAAATCCTAAGAAGAATGCAAGTTGTTGGAAGAGCTAGTCACAGAGCAGCTTTCCAAAAGACATTCTTGGCTCTTTCTCCAAGCTAGCTTTAGATTAACATTTGTTCAGACTGATGAAGGATTATGTGCAGTTGGTCCTATGACAGCAACAATTTCTTCATGTCGGCCCTATGTTACTGATTAGTGACAGCAAGAATGCTATAGCAGACTCACTGAAGGAGGGCCTTATGCCATCGTTAACATTCACAGAGAGGCAGATGATGTCAGGTTAAACAAGCTCACTAAATTGTTGCACAGTAAACAGATACCATCAGTTTACCTGCTGTGGGCTTGCATGCTGGGACAGATTATGGTGCTGTTGTGCCATTATAGAGGATTCTCACCATCTTTTCTTTTCTTCACAGATGTTTGTGAGGCTTTAAATGTGACGGTCTCTCCTGGACCAACAGTGCAATACTTCGAGGGAGATAATGCTACCCTTTACTGCCACATTTCTCAAAAGAGAAAGACAGACAATTTGCTGGCTGTGCGGTGGGTCTTTGCTGCATCACCTACCCAGGAGCATTTGATGATCAAAATGACAAAGTTTGGGTCTGTCCAATACTATGGAAATTATACTCACCATTTCCACAAGCAAAGACTTCATCTTCTTAAAGAGAAACATGGAACTATGTACAGATTTCTTATTTTAAGCCTCCAGCAAACAGATCAAGGACGTTATATATGCAAAGTCCAGGAAATTGGCAAACACAGGAATAAGTGGACAGCATGGTCAAATGGCACAGCAGCTACTGAAATAAGAGGTGGGAGACTACTGATTTCAAGTCTATAATTTTTTCTTGTGCTGTGATCCTTTTTTTTCTTCTTGCAAGTTCATTCATAAGACTTTTGAACTTAGGTTATCTTTAAGTATACTCTGTGGATATGAGATGAAAATGTAATACTCAACTTCTTATGCATTATAACTTAAACATTATTCAGCCCATAATAATATGTAAAAAAGTGAGAAGGTTGGTAGGTTTGTAGAAGATAGTCTATTTCCATTGTCTTTTATCAGAATAGCAGTAATTAAAACTCCTTTCCATCCAGATACCATACAAGGTCTCTACAGCTTTGCTATTGGATATAAACAAATTCCATTGTTATTTAAATATAAAGAGTCAGAAACAGAAGAGAAATTAACATATTTTCTGAAGAATATTCAGTGGGTCTGTCAGAAATAGAAACATTATATTTCAGATCTATGTTTTACCTCTCTCTTGGTGTTTCCCTTGCTTTTAGTTCTTGTCTAGCAGCAGTTTGTAAGCAGCACTTCTAGTGTCACTTCTGTGCTGTTGTTTATACCAGTTGTAGCCAGAAAGCAGAGCTAGAAAAGCAGTGGCCAACCTACTGATATTGAACTTTGGATAAACAATGAGTGACAGATGTGAACCAAGTTGAAAACGACCCATCTCTTCAGGAACTCAAATCTTATGCCACCACACCCACACTTTCAGAGATGAAACTGGTGAAACAGGGTGAAACTGGATTTAGAGAATAGACTCCATGTCATTAGTGTTAGCTGGCAAACTAGCACTAGTTTGTGGCTTTATAAGCAGAAGAGTTGATTTCCCACAGGGCCAACTCTCAAGATAATGCCAGAAAGCAGTTAAGAGTGTTTTCTCATTCACTGAATGATGGAAGTTCTTAAATGCCTATAGTGAAACGTATGGATTTGTCAGGAGTACTTGGAAAGGGAATGGCATGTTCCAAGAAAGTGGCAGCAGAAGACAAAAAACAATATAAAAACAATATAAAATATTGTTACACCACCTGTCATGTCCTTCCTCACAAAAAGCTACCCTGCATTTTCATAGCTTCTCAGGCCATTGCTAATTATAACACAGAAACCTCTCATTGCTCTTCATAGCTAAAGTGTGGGATTCAGATCGATTTAGTTATTTCAAGGGAGGAAGTTTGTAACTTCTCAGTCCAGTCTTTAAATAATATTTTTTCCCCTGATTTCTAATATAAGTTATTAATACATAATTAGTATAGGGATTTCAGACTCATGACTTCATCATTTTTATACAGTCTGCTCAGCTGTATTCTCTCTGCTTCAAAAGTGACCCAAAGCAGAGCAGGACACCTTGAGGCAAGGGAGAAGGCTGGCCAAGCTGTAGACTAACCACACTGACAGTACGCCCTGTAGGGATCTGAGACAAACACCACAACCACCCTGGCCCCCCAAAAGGGCATTTATTCCAATTCTAAATTCAGATTATAGATACCAAATGATATCGGAAAAATGTCGTCTTTGAATGCCATAGCAACTGTTTTACTGCTTAAAGCCACTGTACTGGAAACAAAGTACTGCCTTCACTGGCATTCTACTAATGCACCGTGAGTGTACAGAACTTGCTACACTTGGGAGGGAAGGCAACTCTTTTCTGAGTAGTGGTAGTTTCCAGTTTTCCCAATGGTAACACTTGGGCTTTTCAGGGAAATTTTATTCCAAACCCACTTTGTATTTTATATTATGTTCAGTTATACTTTTTATTGCAAAGGGATTTACTTGTATTACAGTTAGATCCGGGATGCAACAAAAGGAGCAGTACAAATTGCCTGAAGCATTTGGATACTTCAGTTGTATGCTTGTGCTTCATCAAATCAGCTAACAGGGTTCCAACACATCACCATTGCTGTGTTGTCTAACATTTTGTTCCAGTTAATGTGCCTGCAGTTATGAACAAATTCAAAATAATATCTTTATGCTAAAGCACCAGGCAAACTTCTTGAAACTTTGCACATCAAGTGGTGTCAGAAATAGAATAGTCCCTCCTTTTTTTAGTTCACAAAGGAAGACCAGGTCACTGTGTAAGAGAGAAATTTTCAGAGAGAAAAGAAAAAGGTCATTCTGCTTCTTCAAAATTGTAATATGCTCTGGAAGCAAACTGGCGGCTGGATTTGTTGTATCTACTGATGTGAATTTATTGAGATTTTGTTATTTGCTAGCAAGTTTTCAGGTGTAAATTGGTGTAGGCCATTAAAATTGCAAATATATTTTGTTGCAACACATAAATTTATATACAAATACACATATTGGAGTTGTGGAAAAACAATTGAGATATAGTTACTTGATGTCTAATAATGGCAGTTAAAAGTTTAGCTACATATCTGGCTTCTACTTTAGGGGCAGAACACATTTCTTCAGAAAAGAAGCCTCATTGATGGAGATGGAGTCCATACAGTCTGTGATTTGCTGTGCTTATGTCAACTACAGCAATTTTGTAGTGTTTTCAGAAGGTCCAGCTGAAATTTGAACTCTTGCAGTTTGCCCCTTTAGATGTAGTGAATACAAGACGTCAAAGAGGATTTATTATAGTACAGAATGCATCAGAAAACAGTTTGTGTGGGCCATAAAAAAAAAAATTAAAAAAAAATACAAAACAATAAAAGAAAGGAGGCATCAAAACATGTTCTCCCACTCCCTATCAGAAAACTCAAAATAGTCAGTAATCTTCTCAGAACAATATGCAGCACCTCGAAACCATAATTTACAGTCAGGTAATCCCTCAGGGTACTGCACATCTCTTTGGAAGAGCAATATATGTTCCAAATCATTTACAACCCAAGAGAAGAGGCTTTTTTTCCTGAGACAAACGTAGAAAATTAAGCAGTTCAACTATAATCTTATTGGCATCGACAACAAAAACAAGTAGAGATGATCACAAGAAGCTGTCTTGTTAAGAAATTTATGTGTCAGAATTTCTCAATTTCTCAAAGAAGAAAGTCTGAGTTCTATTAAATATTAGTTGCAAGTGGCATTTTCTAAGAGTAAAACTGTTGCAAGATGCAAGAATGCAAGATTATTTTTTCCCCAAAATGAGTAAGACTCCTTTCTTTCCAGGGAAGCTATTCTGAAATACTTGCCAAAAATCTACATGTGATGCTTTCATGTAACGAATTAATAGATTTGTTAAAATATTCAGGATGAGGTTCCCATTACAACTGAACAGAAGATTGCATTAGTCCTAAAAGTTCTGTATCCATTCAGTCCCACACCTCACATCCCTGCAGGGCACTCCTTAATGAATTCCCTTTCCAGTAAGATATTTTTTCTCTGATGATTTGCCACATGAAACTCTTTTGAGAGGTTCAGAACTCATTGGCAATCTGGAGGACATCACCAGAATCCTATCCTATTACAGTGATTGCTAGCAGAAATAAAATCACGGATTAATATAAGTGACATCATCTAATCTGATGTCATAAAAAATATCAGCATGCATAAACAATCTGTCTGAGCAGAGCAGAAAGGGTTTTGAACAGTGATCCAACATTCAGAGCATTTGGGTTCTAATGCTAGGCTGTACAGCTATTATGATACTGACAGTCATCCATCCCCTTTCTGAAAGGGAGAGGACAATTCTGTGCAAACTTTGCAGCTGTTTTCCCATTGATACAGCAGTTTACATTAGTTAAGATGTTCAGCTTAGTCTGTTCCTGCATCTAAGCCAAGGACACTGAGGGTAAGCAGATATGTTCTATGTTCTGCTTTACAGCTCAGGTAAGTGATTTCTGAAGCATTTGGACATATTTCAAAAAGTCCATGCATGCGTGGGTGGGGGTTTTTCACATAGACAGGCGTCATATCCATGTATCTTTAAAAGGCACAGCATAGAAGCCAGCCTTTGAGGAAAGTAAGAAGGAAAAGAACTCATGAGCAGTACTTTCACTTTGGGTCTCTCTATGTGTTATTTGGTTTGGAAGGAAGGCAAGTTGAGGAGGATGGGGGCCTACAGAGGCAGTCCTGAAGCTGGGAAATGCTATCACAGAATCCTATAATGGGTTTGGTTGGAAGAGACCTCAGTGGGCCATCTGGTCCAACCTCACTGCTCAGGCAGGGTCATCCTAGAGCACATTGCAGAGCATTGTGTCCAGCTAGTTTTTTAATATCTCCTGTGAGGGAGACTCTGGGCAATCTGTTCCAGTATGTGGTCACCTCCACAGCAAAGAAGTTCTTCCTCATATTCAGGTGGAACTTCCTGTGCATCAGTTTCTGCCTGTTCCTTTTTGTCCTAGTGCTTGGTACCACCAAGTAGAGTCTGGCTCCATTCCCCCAGCACCCTCCCTTCAGATATTTATAGACATTGGTAAGGTCCCCCCTCAGTTGTCTATTCTCAAGCTGAACAAGTCCTGCTCCCTCAGCCTTTGCTCATAAGAGACATGCTAGTCCCCTAATCATCTTTGTTATTGTCCACTGGACCTTTGTTACCCTCCACTGCTCCATGATCTCCATGTGCCTCTTTTACTGAGAGCCAGAACTGAACACAGCACTGTACCGCTGCATGGAGTTATTCTTCTCAGGTGCAGAACCCTTCATTTGCTTTTGTTGAATTTCAAATGGTCAAGGACCTTCTGAAGGGCTGCACAGCACTCTGGAGTATCAGTCACTCTTCTCAGCTTTGTGTTGTCAGCGTGATGGCAGAGTTTACTTCAGTGCCAGGTATTGCTAGAACTTCCCTGTTTTTTAAGAAGAGCTGTGCCTGATGTGGCTGGCTCACAGTCAGTTCTCAGGAAGTCTTCAGATCTGTGTCCTTCAGTAAAGTTACTGTTCTTCCCTTTTTATTTTTTTTTTTTTTACTTAACTTCTAAGGCTTAGAAATACACCACAGTGTTAAATCTTCTTATTTTTAACTGTAAGAGAAAACAAATTCTCATTCTCTTGAGCATAAGTTGTCTGTCTCCTCTCTCAGAAGTAGCCTGGTCCAGAAACACAAACAGCAACCCTACAGGTATGAGTTCTGGGTAACAGAAACAAGAGTCAGAATAAAACCAGCTACATACAACATTAATGGTAGCTTTTCCCCTAAGGTACTCAGAACATTCCCACAAAGCCATTACAGACCTTACAAGCATATGGCCACCCTATTTCAAGGCCTAGGCTCTTCTGAAGCATGTTTCTGTTCACTTGCTGTTCACTGCATTTAAGTTTCAATTGAAGATTGATTCTTGCCCAGAATAAGAGGACAACAGGGAGGCAGTCTCAAGCTATAATGCACTTGTGGGGTATGCCAAGCCATATGAGATTTGCTGGAAGATATACTTATAATGCTGTTGTGTAAATAAAGTGTTCATTGGAAGGTAATTATCCTGTGAGATAAAGCAAGATGTTGGTGCACTGAAGTCTAAGGCAGAATACAATTACTTCAAGAGGTCTAAACTTTTTATCCCATACAATTTTCAGTTCTTGTCATGTCTTTGTTTTTTTCAGTGATTTCATCAAAATCTTCTGATCATCCCATTTTCAAGAAAACCCATGAAGCTTGGAAGTTTTTTGAAGGTAAAGATGCATCTAACTGCTACTGCTTCTATACACAATGTTACTTTTGTCCAATGCTACAGGACTACTGCAGTGCCCCAAATCAGGATCAGTTTTGCTAGTTTCTGTGAAAACCCAGGCCTTGTCTGAGAAACCATCCCACAAAGTACAAGGTGGACAAAAGAGAATGGTAGAGTCCAGCTTCAGTTTCTCATATATCTGTTATGGTCAATGGGAATTTCATAGAATATTCTGAGCTGGAAGGGAACCACATTGAATCGAGTCCAACTCAAGTGAATGGACCATAATGGGATTGAACCTACAACCTTCATGTTATTAGCACCACACTCTAACCAGCTGAGCTCATCTCAGGGTCAACAGCCTATGTCTGGCTAACCACACAATGCAAATGCAGACCCTTATTCAGGAACGTGTTGAGCATGTCTGCAGAGGTACCAAGCACTGTACACTTCTGTTTGCCTTAGAAACTGCCCAGTAAACATGCTTGGCAGTGCAAGAGCAGCTTGAAGTTCCCTTGAGTTTCAAGGCAAGCAGTATTTCCTGTTTAGATTGGGGGACAACTGTTCCATGAGACTGTAATCCAGAATTTGCATGCAGTTAGGACTCTCTCCTCCTCCTCCCCTCCCAGTCTGGACTGCTAGTGAAGTGCCAGCACAGCACTTACAACGGCTGTGCTTCCTGCCAGGCAGGAATGCTCACTTACAGGATGGCCCTGATTCTGTGGGGAGCATTGCTTTTTAAACCATAATTTATAAACTATATTGTTGCACTGCGTAAGGGGAATGAAACACAGAACTGCAGGTCAGGGGTCCAGTTCCAGCAATGCTATTTTCTACAAGAACACTTGACCTCTGAGGCTTAGTTTCCTCTCTGTGAAGCAGGAAAGAAGCCAATATTCCCCCCTAAGGACGTTTCAAGACATTAATGGTTAGAGCATCCTTAAAGTACTCTATTTAGAGTTCTAGTAAAAGCAGAAATAAGTCATTAAAGATTTCTTCTCCTTCTGAACAAAATACTCCATCTTGATCTGCCATGGTACAACTCCTGTCAGCTCCACTGGGAATGAGTTACAGCACCTGAATGAAAGCCATAAAGGGAGATTGAGGCGGTAGTTTGAAAAATAAGAAAACGTACAAACATTTCAAGCTAGTGCTGCCAGCAGAAAAAACAATTGTAGATTTTCTTCCTTCTTCTCCAGCCACTCAGCACTCCCCCCACTTGTTTTATTGTTTGTATGTTTGTTTTGGTTTTTTTCTTTTGTTAAAAAAAGAAAAAAAAGTACAGCTGTTTGAACTGAGAAACAATCCAGCTGAAGTCCATTTGGGTTTTGGGTTGCCACTCAAAACAAACAAACAAAACTCAAAACCAACCAACAAACAAAACCTAAACAAACAAAAAAACCCCAAAACACCAAAGCAGTCCTTTGCCCACTCCTAAAGGTCAGATCTCATAGGTGTAGTTACACCTATTTGCATTTATGGACACTTCAACCAAATTCTAAACTGAACAGGATTCTATAGGAAAGTAACAAGAGGGTTAAACTACTTCTGAACTGTAACTACATCTTTAAGGCCAGAGTCTATGTAGATCTTGTAGATGTAAATTTTTGCTATTGTGGCATCATGAAGAATACAGCTGCAACACTGACTGTCATCTGTGCTTGGTTTTCAGATCTCTATGTGTATGCAGTGTTTGTGTGTTCCATAGGAATCATCAGTGTCCTCCTTTTTACACTTATCATTCTCTGTCAGTCACTTCTGAACAAGAGGAGATCCACAGGTGAGTGAGATGTAATTCTTGATGACTGCAAAGCCCTTATCAAAAAGGGGAGCAGGGGAGAAGAGGATGCAGAAGTAGCAGGAAAAATAAATATTTCTTTTCCTTGATTTTAACTTAAAAAAAGGTACGAAACAAATTCTGCCAGCCAAACTGGAACAAAGGTATTTTCCTCCCTCTGAGTATCTATCTCTCTTTAAATTTTCTTTGAACTTTTCAAAAATCTTTCCCCTTTGCACAAGCATAAGTTGAGGACTGTTAGGACTTCTTTCAAAGGAGACTAAGTGCTGTATCATTAAGTTGCATTCTGACCAGAATCTAGCATTTTGCATGAATCATGTTTCTGCAGACATGTAGAGGGGTTTCAAAGCAGTCTTGCTCTGTTCTGTTTTATTCTGCCTTCCTGAGGAGCTGTCAATATTCTAGGGACTGTGAGGGGCTTTATTAGCACTTCCTCATTTGTAACGTTTTTTTGAAACTAAAGCATCATTTCAACATTCTGTCTTTTCTTTCAAGATCAAGGATTACTATTTCACTCTTCTTCAGAGAGGTTTTCTCAGGGAGGCTACATCTCAGTTAAAGCAGTCCTTTTGCAAACGAAAATGCTGTTTCACATCTGTGGAGTAACCAGTGCAGACTCTACATTCATTTTGGTGTAAATGTGGTTTATTTGGAGATCTCACACAAGCTTCAATGATGAGATACCAGCATGCTTAGCAAGTCACCATGTTAGAGGAGAGTGTAAGGACCACCTCTGAATAGAAGATTTCAGAAGGAGCTTGGTTAGTCATTTGTCTTGTTAATGACAGGAGCGAATCATGACTTTGGTGCCTCTGCAGCACTACACACATACCATGAAGGAATGAATGACTCAGATACACAAGTGAGAAGACATGTAAACCAAAAATAGATGTATAGAGAAGCCCTTGTCTGACCACAAACACATTTCAGGCTGTGGCTCCATCTTCCTGGTAGTGTGTCTAGTAGAGTAACTGATTCTAACTGAACCCAGCAACTCTGCTTGCCAAGAGGAAGGAGCAAGATCGATGTTTTTCTTCCTACCCTGTTAAGTGATGACAAAGGTTTTGTGCCAAGGGAGTACCCACACTTAAGTATGTTGGTCATGGTGAGTCACTCTGAAGCCACAAGCACCAGATTGATGCATCCCAGTTTTTCGTGAGCAGACCCAATTCTTCGGTTAGGATTTGCTTCTGTTTTTGGCAATTTACACGGGTGTAAGCATACAATCAGCTTGGAGAAAAGGCCTCTTTACATTCAACCAACACCAGTTAAATATAGAAATAATATACAATATAGAATAATCATATACAACAGAGAAAAAGTAATTTCTTCTAAGCTGCTAAAACCTTTCTTTGCTACCCTAGTATCTGAATAATTGCAGGCCTCACCAAATTTTTATTTAGGTGTTGAATATTATGCAGTAAACGCTGGCAGCATTAAACTTAAGGGTTCAATGAAAATATTACAGAATAAAGCTTAGCAGACAGCTAGTCATATACAATTACAAGATTTTCAGGCAAGTTGTTCAGCTGGGACCACCTGATCAGAGTATTTTCCAGAGCTCTATTAATTGGCTCAGCACCCAGTCAAGCATCAGGGTATTAAAATTTCTGAAACAGCAGTGGAAGGAGCGCCAGCCCCACATTGCTTTTCCTCCCCACAGCTTCTGAGGTATGTCCCAAGCTCAGCCCTGAGCCTCTGATCACAGAGCAGCACTTCCCTGAGGTGCTGTTTCTACTTAGCACATGGGCATGGGGCACAGAGTGCCCCCTCTTCTCTCACAACTCTTCTACTACTCCCAGAAGAACCTTCCAGAGACTACAGTCTGACCACAAGATATCCACCCTGTCAGCCAACAGCAGCGCTCTCTGATTCAGTCTGCAAGCACAAGGCATTATTTCTTAAAAAACATTATCTTACCTCCTCTCCTGTATTAGCACTCTGTACCTCCAGTCTCAGCAGGGCTAGACAGGTGCAAGTATTCATGTGAAAAGAGCCTGCAGTGAAATCATGAAGTCCATCCTTCCCTGAGAAAAGGAGAAAAGACTGTGTCAGCAAAGCAGTCCTCTCTCTCTTCATAAACCTAAGCCTCCCAGCAGGCTCCAGGCACAGCCTTCTTCCACGTGCAGTGAGGTGCTGCCACATCATCTTCCTCAGAGGTCCTAAAGGAGAATCCTCACTCTACTCTTCCCTTTGAGACCAGATCAGGGACCCAGGACAATCAAAGCTGTCTCCTTACTTCACTTCGCTGGGCAAATTTCCATCTAGGCTTCTCCCTGAACTCTCCAGTTACTCCCACCCCTGCCACAGAGACACCAACAGCTTCCCTCCACCCTCCCACCACTGCAGCTTCCCCTCCCCAATTACTCAGCCCAAATACCACAAGGAGGGTAATGTGTTCTGCCCCATCCACAAAGAAGAGGGTGGAGGCAGACACCAAAGCACAGGGAGAAGAGGGAAGCAAAATTGCCCACCCTCTACAAGAGCATTCCAGTCTGATCTGGAACAAAGTGGAACTCATACCTGAACTAAAAGTTGGAATTTGCTGTAGATGAAGCTGGAGAGTGGTTGAGTCGCCATATCTGGAGGCATTTAAAAGACATGTAGATGTAGCACTTAGGGACATGGTTTAGTGGTGGACTTGACATTGTCAGGTTTAACAGCTGAACTCAATGATCTTAAAGATCTTTTACGTCTAACATCGTATCATTTAAACCTAAATGATTCTATGATCCCTCTGGAGTGTCTCTCTGTGAAACCTGAGCAGATCCTGGCTCACCTTAGGGCTCTAGCACGAGACGGGTAACACTGAACCCAGTTCCTCACTGAAGGAGCTCTCTCAGTTTGACCAGGTTGGCACTGCATCTGGGGCTGGCCCATAGCACAGGGAGCTATGGGATGCTGTGGGAAGCAGCAGTGGTTGCAGCTGGCAGTCCCTGTGTGGTTCTGGTAGAAGCCTTTGCCCGTTTGTTACAGAGTAATTGCTCTTCCTAATTCCTGGTTCAAAGGATTGGAATATTTACTGCAGGGCAAAACAAAATAACAAATACCTAGAGATGCTCAAAAGTGTGTGAACACTGTACGTCACCATCCCCTTACTCCCCAAAGGTCAGGCCTACTGTTCTCCTGTGCATTTAAAAAAGGCTTGACAGGTAGATGGAAGCGCTGCATTGCCTGTCTTAGACATGGCTCCTGTGTTAGCCCCAGCTCCCAGTGCTCTCAGCTCCCCTTTGCTTAGGACCAAAACACACCTCACAGGAGCTGTGTAGCTCCCTTGGAATGGGAGGATTTAGGTAAGACCAAATACGAAAACTTTCCCATAAAGAGGGGCATAGTCATGTGAGTGCACTGCTCTCTGGTTTTCATGGCTCTATAAAGAACCAAGAACAGGAAGGGATGGAGGATGTCTGTTTTGTATTCAACTTCACATCATGACCCAGAGGTGCACCCTCTCATCCTTCTGAGAAATAAGTTGGCAATAGGTTGACCAGAAGAGCCAGTCTGTTCTCTCAGAGAAGCATAGAAACCATGAAGCCACAGAAGAGCTTGTTAATAACCCTGGCTCCTAAAAGGCTGCAGTGGGGGCAGCTGTCCTTGCTCAGAACTACTGACTCAAAGGAATACGAAGTAGAAGGATTTGCACAGCTCACACACACAGCTGTCAGGGACAGGACAGTCGCTGGACTGGACTTCTGATCTGCTCCCAAGAGGCAATCCCTTTATGCCAGTGGCCACAGCCTAACTTACATTAGGAACAGCAGTGGCTCCTGTGGGTCAATGGTTTATTTCAGGCTTCTGGAAATAAATACAGGCACCACAAGGGAAATAAAAGTCTTCAAAGTAAAATTACTGGCCTGCTGTGCTTTTCCTTAGCAAGCTGTCTTTTGGCTGGGCTGACCACTGGAATGTGTGTTGCCCAGCTCTTCCACAGCAGATTTTTGTTGTTGTTTGATACATTCCCCTCTCCCCCTCTCCCTAGCCTAGCTATTGTCTTTGAGTCAGACTACATTTTAATGCACAGTATAATGTATGGTGACGATCAGTAGTTCTCCCAGTGTAACCATCTGGCAACTCCACAGTCTCAGCAACACAGATCTATCTGCAGTGCCCATTTGTAACTCATAAACTCTGTTGGTGTGAAGCCACATTTTCTTTCTTTTTTTCTTCTCTTTAACAGTGAAGCATTACCTGGTGAAATGCCCCCAGAACAGGTAGGAGATTATACATCTCTTTACTATAACTGAAGGCACCAGTTCTGGTTTTGTTTTGCTAAGTATGCTGAAGAAGATGAGTAGTGTTTTCCAAAATGTTTACAGAAAGATAAAGAGTCCCAGGTCCATGACTCATGAAGGTGCCAGCTGTGCATGAAAAGGGAGATCTGACTGGGCTACTTGTAGGTCCTTAAGGTGCTTCAGTGACAAGCCTTGTTTACTGAAGAATCCTGCTTTCATCGTGTGTGTCTTTCTAGGGCTTGCCAACACCTCACCGGATGGTAATGACTTAACACCATCCATGTACCTGGAACAAATCCCAGTGTTACCCAGTGATTCCCACACCCAGGAACAGGGGTTGGGGCTCAAAAGCAGATTTTCGAGGCCCACAGTCTATTCTCTGATGAAGACTCTAAGTGATGGGAAAAAGTCTACTTCTGCTGCAGTCATTAATC
This sequence comes from Xenops minutus, assembly GCA_035221455.1. Lineage (NCBI taxonomy): Eukaryota > Metazoa > Chordata > Aves > Passeriformes > Furnariidae > Xenops > Xenops minutus. Next base: position 17,417,433 of record JAWWEE010000159.1, on the reverse strand, counting down.
ATTGTCCCTTTACATACCACCCGCTGCCAAAAGTTTTTGATGGTGTGATGCTATAAAACTGATTTCTATTGCATGATTTTCCTGAGATATATATTGTGCTGGAACTGCAGTAAAAAAAACATGACAAGTATTTTACAAACAAAAAAGATGAAAGAGGGATGCCTCATAACAACACAGAAACACAGCTGTTTCTCAGTTTTCAGTGACATAAACCATGTGTTTCTAGCCTTGTAGTTTAAATCCAGTACATCTTGGTATCACATACTGTTTCTCATAGTATCTTTAGATACTACAGGATTCAATGCCAAGTATAGCACACACTAGATCAACAGTGTGATTTTTAGTGCATTCTCACAGGATTATCACTGAATTCAATCTAACAGACACTCAGATGGAAGTGAAGTCACAACAAAACAGCACAGAGTTCAGGAGAGGCCAGTAGAAACTGAAACTTTCATGTTATTCATGGAACGATCTTTGTTCTGTGACCCTGACCAGCCATTGCACCACACCAAAAACTTAGAGAGACAGCTCAGCAGTTTCTGTTTTTCCCTGGATGTTTTCTCTTTCCCCCTTCTTTATTAGCTGCTGGAACAAAGTTGGAGTTACAAGAACAAACAAACAGAAAAAGAATGGGGAGGAAATCAGAGTAGATTTGTGAAGAACAAAAAAAGAGAAGAAAACTGAGATCCAACTGAAAAACTGGAGCATGGCAGTCAGATAAAAAGACTCATGCTACAAAATCTGTCTCTATGGGAATAGATGAAGTAGCAGTGGTACTACTGCAAACACTAAACTTAGGAGGCTGAATAGCAGAGAGAAAACAAGCCAATGTGATTTTTTTCACCATAAAACAGAATCTCCAGAAGTGAAAGAAATGTGTAACTTTATATGGATAAAAATACAATTTCATGTGTTTCAGTGTGACAAGGTGTGCAAATGATATCCTTGATCACACAAATGCATGGCTAAAGTGCATGACTCAGGGCTTTAAAATTAAATAGCTATGAAAATGTTACCAGTATCATAATTTTTGTAATGTTTTACACATGGTACCTTTTATTGTCCACGCGCTGCTCAAAACACAAATCATTAATTCCTTGAACTCATTGCTCTTCACCTGCACATGCCTTGTCTTGGAACTTACTCCAACATATTTAGGCCCAAAAACCCAGTATCCAAATACTCGTTAGGCCAGACTGATTAACTAATTTGCATGAGATTCTTGCCATTTAAAATTACTATGCTGTTCAAAATTCAGCCTTGATTAGAGAGGCTTAGCTCAAACTCCCTTAGTGATATTTCAAACACAGAACAGAATCCAGTTTCAAAATTACATTAATAGTCTGGTGTCTAAGAAATGTCTGTACTCCCACTGCAGTAATACCTAAGCATCTTAAAATGTTTTATGTCTTGACATCAGAATAGTGTTTTTCCTTTTAATTGGAATCTGAAGCACAACAGGCTAAGTGATTTGTCCCAGGTCTCACCAAATGGCTGTGGTAGAGAAGAAAATTAAAACCAGATTTCCTGAGTAGAACAAAGCAAATATAAGGTTTTGGTTTGCTACTTGACAAACAACAAATTAAGGGAAAAAAAAGAGTTAACCAAAACCCATTTCTTTACCACATTTTAAAAATAACTATCTAAATAAAAAAGTACAGTTATTTTTGGTTTTCCAAACCACCCAATTGCCTTTTCTGGTGTTTTCTTTAAATACCCTTCTTACTATTATTTTCCTTGTTATTTGATAATTTTGTCAGTTTTCGAATCCAGAAACCACCAGGAGGTGTAGCTTTTAAAACAGGATTTTTTTCCCACTGTCCTTTATATTTGTTTTGGCTTGAACTCTGTAGTCCTTCAGTGACTGCTCTCCTGGAGCAAGTAATTTATAATCTGAGGTGAATTAAGTGCTCACCTCAGAAAGCTGTTCGTCTCAACGCTTTGGCTCCACAGTGCCAATCTAACACCATAGGAGCAAATTCCTCCAGACTGAACCAGAACGAGGTACCCAGTCCATTCCTGGCACCTTTCCACACAGCTCACCTGTCTGTAAAATATCTAAGCAGCTTCCAGTTAACTCATCCCCCTGCAGACTTTTGACATGAGGAAATGGCTGATTTAGATGACAACAGGAAAAGTTCCAAATCAAAGACTCTAGTAAGGATAGTATAGCCAAAATTCTAGTAGTTTCCCAGCTCTTGGAACAGCCATGGCCTCCAGGGAAACTTGCTGTCCTGGTTCCATGATGATTAGACACCTTTCACAGGTTATTCGCTGAAACTCCTGTATTTTTCTCGCTCTCTAAAAACTCATTAGATCCTTCAAAAAATGCACAACATGACACTGTTGAAATAGAAGCCAGGAGGCTGGAGGAGGAGCTGGAGATAAAAAACTAACTTTTCTTTTAGACATAGAACAAGACAAGCTTACAAAGAGGCAGTGTTTCAGAGCCAAGGAGTCTTTTCTGAGCCTCCTTGTTTGGTTTGAGGAGCTCAGTTCTAAGACAGCAAATATAGTTATTGTATCTCCCAGAATTAGTTAACCCTCTATGGCCCTGGCATTTAAAAGAAATGTGTAAATCACAAATAAATTTCACTTTTTCAGTGGCAAAGCAGGAATAATAACTAATGCAATGAACTGACACTAAGCTTTTTCATGTATTGTGCTTAAAGTAGCTGTATCAGAACAACAGTATTTTGAAGCTACACATCTGCTTCAATGACCTTGCATTATTAAACCCCAAAAGATTTAAAAAAAATCATTCTTATCCTCTTTGATATTTTTTATTTGCAGTTTGCTGCTTGGGCAAAGGAGCCAGGCAGGACAGTTTCATTTCCTGCTGTTTTTTAACAATTTTATGTCTTGATTTTAATATAAAAACAAATGGTTGTTTTGGGGTAAATTCATAATAGTACAGGCAGACTTTGAAATTGTTTCAATGTAACCCTCAGTTTACATAACTGGTGTGATGTATTTATAAATCATGAACATATTTTAATTTTTAAATACTTTCTATAATGTTTGGCAGCAAACCTATATTTTTCACTGAGTACCTGAGCAGAACTCAGGAAAATCAGCAAACCAGGGTCTTTTTGTAATCTACGCAAATGTAAATCCAGAGTGATTTTACCAATGGAAGTGACATTCATTTGGATTTACAACTGTGTAAAATGGTAATATCTGTTCTTTTGTTGTTCTTGTGTGGGCAATAGCTGAGACATCTTAACTTTCATTAAGTCTTCAGCCCAGTTTGAATATTTTATTCTATTAATATAAAGAGAATGTTTCGTTATGCAAAAGAACCTGGAGAGGAGCAGCAGCCTGGGACAAATGATTTAAAATTCAGTGAAATCAGTGTTGTCAGTGTTACAATCATGGAGACCCTGGTTGGATCCCATTGTGTGTTAAAACTCACCAGCACAGAACAGAAAAGTCCCCACAACCGTACTGCCTTAATCTTTCCCAGGGTGAGCTCAAGGTCAGATGCAGCTGAGCAACAACTGCTTACCAAGTCACCTTCATCACCGTAGTCATCATAACTAACTGGTTTACACTGTCCTCCCACCCCAGCTGTAAGTTAAGACTTCTTTCATTATCAATTAAGCCAATACAGTTTTATTTCCCTTTAGCTGGAAGCCCCTGCACAGTCAGTTACCACAGCTCAGCTGACACATGGTGGCAATTGCTGCAACCTGACTGCATATCCAAGACCTAAATATTCAAGGCAGGGTTTATTACCTCAGGCTTTGGGAGATGATAAGGGTGAAAAATCCATTCTTAGAGGATGTTGAATTGTAATAGTCCAAACACAGAAGCTGTCTTAGATAGGAGTCTGTTTCCAACATAACTTGTACTCTTCTCTCATAGCTACTAGCGCTTTTTCAGCTTAGATGTATTAGAGAATGCCCAAGTTAGAGACTGTGGCAGTTTCTTCATTTTATGTTCTCTGAGCACACTTGGCAGCTCCCTTGAAGAAAGTAGTTTTTGCAAATGTGGGTTTGTGAGTTGCCTACAGACATATTGCATGCTCTCCTGGCCTGCTGGCCCCTCTGTCAGTCTTAGCTCACAATCTGCATCGAAGGTTTTGTTTTGCTGTACTCTTTCCATGAGAGCTTATGCAAGTCACCTAATCTGTCTGTGCCTCTGGCCCATGAGGGCAGGTGGATAGAAGTTCATCCTGGGTGCAGCAGTGGGGTCATATGTGTTTTTAAGGAATAAGTGCTACAAAATGAGTCTTGTTTAAACCTGACAGTTTGTATTTTCTGTGCCAGGATGAATCAGACTCTTTGAGTTTCTCAGCCATACTGTATGGCTGAAAAAATGTAAGACCCAGAGTATCTCCAACCCCCACAAGAGGTTTTTCATTATATCCCAGATCACAATCGTGGTTATTGGGCAGGGATTCTCAAAAGTGAAAGGTGGCATGTTTGCATGAACTTGCTGGGACAAATTGTCTTTCCCTCCATTTCCTTCATTTTTCCCTCACTTTTGGCCTGTGCTTTGCAGCTCTGGGGAGACAGTTACTAGTGTGACAAGCCTGTCTCCTCTGCAACCTAAGAAGGTAAAGAAAAAGAAAGAGAAACTGGAGCAGCCACCAGCCATCCCAGCAAAAGGTATGAAAACAGAGACACAAAGCTATTTCAAATCCTGGATACAACCATGGAGGGACAGAAGAGCATGAGATGGCAGGACTCCTGCACTCTGCCACTGACTTAGTGAGGTGACCTGTGCTTGCTCCCATCAGTGGGGAAAGAAAGGGCTGTCACCTCCCTGCAGCTTTAACCATTGGGAGAGGCTACTCACTGAGTCCAAGCAAGAGATCTCAGCTCCCACTAACCAGAGGGGGAGAGAAACCTCTGTAGCAACATTCACCCTGCTCAAAGAGAAGATTAAAGTTAGGCAAGTTGAAATTACATGTTGGGGGTATCCTGAGGAAAGGCAGCACATTGCACTCTTAAAATTGCAGGTGCATTTGGGAAGTCAAGCAAGCTGAGCTTATAAAGACCGGCCCCTTGCGGACCTCACTCTCGAAGAGGATTTGTGACTCTGGGATCAGACTCACAAACTCTTGGATGTACTTTCTGAGCACCACTGCCAGTGCTAAACCAGTGGCAGAGAGGAGGGAAAGGATCTGAATGTTTACTGTGGGTTAGATAACAAGTGATCAGTTCTCAAGGGGTATATTTGCTCTAGCATTTGCACACAAACAATGTCTTGCATATCAGATACTTTAATCTTACAATTTTTTCTAATTCATGAGCATTATGCTTCATTGTAAAATATGTTACCTGAAATATGGTTACTCTCTGGTATAAGTACATGTATTTGCTCCTATTTTGCTATTAATCTATAATTTATAAATTGCTAATACATATACTAAAGACTACAGTGAATGATAATAATATGAAATGATCCCTTAATATTTATTTTCATAGCTCCAATTGCCAATAATTTCCCTAAGCCCAAACTTTTGAAACCTCAAAGAAAATTGATCCTGGTAAGTAATTTTCTATGATGTAATTTTTTGCATATTCTTCTCTCTCAATATAAATGCTGTAATGTTGCCATAACTCTAGATTCAGAAACTATAAACTGGCTTAAAGATCATACAGGTCCTTCTTTTTTTAAAAAAGTAATACATTTTCAAGTGATGAATTATCTTGGCTCTTTTCATTTTGAGCATTAAGTTACACTGGATTATGTTTTCCAGCTTTCTAGCAGTTGTTCTGTCTACAGATTTAGGTTGTTCTTAAATGAAACCTGCTATTGATTCTCACATGCTTCTGGCAGCTGGTGCTTTGGAAAAAAGTACCAGTTACTCACAGAATCATAGCTGTACTGGTCACACTGCTTTTGAGACTTTTCAAATCAGAAATGGGGAGGCTGATTCTGTGCTACGCTGGTGTAAATCAGGAATAACTTGAATTGCGAAAATAACTTGTATTTATATAGCCCATACTAAGGAAAAAAACCCCTCATATACCAGTTTCTTTCGGATATGAGTTTCTGTTTGAAAAATATCCCTGCAGATATGTGCCAGACAAATTAGATAGATGGTGAGATGTTTCTCTGCTTTTGTAGCAAAGCAGTGCCCAGACAAAACATCCAGCAGGAATAGAGGGACACAGTTTTACACCAACTAACTTCAGCTCCCTATATGGTCAGTAGAAAGATAGGTGAGTTAGAGTAGGAGCCTGATGCTCCCAGTAATTCAGACTACTGCTCTGAGTTGCCTTTTGGGAATCTTTTTTCCCTTCTTTGGAAATAGAGAGAGCCCAGAGAGACTAACTCTCTAACTTAGGTGAAGGTGGGTGCCTAAAATTAGGCCACTGGAATAACCCAAATGCCATGTGATTGTTTCAGTTTCAGGTGAGGGTTAGAATTGGGAACCTTCCCACCAATTGTCAGGAAATAACATCTACCTTTTTAGGCATGATCAGGGTACAACCCTGGATACCTGGGCAGCTAATATCCTAGGAAATCTTTCTGCTTGGGTATGGGGCTCGTCTCTCCTCTGCTGGTCCTGCAGGGATTGCCTCTTGACCAGACTCTGAATATACAGGTCAGGGTTCAGTAGAGGAAGAGGCAGAGTGTTAAAAGTCCATGACAAAAGCCTTATGTCCCAGTAGGTAATTGTGGCAGGCCAAAACTATGCTAAGAGGACAGAGACACAGCTGAGAGCACTGGGCACCAGGGGTGACAGCCACCCTTTGCTGTGCACACTCAATTAGTCCCTGTGCCCAGGCACATCAGTTAGTCTTCAGCCATCACAGGAAAAGCTCTCACTGGCTAAAGCACTCATACTCTTCCTGCAGGTCAATAAAGCACATCAACACTTGCTGAACTTGAAGTAAATCTGTTTCCGTATTCTTTTTCTTTCTGGAATAATTCCATGGATAGGCCTCAAATAGCTGTTGGCTCTTCCCTTGCTGCTATGCAGTCCGAGTCAAGGTTCAAACACTTTGGAGGTGAGCAGGAATAAAGCCTTTCCAAACAATGAAATCAGCTTTGTTTTCCCTAGCATGACTGAGGATCCACACGCTGCATGCACATAGCAGACTCTATTTTAATGCCTTGCTGTTGAACTTGAGGCTGGCAGCTGTTTCCATATGTTGCTCTTTTTCCTTTCATATTTCACCTCAGAGTGCACCTGGAGAGACATAGCAGGCCTCAGGACACATGATCTATGAACATGAGTTGGTTTTAAGTCAAAAAGTAATCCAACAAACATAAACTCACCTAGCAATAAAGTGCAACAAAGGACAAAGTAAACTCAACCCAAGTTGGTCAGAAGTTGAGCTGTACACTCCCCAGAGCAGTTTTCCATTTCTTTTCCTCTTGCCTCCTTTTACTAAACAGTTGTCTATGTTTTGGTATTATCGGGGGGGAAAAAAAAAAAGAAAAAAGAAAAGAACAGAAAAAGAAGAAAATCAATTTTTTCTACTTTTAAAGTACTTTTAGTGAGAAAGTTAAGCCAATTGAAGTAAACGTAGTTTCAGGAATGACAAAAAATGTTTATAAATACAGAGAAAAAGACATATCAAATTCATATAAATGAAGCGTTATATTTTCAGCAAACTTTTCACCCCATTTTTTTTTTAATTCTCAAAAATTTCTCAGATTTTAAATTTTCAGTCTGCTTTGGGGCAAAAATGTATTACCATCATCCTGCCAAATCTCTGTGGGATAAAATAACTTTTTCTTTCCAACTATAATTATTGCACAGCTGCTGTCTACACTGGATCTTTTTTCACTGATGGCACATAGTTACTAGGTAATTGTCACTGCAAAAACAGACACAAATCGCTGAGTTTCTGGACTACTTCTACAGCTTCCCTGTGCAACACAAGGAAGGTACCATATTGGGGCACCAGGAGAATATTCTAGAAAACCTAAGCTAGCAAGCTGGAGTATAAAGGAACATTACAAAATAATTCCAGTGTTTTGGGAAATTTTTTTGTAATAACCTAAATACCAGCAAAATTATTTCCAGAGGACATGTGCTTCTGGTTTCTTGAAAGATGTTTATAATAAGCTAGAGAATTTCTTTTGTTGTTAACGTGCTAGAGTGGGTTGCAGTATAATTTTACAAGAACATAATAACCTGGATAAAATATGGACATAATCTCAATGAAAATTAAAAAAAAAGAGAGAGAGAAAGCCTAATATCATGTTCAATTGCACAGCCTTGAGTAAAGCCTTTTAAATACTCTGCTTAAGTCATATTGCTTTTGCTTTAGCCAAAATAACAATTCTATGCTCCCCCTGTTGCAAAAATATTCCCCATCAGTGTCATATTCTATTAGCATCAATGAAAAATGTGTACAGATCAAAGGAAATAGAGATGCTGCAATGCAAAAAGGGATGTTTTTTATAGCATGCAAGAAGCAAAGAGAGTCGTTAGGAAGAAGAAAATTCTAGGGGCCCACAAACTCTTCTCTCTAAGGGCTGTTCTGCTATAGCCTTAAGTACTTAGCCCTTTGAGTTAGTAGAGATAAATCATTTACTTCCTCAACCAAATTTTCTGGTAAGCCTTTCATTGCCTCCTAGAGATTAGCTGTCATAGCCCAAGAGTGTCAGTTATAGAACATCATCTAAATGAAAAGGCTTTAGTGTCTTTTCATGAAGGTTTGATTCTGTGTGATTCACTACAACCAATGGAAAGGATGTGACTTCAGGTTAGACCAAACCCTGAAATCTTTACTTATGCAAAATTTTTGTCAACTTCATCATTTTCACACTAAATTTTAAGGCAAGGGATACCTGCACAGATAAGACAGGTTATAGGGAATCTTCTTGATTCTGCCAAATCATATAATCATAAAAATTTGAAATCAGGTAAATATATCCTGTATTACAAAATACCTCCTTGGGCTTGGCTCTTCAAACATGTACATGTAAAACTTACAGTACACAAGAGTTGGCTTCTGCTGTTCCGACACTGACTAACCTCTTGAATAACCTCTTTGTTGCCTTCAGGAGCACTACTGATTTCAGCACAAGAGAGACTACACATTATAGAGTGGTTTTCCGGTGTATATTTAAAAATAGGACTGTCAAAGTTTAATCCTTTTCTCTCTGAAGCTACAGTGTCTAACCCCAACCACACTGCTAGCATATGCTCTCTCCCCTGGTCCTGGTGGCTCAGACAAGGGATTTGCAGCCTGTCCACCAAACATGCTGGATCTTTGTTTCAATCCACTATCACCTTTGTAACTAACCCTCCAATGACGGCCAATTGGGCAGGCATATGCCATCCTCTCCCACAGCTCCAAAATCCAGATGCTTATGAAAAGGAGATGTGCAGAGGAGAGAGGAGAAGATGGACTACCCCCTTTTTCTTAAGCTGCACACAGCATGCAGTTTCCTCCCTTCTGGTCATCAATGCAGAGAGAACTAACAATCTGTCCCTGTGGTCAAAGCCCATCCAGTTGGTCTGGAGAGTCCTGTTTAGACACTTTCTCATGGAGTGCGCTCAGGCAGTGACACAGGATGCTCCTGAGTTGTGCCATCTGGACAGTATCTGCAAAACATGATGTTTCTCAAATGTAAAAGGGAAAAGGCCAAAGATTCAAGTTTGGCTTTTGCAAGAGAAAGGGAGAGAAAAAGACAGTAGTTCTAGCACATGCTTCTAAGGAAGAGCTACTTAATGGCACTGTTTTCTTTGTGCTGCGGAGTGACCTGGAGAGAAGTGCGATTCCTAGAGACTTTATCAAACAAAGCCTCCTGGCTCTGTACTTTTCCCATTTGCACTTCCTACAGCATCCCCCAGCACCACAGTGTGCACCCCATAGTACAGCATGGCCAGGCCATAGGTGCCAATTTGCCATGTACTGGCAATCACACCAGAAAGCATACGCAGAATTGGCAAGATTTTATCCTTGCTGACCTAATCTATTCACCCATGAGTGCAGGGCATGCCAGTGAAGGTGGAGTTTCATTTTTGAGTGTTGCTCCAGGAAACCAGAGTTACTAAAAATACTGTGAATTTCTAACTGGAATTACATAGAATCACAGAATGGCTTGTGTTGGAAGGCACCTTAAAATCATCTAGTTCCAAACTATCTAGGGACACAGTTTGGGATAGATGCTTGTTAAATCCAAAAAACTCAGTGCTGAAAATACAATTTCATGTACAGGGTTTTTTTCCCCTGGTCCTGTGTAAAAGTCATTCTGTATCATATCCCAAAACAAAAACTGCATCACGTGTAATTAAATAGACACTGAATTTGAAGGCAAATGTCAGCAGCAATAGTCTCTAAATTATTTAAGACTGAAAGGAACTAGGAAGTCAGGCCTCTTCTGCTTATTTTTGATAGTAAAATCAAGGATTATTTTTAATAATTAGAAATTCATATTTTTTTCATCTTTATGTTAACTGGTGTATTCATGGAACAGTGAGATTGCAGCAACCTGTAAGTGCAAGTTGGCATCGATTGCTTTTCCAGACAAGTTAAATTTATGAGGTTATTATTTACTTGTTTTCTTCATATCTAATTACAAATTTGGATAAAAGTACTTTTGAATTAAAGAACTTTCAAGTCTGACAGTGCTCACAGTAAACATCGTTGAGGCAGCCAAGAAACAAACTAGCTAAGCCTAGGAAGAGCAAAATTGACATTCCTGGTAATTACGACATAAAAATCAGAATAATTTTGATTAAAAACCCAAGCCTTCTAATTAATTTCTAACACAAAGTAGGCAAATACAATAAAATCAAAACTATATATACACATACTTTAGTTCCTTTTAAATTAGTCACATGATAAACCTTGCAGATAGTTTAATAAAAAAATTGTTCCTGTAAGTGAACTCTTTTGAATAGTTGCCCATGGGAAGCCCTGTGACTGGAATAAACTAAAATTAAACTGGAAGAAATCTGGAAGAGGAATCATTATGCATTTACCAGAAGATACACTGGAAAATCATGACTCTTCCTAATTTATATTTTGGCAATGTGTGTGATCCTGAGATGAGAAAACAGACACACAAGATAAATACTGTATTTAGGAGTGCCACATTGAAATACCATTCTATTTGAAGAAGTAATTTCCACGTTATTTTAGAACAATGATGTAATTTTTTTAGAAAAGGATGTTGTAGCCATAGCAATCCCAATGACCTCCGAGTTGAAGGGCCAGGACAGAAAAAGAGAGGCAAATGGCCAGTCATTCATTGCCTCTTCCTCTTCTGCCCTACCATCCATCCCACTTACAACATCAGTTTTTAAAGTCACATGTGATTGTTCAGAAAGGAGGTGGTGGCATGGTTCCAGGTTTACACTGCCAAAACACTACCCAATCTAAATGAGAGATGAAATTGTAGAATTAGTTTTCTTTCCATGTCTGCTCAAAAAAAAAAAAAAAAAAAAAAAAAAATTGGGTTTGGACAAACAAACCAGCAAAATTAAATTAAATATGTGGTTGATAAATGAAGTGCAGAAGAGTGTATGGATTAAAACCCTGGCTACCATAGGTACTTAGGGTAGTGTTGGCTTCCATGCGCTGTTATTACACATCCTTTGCTGAAAACTGTATACCTTTCACAATTTTGAACCTCCTGTGTGTTTCCTCATATTTTCAATCAAATTATTACATACTAGAAATATGCATAAGGGAAATTATTCTACACATTTTATGGTGTGCTGTTGCTTGTAGCAGTAATTGAAGTACCTTTTCCACTTATGAAAGTACTAATTTTATTTGGTTTTATTGCTTTTCTAGATGCAATTATTTATTTAGTGTGTTTTGGCTTTATTAAATTATGTTTACTATAGGAACATCATAAAAATGTATGAAAGCAACACATCAGCCACTACTGCCCAATGACTTGTTTTGGGGAATCTAGTGTTATTTTTCATATCCAAACATAATAGAATAAAGTAAGAATAAAAAGATAATCTACACTGGAAAACAATGCAATTTTGAAATAATATAATAAAACACCTGGACAATATGATTTCATAAATCTTACTTCTAAAATTTACATGAGCTGGGCGTTGGGGTGGCTATTTTAGGACATGCAGCATTTTCTAAATGGAAACATAACAAGAAATTCAATTAAACAGCAAAGGGAAAGCATATACAGATTTAGCTTGCCCTGAGCAACTGATTCCTACAGAACAACGAAAATATTTCTACTTCAACACATGCCCTGTGTCAGTCTTGGAAATGTAGAGTTTTACTCTGGCAGTGATCAGGAGCTTGTTTGTAAAGTTTTATCACATTTGCTTTTAGGTGGCTTTTCACATGCAGTGTATCAACTATGCATCAAGGGTCTGATGTGACACCCACTGAAGCTGACAGCAAAACTCAGTATCTTCAAAGAGAGAGTAGATGTGCTATCATACACTGAAAATAAAATCTTCAACATTTGTTGGTGCTATTGTGATGTCCAGTCTCAGTGTAACTCCTATATTTATTGTGTCTACTACCTACTTAATAAACATGCATGTATAGTTTTGAAGTCTCAAAAGGAATCTTTAACATATAAAAAGGCAAAAACCCAAATGCCTGGAAACTCAGGCTAATACTTTCAGGATAGAGGGAAGAGAGAATATAAAAATTAATTATCAGAGCAGTTGACTGAGAGTTTTTTCTAACCCTTTAAGCCAAGGCCAGGATAGGGCTGATGTCTTTCTAAACACTGTGGTTCAGTTCAGTCCTAATACATTAACAAGGAAAAGATATGTGTGATTTTATTTCTTTTACAGTCAAGATTTGTCTGGGATCCACAGGAATTTCTTTTATGTCATTATATGAGAGAGTTCAATGAAAGCAGGAAATTTTCTGTGTTGTCAACATTGGAGCATTTGATAGTGAATGAGGACCAGAAGCTGAGATCCAGTAGGACTACCTATGCAAGTGAGGGAGGGAGGGAAGACCATGTGAATAATGAAATGCAAGGATACAAGTCCTGCAGGCAGCTCAGCCCTGCAAACGGCCTCTACTCACACACACAGATCAGCTGAGTGCAGCGACACCACCTGCAACAGCTGCACAAAGTATTTGAGTATCTGATTTGCAGAGAAGAAATAAAATCAGATTAATGCTGGAAAAGCGTAAACTTTTCCACCCTGAAGGAAACAACCTGAAATGCTGAGTGTGAGCAACTGTCAAGCAAAATGAGATGATCCCAGAGCAGTGCGAAAGACGGGAAGCAGGGGAACACAAGAACTGATTTCATAGGGTATTAAATGTTTATCTTTTTAGGCAGAAAACAATGCAATAATTATTTAAACATGTTTCAAAGAAACAGGAATCATTTGTGGGAAATCTTGGTTTATGAACTTTGAGTATGTCTTAAGTTTACAACTGGCAAAGGCTTTCTTAGTCTGAGAGATGCAATCTTTTCATGGTTGCTTGTTGTGACCGCAAAAATTCACATGGCTGAAATTATTTTTTAAATTGTCCTTTTTACACTTCAGGGATATAATTTATTCAGGTAGAAAACAGTACTCGGGAAGATAAAAGAACAGTTCCCCAGTTCGTCACTTACACAGGGCCGTAGAATTTCACCCTTCTTCAGGGAGCACAGACTTTAGTCTTCTATAGATGAACTGAAATACATTTCAAGTACTGAGGCCCTCACGTACAATTCCATAGCAACTCTTTTGTTAATTGCTACACTTTCTGAGTTGAATTTGACCTAAACAACCCATGCCCAACTGATAAGCAAAACACATACAGGAGCATAAGGCAAGACTTTCCTCCTCTAAAGCACTTGAGTCTGGATGAAGTCCCCGGTAGCAGTAGGCAGCTTCTGCACCACACACATGAAATTTGTTTGGTAAATTTTATAGACATGTCTCTTAGCTAAATTATTATGGTTCTAAGTCTAAAACTCAAGCACTGTAATATAGCAGACAGCTTTGGTGGTATGGCCTTTGTTCTAAACTCTGAACTCGTCTATAGCTTGGCAAAAGGGGTGAAATTCCATTGGAATGGCAGTAATTCTATCAATTTTTTTTCTGCCTTCTGTGTATTTCTGACTTTTTTTGTTCTGTTAAGAAACATACTGAGGCACTGTGAGTGGCTGTGATTAGAGATGTTACTGTCCAAGGTTTACAGCTAGGAAGCAAATCTGGCATGTATCTTTCAAATTGTGAAATCTGCAATAAATAAAATTGGGAAATTTAATATAAAGGAGGCTGAACATTTTGCTAACATACATCTTTCAAATCTGCAGTATTTGAATTGTCTAATTAAAATGTTCAGTGTTTGTGAAACAAGGAGAAATTAGAAGCAACCTGAAAATACTATTTATTTCTGTTTCTTATTTTCAATATTACTTATTTTCAGTTCAACTTATATGAACTAATTCTAATGCAGAGTAAACTGATAAACAGCATAGTAGAATTAGGATGGATGAGAGAAGAAACATAGCTCATTCTAGAGAATTTCTAGATTCAGTGATAATGACATTATAACTAATTTGTTGGTTCTGTTTTCTAGCCAAAAATCACAGAGGAAAATTTAACATATGCTGAACTTGAACTTATGAAGCCGATTCAGGAAGCCAAAGGCATTCCCAATACGACAGTCTACGCACAGATACTCTTTGAGGAGAACAAGCTGTAATAGTTGATGCCTGTATAAATGTCTTATGTCTGTGTTCTATTTAATTCTTGCTGTGCTGTTTATTTATAAAAATCATACAAATGTCCTTATTTTTTTATTTCCATTCATGCACGTCTATTTTTCTATGAGACTTTTAAACACCACGTAGTTGAAAGGAATCATAGAAAAAGCAGCTGGTCTACAAGTGACATCTCAGAGATACTCTTTGTAGTGTTCTGTACCCCTGTTGTAACTGGACTGAAGTCCCACCTGGGGCATTTTTAACACTAAACATTATTCCTTTTTTATTGTTAATGTGTCAAGTCCAACTGCAGACATCAACATCTTAACAAGCCTCAGGAGGACTAGTGGCAGGATCCATGCCCATCAGCCTGCATCTGAAGGCAAAGACCACTGGCCAGGAAAATGGACACTTTAATGCATTTTGTTCCATCAGAAAAGCATTAACCCAGTAAAGCTGAGACTTTTTTCTAAGCAAACTAAAAGCTAAAACTACTTTTTCAGCTTTTTTTCCCTCTTCAGAAATAGTTAAAAAAGTTTGTCTTCTATGTTTTCAAATTTTCTTCCTAAATGGCACTGTCTTTAAAAACTTACGTTTAGTAAAGTAATTGAAATAAAATATTTCAAAATAATCCAAAGGAAACATTTATAGTTAAACCTCAATGATTTAAGAAAGAATATTTATAGCTTGGGAATGTTTTCCAGGATTTGATCTTTTCTTAATTCTGATTTGGAATAGGAAAAACTCGATAGGGAGTGAAAGACTGACAGAACCAGGACACTGCTTTTGGCCTTGGTTTAGTTTGGTTCTCCCAAACCTGCCAAAGTTTCCTCCTGTGGCCTGCATTACTGAGCTGCTGATATAGAGTTTCTCGTTTAGTATGGAGCAGACTCTGGAACACCCTGCTCACTTAATTTGGAGCTATTTCTTTGGAAAGACCAGGGCTGAGGAAATAGGGAAATGAGCCTAATGTGAGGACACAAAATAACCTTCCTCTTTCTTTACCTCTTGATGAGTGAGAAGGCATTCTTCCTTCTCCATTGATACACGTTTGTGGCAAATGAGCTATTCTGTGGCATCATTGGCATTTCAGTCATCAAGCTTAGCTGGACTGATGTTTTCAAACTCATTTATCTCCAAAATCCAAATTTCACCAAAGCTCAGGAAGAGTGTGATACCTAACATCTTTCAGCCCTTGGGAAGCTTTAGCCCTTGAGTAACTGTGGAGTTCATGGAGAGATAAAAGCATGGGCTCTTTAACTCACAGTCATGAAGATCTGATACTTGGCATGTGCCAGGCCTCCACATCTGGGATGGAGCCCTGTGACCATCTACTCATTCAGCAGTATTTAATGTGGACTTTTGCAGGCCTTGGGTTTTGTAATCCTAACTAAGGTGGTTCAAGTTTCTTCCCCCTTTACAGGTCATGCCTTTTTAGTGATAGAACAACTTCTCACCAGGGCTCAGAGCACAGCTGGGAATCATCACAGCAACACTCATTCCCTTGTTTCTTTGACTGCACAGGAGTGCAGGAGAGGAGGGCAGGGGTGACAATGCAAGGAGGAGGACATGAATTCAAGGGAGAGAGCACATCACTGCCTTTTGGAGGGTTTCACAAAAATAAGCAAGTTTATATAAACTGATTTTTAACTTTTTTGAACATGGGTAGAGATTAGGCAGCACACATAATTTATTATTATCTACCCAGGATCTGTAAATGTAAAATGCAGCCACCAGCTTCCCCATTAGATAAAAATCTCTCCTATAAAAAAGAATTTAAGAAAAGCTTATCAGGCCGACCATTATGTACAGTACTAATTTCAGTTCTAGTCCTTCCGCAAAACAGGTCTTTCCAAACCAAGGCCATCTTTTATCAATAGGTTTGCTAGTAATTATTTGCATTTTTAATGTTTGCATTTGTGAGCTGACGAGAAAACGTTTGTTTCACCTTTTCCTTATCCCAGGAATTAATCACCCACCAAAAGGGCATGGTGTCTTTCCTTGTTCTCTGATCAGGTGTTGGATTTTCAGTGACAACAGCAATCAACTCATTGACCAATGGTGCTAAAGAGTGATCCAACATTCAGCAATTAATTTTGGAACAACCAGAATTTGACTGACTATTCAGAGACGACATCTCTTATGCAGACAGCTGTTTGAAAGGCCTTAAAAAAGTATGGAATTTATTAGTCGTTCTTTTGGAATGAAAAATAAAACCCTAACACATGAATCATTTAACCACTTGTGAAAACTTTCAAGTTTGGTTATAAACACTCCTTTTACATACAACTGGCTATTGTGCCCATTGTTCAGAAGAATCCTCTACTGTATATTGATGTTCAGCATGTTAATGAATACCATTCTTTTTGTATTAATATCCTTTATATTCTTGTTTATGTTTGATATCTAATTCCCAAAAACAATAGTTAGTTGAGCTGAATAAATTACCCTTTTTTGTAAGATACGTTCTCTCAGTCTGTATAGGATTTATTGCTTTATAGAGAATGATTCAAGGATATGTGTTTATCTCTTACCCAGCATTTAGAAAATCCTAGGATTTGGAACTGAATTCCTCATTCTATAGAAAATTCCAGGCTTTTCAAGTGTTTTCCATTTGCAACCAACTTCAGATGACAGCAGGATCCTGAAAGGCAGCAGACCAGCTGAGCGAAACAAGGCCAAAAATACCACTTGGGAGAACACCCATCTTCCTGAGCAGACATTTCCTATGCCTTTTCTTATGCAAAGTCCACCTAGATTTAATAATGTCAGATCACATCATTGGAGAAAGAAAAGCAATCATTTACTTTGCAATTAATTGCACATCTTTAAGTATCAAAGCAATTAACATGAAAGACTACGGAGACAAAAATTTCACTAAATATAATATGCTTTAGTGTGAGAATTGCAAAATAAATGGATTTAGCACCTTCTAACAGGAAATGCAAGGACAAATTAATCCCTGGCCTAACTCTCTGGCTTCAGCAGAACAGCAGTGGAGCTGAATGTGGTCCACTGTTCTTTTATGACAGGAGCTCCCATGAAGACTCTTAATACCTTAATAAGCAACAGCTGGAGTCTGCTGAGTCATACTATTTTGGTTACTCCTTCTGTTGTCATTGGTAAAATGTGGTCTAGTGCTGCAATTTTAACAAATACGGCTCTATTAGCTTCACACCAATTTAGTATTAAATTGTTAAATGCTAATGTACTGCACCCTATAGCTTTAAATAGAATTAGGTATGTTTACAGCTTTGGTTAAATGCACCTTGTTCCTCCACATTAAATTTTATTACTAGAATCCTCCACCAGCAAATAGGAGTAAATCATATTAGTGTCATGCGCTGTGTGTGGGTTGATTCTGCAGCCCAAGGAAAAGGTATTTTATTATTCTCTATTACAACTTTCTAATTGGTAGGTGTGGTCAGCATGTCATTATCTCTGTAATTACAAGCAAATTATTTGTTTTAGTATAACTGTAACATAATTGTGGGGTTCTCCTCATTACGAAGTTCAATAAACTTGTGTCCTTAGCCAGGGTTTGGCCAGGTTCTGTTGGCATATCAGGACTCATCCCAGATACAATTGCATTTTATGTTTAATCTGTAAATTAAATTCTGATTTTTGAGGGCTTCTCCAAAAGACCTCTGGTGAGTGACATCAAAGTACAAAGATCCTTTTCAGCTGCAGTCTAACCTGCCAGGGTAAAACACAAAAGTCCTAAATTCTACTGCATAACAGTATGGATTTTCTGCTCTAAACTGAAATACACGCATTCCGTGTGCTTTGTTCCACCAGCTGGTTTGATTCCATTTTACTGCTTTGGTTGGGAGGCAGGGTAGATCAAAGAGTGCATGTCAATAAGAGATTCTTGAGTTCATGTTATTCCTCTTAGAACAAAGGGATAAAGTGGAGGTAGGACAGATTTTGAGATGTCAGCTAACCTATTACTTGATCTCAAGGTTGGAGTAATTCAGCCTGACTTAACCTGGTGAAAGTTGCTCTAACCTCTTCTTACAAACTGACAGTTATAAGGTTCCATACTCTCCTCACCATCCATTTCCACAGCCCTGATCATTCAAAATGTTTCCTAGCATATAGGATTTATCATTTTGTCTTTTCCCCAGTAGATATACAGAACATCTCCCTTTCATCTTAACAGCCTTATCCATATTTCAAGAGTATTAAAGGGAAGGCTGAAAAGATAATTAACTACCTCAGTTATGTAAAGAACAGATTATTCCCAACATTCTTCTCTGGAAAATACTAACAAATTATTCCAAAGAAATTAGCCCTGAAAACTCAGGGAATAGTTAGGTTGGTTTCTGAACTGGCTTCCCACATACCATTCTGAGCACAACCCACAGAAGAAAATGCCCGCTGAAACACACCATAATTCCAAAATGTGAATCTCAAACAACCCCTCTCCCTGGCTGCCCCAGCTCTTTCAGCAAACTTTGTAGCAGTTTCATATTCCAGCATTTCCTCTCAGAGGCTACATAGTGAAGCAACCCGCTCTACTGACTGCATAGTACTAGGTAGGGCAGGAATCCTACTTGTCTTGGCACCGTATTGTGTCTCTCTTGTTCCTTACCAGAATTGCTGGGCTGTCTGCAAGCCTTACAAGAAGCTTTTCAGTCTTTGACCACTCCAGTTAGAAATGTCCCGGTAGCCCTTTCTGAGTCCCCAGCTGAGACCTGCTCAGGTTTTCATTTTACTACATAACAGAGTTAGTCACTGCAATTACAATTCTCCTTGATGTGAGGATCTGAGACTCTCCTGCATCTCATACCAGGGAAGTTGGAGGTGACATGCAACAGAGTCCCCATGCAATCTCACTTGGGTTGTGGCCCTGGCTAGGGAAAAACTTCATGGAAAGGAACTTCTTACCTCCCTGCATGCCTGTTCTCTGTGCCCCTCCTGAATGCAAGATGCTAAGTCAAACTTTCCCTCATGGATTTAATTTGAGTTAAGCCATGTTAAAATTCTATCTATTTGTCTGCAGCAATATTTTACCATAATGAAGTCAATGAGAACACAAGGGTGCATTAGGGCTCTGTACATAGAGCAGCACAAGACAAGATCACCTTTGAGGATTTCAGTATTCCTGTTCCAGGCTGGCATCATCTTGGGCACAGTTGACAGCAGCTTCAGTACATAGCTACCCACAACCCCACATCTTTCACAGAGAAATTAGACACTGATACTTTTTGATTATCCTCAGGAAAGAAGAGGCTTGCAGGAACTTCTCTGACTGCTAAGAAGAGTGTCTCTCCTGACACTGGGGAGGGTTGGGGACCAGGGCAAAGAACAGAGGCTTCACTTAAAAGACACAGAGCAAAAAAGAACATGGGGATGGGCAACAACTATCACTTTCAAACATAGTAACTGGATACATGTCCTCCCCTTACCGTGCAAGCAAACAAGAAGTCACTGGATACTGCTCAGTGGTGCTGCACCATTTCTTCCACCTCTGATTCTGCCTGCTGTACATAGGAACTAGAAGGGAACCTGCTCAGAACTGTTTGTGAAGGGATTTTTCAGGCAGCTAGTTAAGCAGCTTTATACATCTCCTTTCCCTGAACTAATACTGTGGGAGGCACAACAAGAATCCTGGGCCAAGTACTCAGATCACAGGAAGATCAACTATTTTGCCAGGCAGTCATTAGTATTCTACATGGCACCTCTACATCTTAAATGGTATTATTTTGCAACTGTACTCTGCATTCACAGGAAAACATGCCCTTCAAATCCCTCAGGCAAACATAGCTATTCTCACTTCTACCTCTACTTCCTCTGGCTTTCTCTCAGAGCAACCAGAGGATAAAAGAGCTCTGTCCTGCCAGAGAACTAACTCAAAAGCCAAAATTAGTAAACCACTGTGCACATGATGACGGCAAATGGCAAAGGTCACTCCTATGCATCACTATAAAAAATAACATTAATTGGGATGCTTTGCAATTTCCTGTACAACCCATAATTAGGTTAGATAAGAAACTAGCAGTGTCTAAGTGCTATAAATGTCTAAATTAAGTTATTTTGAAAGTGCTTGGCACTTTGACATTTGAGAGTTCAGAGTAATTGGGGTATTGAAATAAAATTGCTTGTGTTATTTAAAAGGTCATTATCTTCTTTGGGTAGATATATAAAGACTATTTTCTACTCTACTGAGCTGCTCTATTTGGTACAATTAGACCTGCTTCAGTAGATTTCTAGTGGGCCTCCTCCCACTTATCACAGTCCCAGCACTGCCATAGGGAAGGACCTGTAAATATACAGCCCAGATACAGAGTATATATTCAGCTCATAATCATGCTCCGAAGAGCCAAGAGCTGCCCAGAGATTCCGCCATGAACATCACGGGCTGCTACACCCAGTAAGGTGGCAACTGAGTCCTTACACAACCAAAGTCAACAAATGTCAGGTTGTAGGCAGAAGCCATTCTGCCAGGCAGACAAAGGCTTTGGAGCGGATCAAGATTTCACCTTCCCAACCAACTAATCTCACAGTCTGGCAGCAACTCTGGTTATTTCAATAACACTACCGGGATCCCTTGTTTAAAACATCCATGGTGCCACTGTCACATAAAGATAAGCCTTTTTGTTTGCTTACCAGATCTGGTACTCTGCAACTGTGACAGTCAAAGGTGGGAACTTAAATCATCTTAACTGCATTTTATTCTGGTTAGTCCAGCAGTGTCAGTAAAATAAAGAGTATAAAGACATAGACTTTGGCAGAGGACATGTAACTTGTTACCACTTCTCTACTAGAGACTGCCACAGCCAGGAGATGGTAGAGAATGGACTGAGTACAGGAGTAGCCAAAGAGCAGCCTAACTGCTCATTCCTGTGGCTTAATCCATGTGCTCTCCCCAGGAGAGCTGAGCATCCCACCAACACTGGAGTAGATATGGGACTGTGTATTTTTGTTGTCCTTCCTGGCCAGGGAACAGATGTACAAGAGAGAAACAAAGCCCTGGGAGCCTCCTGTCCAAACTGAACAAGGAGACAATTTCTGACCTGAAACAGGGAAGGTTCCCATGCTGCCATTGCAGTCATCCCCAGGGACAACTTCTCCCCCATCAGTAAGAGCTTGCAACATTCTTTCCACCACAGGATTTGACTGACATCCTCAGCTCCAGCCACCCAGCCACCACACTCACCTCTGCTCCCCCAAGGAGTACC
This sequence comes from Xenops minutus, assembly GCA_035221455.1. NCBI lineage: Eukaryota > Metazoa > Chordata > Aves > Passeriformes > Furnariidae > Xenops > Xenops minutus. The sequence continues at coordinate 17,395,666 of JAWWEE010000159.1, read as the reverse complement.
CTACACCAACAGCAGCCTCCACATGCATGGGGTTGCAACACTGGAATATCAAACACATTGAGTGATCACTGAACAGAGGCACTGCTGTCCCCACCACAAGGACATTTACTCAATACACAATATTACTCATGGTCACTAATATTCCAATGTACTGCTGAGGGCTGCCTGGTTCTGGATACCAGATTTCCATAAAACATTTAACTCTAATGCAGGGAATGAGGGTGAGCCCTTTTGAAAACTTCAAGTGGCAAATTTGCATGAGCCTTCTGACACTTGGGAAGAACTCTGATGACAACATGTCTATAAGGCAAAAAGTGTAGGGAGGGGTGGCATTCCTTCACCAGCTCTGTACCCTCTCCCCCACCCCCCTAAGCCTGGCTGACTTCAGTGACAGTAATTGCAATGCCACATATCTGAACAGTGACACCAGTAATGCAACAACTGATCCCTGAGTGATATGTGTGACCATAAGCAAACAAATCACTCCAGCTACCTGGCTTGGAGGTACCAAGCAGGAGATGAGAGCTGGGATCAGGTCCAGAGCTTTCCTGAGCTTCTTTTTCAACTTCCTTGGGATGTCCCTCCTGAAAGAAAAGTACAACAGGCTATATTTTCATGCAGAACAGAGCGTGTTCCTGAAAATTATTTTAGCTCATATCATATGGCTCTCAGGTAACTTCCCTTGTGACTGGCAAAGGCAATCACAAATGATATGATCTTACAACCCATAGCCTCTTGTAACAGGTTTTGAGATTGTTGTATAGAAAGGACTTGGTAAGAGCAGCACATGGTGACAATCACAGGGAAAGCTTTCCAGAGGGAATTACAGATTGCTTTGGATAATTTTCTCAGAAAATATTTGAGTAAATTCTTCTTTATGAGGATGCAAAGGCCCTGTGGTGCACAGGCATGTCTGCAAATATTGCTTCACTACTGTTTACTAGCTTGCAGAAGGCCACAGATCAGACACTACTTAATGCTTACTGTAACATTTATAAGACTTCTGTTGCCAAACAAGGAAGCAAGATAGTCTGTGTAATAACCAAATAAGTGTAATTAAGGCATTTCAGGGTTTATGGTATTCGATTAGATTAAACTAATTTTTAAAGTCACATAAAGGTTGTGCTGTTCCATATTTCTCTTCTTGGTTTCCCTACAGGGCAAAGTTAAAACTGTGCCTTATTTCTGCATTTCTTATCCTAATACGATTGGATTTCTTTTAAGGGTAATTCTCACCCTGAGCTACTTACCCCTTGCAAAAGCTGGTTCTGAGACAATTATAGCACTCTGTTGATGTTCACACTGTTCCACTTGAAGTAGCAATGGATTTATGCTAAAAGTATTTGCTGTGGAACTGCTCTACCTTTTCAATTTTTCAAGCAATTCTAGATCTGCTACCCCTACATCCTATGCATGTATTACATCAGGATACTCACTCACTAAGTAGGCACCACTACTGCCCCTGACCTAGCACCCAGTCTTGTCTATGTGTCAGTGAAAAGCTACCTCTGCATCCAGAGCTGATGGTATTTCCTGGACATCTTCATGGACCAAATAAGCAGCAGACCAAAACAAATATAAAAATAGGTGTTTGTATGAAGGTTAATTTCAACTGATCATTCAATCACTTATTAAAAATTTTGAGCAAAAACTTCATATCCCAGAGACTTACCTGCAGAAAAAATGACCAGGAAGCACTCTACCACTGTTGCACACACTGTGTATATCAGGCCTAGGTAATCTGAGGACTGCAGCATGCTTACACTTGTGCTTTGACTCTGCAAACAAGGAGTGGTGCTTTTGGTACTCACAGTACGCATTTCTTTCCATGACTTAGGACATCAGGGAAAAAATCTCTAGAACTAGAGAAGAAACCAGAACGTTCTCAACTAAGCATTGTTGTCCAGCAAATCATTCCTAATCAATTTTTTTACCAGGATGAAATTACAAACCACTTCTTATTCATCTGCCTTTTATATTCTCCCAAATTACAACTGCCTGGAGATGAGAAGAAGTTTGACTCAAGAACACATTTACTCAACTTCCATTCACACATGCACACTTTGGATCTGTCCTCTGTGATTCAAAACTGATATTACTGATGCAACTCTTGAAGATTTAAGAAAACTGATATTAGGCACAAGGAGCTGAGCCTGTCAAATCCATGTATGGCCAGCCTATAGCTGGTCTCTTCTTACACCAAAGCCAAGTTCATGTCCAGAGCACTGGAGGCATTACTGCAGCTGTCCAGGCTGCAAAGTGGGTGCCAGTGCCAGCTCTAGGAAAGGGAACATCTGCTATTGGCAAAGACAGGCTGCCTGAAGAGACTGAAGGAGAAGATAATTAGCAAGCTATTCAAGATGACTACTAGGTAAATGAAAACACAGGTAGTGACCTACTTTTGCAGCTCTTCATCACTTTTGTCATGGTTCAGTAAAGCTGTATTCACAGTTGACAGGAGTCCAAGTCTTGCTGTCCATGTATTCAAATCACAGCTTATTTTTAAGGAATGCACAGAGGGAAGAAGAAAGAAATAGCATACTTTTGTTGACAATTGACTTTTCCCTAGTCCTCAGGAAAAGTAAAGCTGGGCATGTTTGCTCCACAGGGCTACTTTGTTTACAAAAACATTGGTGTTTTTTGGCATGTTTTCACTGTATGTTTCCCTGAGCACAGAAACATTAGTATTTGAATCATCAGGTCATGCACCTGGAGGTCAGAAAGGACAACCTGGCAGGTCATCTCTGTAGACAGAATGCAGACTTCCTTGTATGACTGTATCATGAGCTAGCCTCTAACTACTACATTTTTCACAAGGAATTACCTCACTCACTACAGAGGATTGACAGAGCCGTGGGGTGGCCTGGGGATGTGTCTCAGCACTCTGTAGGGAAAGAGGCTGTTTACCATAGGAAGACTTGCTCATTCAGCGAAATAATTTGAAAGAGTCATTAGCAAAGCAGTGTCCTACAGGAAGAAGAAAGTTGATCATGTAGTTAAAGAAAGGCTGGTAACAACCTGCCTTCTACTCCAGATTCTTCCTAATGATGCTGGCAGGTTTCAAGCATCAAGATTTTGGCATATAGCAGTTCCTCATGTTCATCATGGCTGTCAAATGGCTGTCCAGTGCAGCACAAAAAGGGTTTCACTCCTGCAGGACTAACCAGTCCTGGTGCACTGGAAATCAGGGAAGTCTCCTGTTCAAGGGTGTGTTTGGTGGTATGAACAAAAGGGCCTTCATGGTCATCATGTCCTCTGTGTTCTTCCTGGAATTGCCCTGGTCCAGTCTGTGCTTTTTAGGAAGCTGCTCTGCCTTAGTGGCTACTCAGCCCTTCTGTATGTAAGATAAGATAATTTCTTTACCAGGTCAAGGAGGAGCAGCAGGGAGATAGAGTTAACAATTGAGGTCCTTCAGATTATCCTAAAATGTTAAGGAGCTTGATTTTTCATGCTTTTTCCATCCCCACTAGGGACACAAATGGAACTTGAATCTATTAACTTCTAGTGTCAGCCTTCTTATACTACAAATACTCACTTCTACCACACAGGGTGATTGCGAAGTTAAATCCTGAAGTATGTCTCATATACTGATATTCCAGGGAGTATAGGGACAAGGCTAGGAAAGAAGGAAATGAAGGAGGAAAATGAAAGAATACATTGACCAGTTGTGTCAGATCTTCATCCTCACCCATTCCATACATTTTGCCTGCCTTATTCACTATAAAAAAGTCAGAGATTAGGAAATATTGCACCATAACACAGGTTCACAATGAGGCTGGATAAAGGCACCAGAAAAAAAAAAAAAGTTTTTCTAGAAGTATGCATACATTTTTATACAGATTTAGGAAAGAAGGAAATATAGGAATGGTGATATTAACATCTTGCATGTTAATAAGAACAAAAATACTGCAACAAACTCACTTAACATCTATTTGAAGCCTCAGTATATTTTTATATAATGATATTAAAAATAGAACATGTTCATTTTATTAAGCTACACTGCTCTGTGGCATAATCAAGGCAGTTCTATTTGCTAGCTAATATTTGTAAAATACAATGTATTATGCCAAATTGAATCCCTAAAAGAACATTTAAAATGCAAAAGTTTTCCCATGAAAAACACCACAAAATCTCATTGTCTATTTGCATATCTGTCAGTGTCTCTCACAACTTTGCAGTCCATTGTCTAATTTAAATCAGTCTTGACTGCAGGGTCAGTCCAACAACTCCTTTGAGATTCAGTCCCCAATAACAGGCTTCCCGTTTCTCTGCTTCTTTCACACTCTGAAGGGTAATTTTCCTTGTCACCCAAAAGGCTGAAAAAACAAGAATTCTTGGCTATTTCTTCTTAACCATCCACAGACCAGCAGCAGACTCTTCCCCAGTCATCACCAACGAGGAGCTTAGAGGAATTTCTTGAGAGAGAAAGAAAAAAACCCCTTGTTTATGAACAAGACTGAAATAGGATCAAGGCCTTTTTTCTGTATGTGCAGCAATTAGGAGGATGCAACATTCAGGGGAGTACATTGTCTTTAATGTTAAACTTGAAGAACAATAATATTGAATAGATAAAGATTGGTACTTCAAAGACTGAGCTTAGAACTGGGTCCAAACTTTCCTGCAGTTCAGTGAGATAGTTGTGGACACTCTAGCCAGAACAGAATCTCTTAAGCTTCTCTGAGACACTATGGATGTTAAATAATCTGCTGCCCAGATTCAGAATTCAGACTTGTTAGCACATAATGTCATGGCTTCAGCCACTGACATCTCTGCTGCATGCAGTGCCACCAACACTAATGAAACCAACCCTGCCCCCAAACCTTCCCACTTTTGATGTGTATAAACATTGCATTAAGTGCTCTAAAGATGAGCATGCAGAAGATAAGAACATTTTAGCCAAAATGCCAACACTTTTGGAGAAAAAGACAGTAAATTTTACAGTGCATTGTAACATCCTGGACTAGGAGATAACAACAAATCTTGCAGCCAGATGAAAGCGCAGGAGGGAGATTGAGTAAACTAAAATAGTGCTGGCTGTGCAAACTGAGTGGATTTGAACAACAAAGTTATCCTTTGGCCAAAAACTTTCTGTTTACAATTTAAGGAGACAGTATCTCCAGCAACTCCTAGGACAGGAGTTATTTCTGTGTTGCAGAGACGATGTAGCAGCTACTGAGCTCCACAACTATTCTCCCAAAACCAGCTGTTTCTCCTTGACTATCCCAACATCCTCCATTAATGTACTTAGCCAGGCCAGCTCCCTGAGTGGCTGCGTTTGGCTAAGAGTGATTCGACTGAGATCTCAGAAGCCCCAAAGCCCCATCGCAGCCCATCCCATCCCATCCCATCCCATGCCGGCCGCGGCAGCGCCCCCTGCCGGGCACGGCCGGCCCGTACCTGGACACGGCCAGCGCCGTCACCGCCGGGCTCGCCCGACCCGCTCTGCCACTCAGGGCAAGGCTGGGATTCAGTTCCCGACAGAGAACAAGATGTTTTCCACACTTGTTACCTGTTGTGCGGTTTAAAAATAAATATTTAGAAAATGTCTGGGGGGAAGCATGGATGGCGTTGTTATTATTTACGGTCAGCAAGTTGTTAAGTTGAGAACAAATATATTTAATCTTGGCCTGTGCTGTTGCAAAATAGGCCCATCCCAATTTAATTTGTGGCTATGATAGTTACATGTGCTGACGTGCGGCTGTATCAATTGTGTGCTAAATTGGATTTGTGTATTATTGCTTTCTAAATTGCATGCCTAGTTCAGCAAAATTGTTCATCAGTTTTCACTGGCTCTATGCTTAATAAGATGCCCCACAATACCTTGCTGCCAGGATATAATACAGCCCATAATTACCTAGTAAAAAGAAATTACATAAAGCCATGGTATTATCAACTTATCTAAATCTGCTCATAACAGAACCAATAATTAAATGCTGTGAACATTTCACATACACACACATACATACACAGCTAACAACATAACTCAATCACAGTTACTTTGGTCTTTTTAATGACTATGTTTTGTATTAATTGTATTTTCTTTAGTGTGCAGATGAAGATGTGGGAATATTTGGTCATTTAAAATAACTCTGAAGTCATCTGACTAGGTTAAGGGAGTATGACACTATTTTGATTACACTTCTCAACTCTCTATTAAAGAATGCCATTCCTGTATGCATCAGAAATGCACCCTTATTTTCATGTGCCGAACAGGTGTGTGTGTCTGCACATCACCAGGTGATGGGGGGCAGTGCCTGTCTTCTGTGATCCTCTTTGAAAAAGGCACAAACAAGAGCGTTTTGCTGTGCTCCCACGGCCAGTTTTTATGTCTTCATTTAAAAAACCATTTGGGATATCCATTTTACAAATAGCTAAAATCTCAGTCCATTCAAAGACATGCAATATGCAATGTCCTCCGTAAATAGGACCCGGAAAGACTTACTATGGGAAGTTACAGATAAGGACTGAGGAAATTCTTAAAACAAATTAGACTTTTCTACATGTAAAAACAACCCACAAAATGACTACAGAATACTACAGTGATTTTGGAAAGAATGTTAAGTCTTTTGCTTTGACTTAGAGCAATCTTTGATTAAAGGTGACAACAAAACCAAATATGAAGATACCACAGCCAGCCTATCTCACATCTGGCACCTTCCCTAGAAGCTACTCTGAGACATGACAAAAGGTTGGATAGGCATCTGGTTTGGCAGTTATACATACAGAGGCATATTGGAAATATTTTCACATGGCAATCTAAGTACTGTTGATGTTCCATGAACAGCATTTCTGAAGATCTCAGTGGTAATGCCCAATTACTGTATAATTTCTTTTTTTTTTTTTTTTGCAGATGTTACATCTATAGCTCTATATTTATGCAAATTGCATGCCTAAAATTGAAGTCATAGAGAATGTCTGTAATGAGGAACACAGCAAATAAGTGATGTAAATTATATATACTAACACCACAATTCCTTTCTCTTATAAAAAGCATTGGGAAAAGAAGAAAGCTGTGCTATTTAGGATGTGCCTTTAAAGCTTCCTGGCAGGTTTCAGCTCTTGTATTTGTCAGAAGAGAGACGTGAGCTTGAGTGTTCCTAGAACCATAGACCCATGATCTTTATAACCTCAGCTCTGCAAGAACTCCAGAGTATTAACTTCAGCTTCACACAGCCTTGAATAAACAGCTTCAAGCACTAGTGACTGCTTCTGGCCTCCCACCAGTTTGAAGGACCTCTGCTGACTTTTAAGGTGCCAAAGAGAACAAACTTCTCTGTTCCAACCCAAAGCAGGGTCTGGCACTGCCCACTCTGACATACCAGGATCCTTCAGTACAGGCCATCAGCAGAGGTACCAAGGGATTGAACTTCACAGCTTTATGCAGAAAGGTGGTCTACCAAGGCTGACAGAACCCATGACAGAGCCTATGAAGAAGCTTTCAGCTTCATCCAAGTAGGATATGTCCCTAAGGTGGTAGGCTCAGGAGTGCTTTCTGTCTCTATGGTAGGGCAGTTGCTACCCTCCACTGCTGGTGCTTACAGTAACACTGCACCAATTACCCCTACCACCCCCCCTTCACACCACTGTGCTCAGACCCTTTTCTTCCTCACAACCAAACCTTGCAGCATAACGTCACACTGCAGTTCACAGACTATCCTGTGCTCATACCTGTGCTGCCTGGCTCTTCCATCACACCTCTCTGCTGTCTCACTCCAGCAGCTTGTTCTGGGGTATTGGTGTATTCAACCTTCCACATCTGTGCCATTGAGGAGATAAAAATGGAAAAAGCATGGATTATAACAGTGAGAGAGAAATGCAGCTCCTGCTTCCCAGCAAGTGGAAATTTGGCCTCTAATACCAGAACACAATTTTGCATTGGTGTCTCCCTCTGCCAGTGTGCTGCAGAATGTCACACTGGGGTTGCAAGGCTGACATGTTAATGAGGATCCTGGTAACCCAGGAAGCTCTCCTACCAGACTGGAAGCAGAACCAGCAGTGAATTCCTACTCATAAGAAAGTATGACTTAATAAACTGAGCTGTGAACCAACTCTCAGAAACCAGACTCAAACATATTTCTGATGGGTGATAGAATTTTTGCTTTCAGAACCACCCCAGAATAGAAAGCACATTTTCAAAACTTTCTCTGAATAGTAAAGGCTCCTCCATTCAGGAGGATAAAAGTTGATAGGAAGCAAATATTTTACTCAGATTTTCACTTTCTGCCCTGTTAATAAAATGACATGGGTTTTTTAGTAGCTCTGTCCCTCCAGTTAGAGTGAAAAACTCTGCCTCTTGTCTACAATGAATCAGGATTCCCTTTTCTTCGCTCCCATCCACCTACCCTCACTACTCCATCTGTGCTTCCTGTGATGATGATGTTCCTTGTGTCCCAGTCCATCACTTCAGCAAAGCAGCAGCAAACAATATGGCAGGTGGGGCTGCAATCAGTGTTGATGCTTGCAAGAGGTTGGCCATTGACTGTCCACAGATACAGATAAGATCCAGCACAAGAAATAATATCACCCTGTAACGAAGCAAAAGGAAATGTCTCAAAATCTTACACTCATCCTCCTCACAACTCTTAAGTGCCTATTAGAAATTATAGAGTTGCTCTGACTAAAGTTCTCACCACTCTTTTTCTTCAGGGCAGATGATATAAACCAGAAAAAGTAAAAAAATTTTTTTTTCTTTCTCATGAAAAATTCTGACATTTTTTCATCAGAGAAACCTGAAACAACTGTTTCAGATTTAGAAAGACTACACAGAAACAAAGTTTTTTATACATTTTTGAATGAATATTTTGAATTAAATGTTCCTTTCTATTTTTCATAAAATCCAGGCTTTTAGTGAAAAAGCAGACTGAAAGACTGACCTAGCTACTGTTAGAGACAGGGACTGTACACAGGCAATGCCTAGCATAGGTTTTGGTCCAGGACTAGTGCTCCTATAAATTTTACAAATAAGCATTCTCTTAAACAAGGGCACGGTGTTCACCTGCTTAGCTCTGAAGCCTTTGATGATTTCACAATCCTCCTCTGCCCCTCACAGGGAGCTCACTGTCATCGCATTTTTACACTCTTGTGTTTGACCAATGACCAGCTTTGCATTCAGTGACCTGCACCGCTGATACAGAAAACATTCTTTGCAACTGAACCTCTCCTCTCCATTCCACGCAGGTGCAGTCTTACCAAGAGACTACATGTAAGGAACAAATACACAGGTAATTCCTTAGGGGTAAGAAATATGCAGAACCAAGAGCGAAAGCAAATGATCTTATCAAAAGTGCATTTTGATTGAGTTATTAACTGAAATTCTACCTAACCTTTCCACTCTTGATCCATACTAAGAATCATCTAAATAGAACCTCATCAGCAAAATCATCTGACTCTGGCAAAGGACAGTGTGCCCTTAGATTAGCAGCATGCATCTGGTTTAAGTCAACTAACACTTTACTTCACCCCTGCCTCATTTGCAGCCAGGGCTCTCCACATTGCAAGGCAGAATTCTGCAGATAAAAAAGGATAGCATGTTCAAAACAGAGTTGCCAATAATTCAACAGATTAAATTTCAGCTACTTTATCTGCATCAGAGTACATGATGTCCAGGCATTTGCTAGTAACCTACCGTGCTTTTCAGATCTAGACAAGGGATTTAAAACTAACTGAAATCATTAGTTAGTTCAAGCTTTTACAATCGTCCTTAGCTTATGAACTTTTCGGGATGGCCTTCTTATTTTGTGTCTACGTGACACAAACACCATGAAGCTTGGATCTATAGATGAAGCTTCTAGATGCTCAAGCAAAAATAAAAGGCATCACAACAATCACAGAATGAAGAGCTGTATAGTGTTCTTATTTCACAGAAAAGTATGTGGTTCGAAAATTTATTTCCTTCAAAACTTTGCTTTGAATAATTCTGATTTTTTAAAGGAAAAAAACATTGTGACCAAACATGTAATTTTGTGTCAGTCAAAATAACTTAGCACAGTGGAAACACTCTGTTTCTATCTTCACACTACAGTACAAAAATATATAGAGAAGAATGAAACAAAAATACATTTCAGAATTAAGTGTTCTATTCTGCTAACGTCAAAAAGAATTTTTATATCCACAAAATATGGACCATTTAATCTTTTTTTCCTTGAAGGTTCAGTCAGACTTTCCTAAGGTTCTTCCTCTTTTAAACGAACCTTTCTATAGATCATTATCCAAACAGTTTAACCATTTGCACTCCAATAAACTGGAGAACTGCACTTGGATCAGTCACCAGACTGTTCCTGGCACAGACCATCTCATTTTTGGACAGCTCCAGAAGGCTAGATACCAACTGTAAACGCTATTATATTGGCTGGTACATAGAAAGGAGAGGACTCCATCCCCTTGGGATCTCAAGCCCATGCTCTGTGCCAGCCCACCCACTCCTTTCTGAATGCTTGGCACTTCATAAGGGACCACCAAGGTATTCTCAACTGGCCTGCTGAAGCCACTGGCCATTTTACACTAACCAGGACCCCTAGGGCTGGGAGCTGAGCTGGCACTGAACAGACCAGTCAATTCCCATCCTGGAATTGCTAGCCATCAGACTGCATGGTTAATAAAGCTCTGATATGAGATGAACTGAATTTTGCCTTTGTACAAGCTCCAGTACTGAATCCAACCTTGAATTGTCTCAGCAGCTGGAACCCTGCTCTAGTGTATTAACAGACACAGAAAATACAAATATTAAAGCAACATTTTTGGGTGGTAGAAGTTTAGGAAAAAAGTCTCATCCAGAGTGTTTAAAGTAAAATCCAATACAGAGTATTTTCCTATAAACACACATGCAATTCTGGCCAGGCACAGACCTCCACAAATTCTTACTCGCTGCTATCAAGAACTGTCCCCTCCATCTGAGAGTAGAAGGGAAAGCAAAAAGCCAACACTGTCCCTGCAAAGGTGTAAAGTAGCTGTCATCTGAGGCAGCAGACTGCAATTTCACATGTCTCAGCTGAGGAGGCTCTGCTGCCTGAATGTCAGGAGAAATTAATGAAATAAAAGGGGCAATAAGGTTATGAGTCAGCCAAGTCCAGGAGGTACTAGGGTAATACTTCATGTCCCATAAACTAAAAGTTGTTTAATCCTTCTGTCTATCCATCCAAAGATGCTTCTACTTAACTACTCAATCTAAGATGTTTGCTTTTAGTGCTCACCTCTCATCATTAAGAACACTATTAGCAATCTCTGTAGAAAGAAAGAAAATCAATGTATCAGACTCTCAGGATGTTTTTATGTTGGGAAAAGCACCCATTAAATTATCATGAAATGTTCATGCATGCATCAGAAGAAAGATGATAAATGAAGATCTTACCGTTGAGTTGTTGATGGCAACAGAACAGAGGCTTTCCTTGTGGGCAGGAAGCTGGTTTATGTACGTCAGCTGGTTCAGGTCCCAAATGATGCAAGTTCTGTCATCAGATCCACTCACAAAGATGCTGTAGGTTACAGATGCAGCAAGGCAGGTCACTGCCTGAGTGTGTCCGTACAAAGCCTGGTGGGAAAACCAATAACCAGCCACAGCAGAGGGTAGCTGATTTACTAGGGAATTACAGTCTTACTGTCATTTGCTTAGTAAGAGCAAGCAACCTAGTCATTGTTAGGAGAACTGAAGAGGGCATGAGGGGAAAATACCAAAGGATCTTATAGAGAAGCATCCTTGTTCTCAACTTACAGTTGAAGACACTTGAGGGTTCAAGAGATTTTATGATTTGCCCAAGTTATACAGTAATTCAGGGTCCTGGGCCTTAATTTCAGACTCTAAGACAGTGCTTTGTGCTCAGCAACAAAAAATTATTTTTCACTCAGTCCATGAAGTTTTAAGTAAAATTTATGCTTGGAAATTTCTCAATCTTATAAAAAAATAATTTCTCAATATTTAAAAATCTTATTGAAATAAAACTTACTAGGATGTATTTCAGTGACCTTCTAAGTGTAATCTTTTTGTTTATCTGAACAACTACTAAAATATTTCTAATTTTGGTTAAGAAGAGAAACATCATTTGTGGAGAATTTCTGCTTTAAAGCCATATAGAAACTGCTTTCTCTTTCATCAATACAAAACATTCTTTTGTTTTTGTTGCTATTGCTTTATAGTTCCAGAGACATACAGAGTGCCCAGTTTTAACTTTGCCTTATTTACAGTTTCTTAAAAAAAGACTATAGACTTTAAGCAATTTAATAGTACAGTTAGAAGGCATGGATTGAAGTATACTGATGACAATTCTTAATGCAGCATTCTCAAGTGACAGCAGTGTACGTTTCTGCTGCATAACCACCAATGATGGTGAAGCCTGTAGGGTAACAAAGAAAAAGTCCTTCACAGTTTTCCTAAAAAGCCATTCAGGGCTCATTGTTCAGCTGCCTTACATGGAAAAATCAGACCCACCAGTTTTAATGTTGACTTTAACAGTAAATGCATATTCCCTGATGGCTGTCTTTCCATTATATAATTAGCACATCTCTAGGGTCTATCTCAGTTCAGCATGAAGCAGGGGAGCCACATGTCCCAGATGATTTTTGTGGACACATGTCATCCTCTTTTCCAGTGTGTGACCGTGAGATGGAACTTTTGCTGGCTGACATGTACTGCCACTTGTCAAGGTCATCAGGACAACAGTATTCAAACATTAATCCATTGGTGAAGAAGCTGAGCTGCAGCAGGCTATGTACTACTGAAAGTGACCTGCAACCGTGAGGGATGAATTTCAGCTTGTGATTTATTCCATTCCCAAGAACTGTCAACTAAAAATACTGACACAAAATTAGGTCTCTGACAGTGGTTTTAAGAGGTCAGAAACACTCTCACCTAAGCATGGAAAAGGATGCTCAGCAGGAGCTTTGGACTGGCTGTAGAACAGTCTCTTTACAAAGGACTAGGCATAACCAAGTGCCTGTACTTGAGAACTGCACTAGACTGCTGCAAAAAAGGGTAGGACAAGAGAAGTTCAAGGGTTCAAAACTTCCTCTCTTTCCTTCAAAGCATGAAAGAAAACACACTCACTGTGAAGCATCCAAACTGCGAAGTCAAGCTAAGTTAAGCTCCTGCATACGTTTTAATAAAGCCCTTTTTTCTCTTTATTTTTAACCCAGAAAGATCCTACCTGGCAGTGAAGTGCTTTAAATACAAGCTGAATGTGCAAGAGAGGGACAGACCTGAACTAATTATAATATCAGCTTCAATCCACCAGTGTCTCAATGCATATTCATGGAAAAAGTTGCATGCTTTTGGCTTTCTACCATCTTCTCATTATCGCTCTGCAAAGACTGAGAGGTTTTCCTTCAGTGGGAAATTTCCCGCAGTATATTTTCAGAAAGAACATGAGGCCTTCCTCCAAAGTATTTTAACAAATATCAAAAGAAAAAAAAAGATCAGCTTCACTGCAGGAATGTTTAGTCCATGAAAACTTAAGCCAAGTCTGACCATTCAACTTAACTGGCCGACATGGACACAGAAGCTTCACAGCTACACTGAATACATTCCTGAGAGGTCTGTGAGGTAGACAGTACATCTTGGCCACATGCTTATCCCAGTCTAGTGTTTCATTTGGCCCAGAAATTCTGGGGACTGGATCCACTCTGCTCATGAAAACTAAGGGAACTAGTAAATTGCATGGATCAATACTGAGGCTATTATGCTCAATCTTTAGTGTTCCACAAAACTGAGGAAGCAGATCCCACTAGAGAGGGAAAAGCTACTTTTTCTGCTGAAATATAGTTTCTCTACTACATTCCAAACCAGAATGTGTCAGTCCCATGAGACTGCTGGTAAGTGAACAGCATCCACTTTATAGCACATCAGCTTTTCTTAAGCAAAGCTCACTCTCTCAGGAATTTTTTTTGTTTAGCAGAAAAAGCAGCCATCATAAAACAGTGAACTACATGAAAGCAGCAAGTAATTCACTGAAGAGATTTAGAACCATAGTTCAACTTAGCATCCATGCTAGACAGTCATAAAAAAAAAAAAAAGAAAAAAGGCCTCTGCTAGCAAAGTGAAGGAAAAAATACAGAATTTGTCATTGCATGATCTCATATCACTTTGTGGATTTTGGGTAATAACAAATTAATCACAGTAGAACACATCAGCAAAGCTGGTTTTACATTGTTAAAGAGAAAGGCAGTACACTGCAGATAAAAAAATAGCCTCTCCAGTTGCCTGAAACTCAAACTGACCCCCTGACTAGTATTGTTTGGATATTGATCAAAATTACTGCTTATGCTTTTCTCTACTGCTATTTCTTCCATTTCAATGTCCCCGTCCTTCTTTGGAAGAATAATTAGCTGCATTGGAAGGTCATCACTGAAGATCTTGTCTCATGTTTTTCTCTAGCATAAGTTTCCATAGCAGAAGAGCCACAGTACTTACCTCTCTCAGGTTTAGACATTTCACTTTATCTTTGACCAAGGAAAGTTCCCATACACACACAACCGAGCTTGTTCCAGATGTGATTATGGTGGTTGCCGAAGGACACACGGCACAGAGGCACTTTCCCCAGTCTGCCATGCACTCAAATGTAGTCACGTTCTGTACAAGAAAGCATCTTTAAGTCAAATACTCATCTGGTGATACCATACATTTATTAATACCAAATGGTAGATTCAGTTCTCTAAACTGAGTCTCTATTTCTTCAAATCTAGGAAAGAAAAGTTCATCTTAACCAGTTTCTATGTGAACACAGCTGTGAACATGCATAAGCTGTGGCTGCATGCACATGTACCATCTTAGAGGGGCCAAAAGAAAGGCTGAACAAAGGTCAGTATCTTGTGTCTTAGAAGACTTGAGTCCCAACTCCTCTTGTGCCACACTTCCCACATGACTTCAGGAAAGCTTATTCTGCCACCACATAGTAACAGAATGCAAACATTCAGTGTAGATTGAAAGGAAAGCCCAGGCTGTGACGGCCAGTGGTATCAGAGCTAGTGCCAAAAGACATAGCACCAAATTTCATTCTGTGCCAACAGCTCCGTTAGCAGCACCCAAACCAGTCTAAAGAAAGACCAGGTCTATTACATATTGCTACAATTACATCACAAACATCCTTCTGCTCCCAACCTGCATTAGCTCTCTCCCACAGAACTGGGACAACACTATGCTGCTAATGATTCTGGTGGAGCTGGATGGCACAGCTACAGAAATGCTACCAAAGACAGAACAGACCTTTACCTGCTTACAACAAGGACAAAAATTTCTTACAAGCTCATATCCAGAGGCACTGTTGACCCAGAGAAAACTCAAGTTGGACTCCCAACTACTACTCAGTGACTGTGTCATCACACTCACTATGCTCAGTGTCACCCTGACCTTTGAAGAGGCAAACAATCATTTATGCCTGCAGCAACACTATGAATTGCTAAGCACTGATTTAAATTGAAATCAATGATGAGAACTCTCAATAGTTTTATACAGGGAGCAGCAAGTAAAATACATCTCAAGGCTTTTTCATTTCCATTGACTGTGGGTATATCTGTGAAAACAGAATGATGCCAACTGCACAAATACCCAAGTCAGTATCTTGTTCAATTATGTGCTATGCTATTCTGGTACCCAAGCTAATTCAGAAGTCTTTGCATATCATAATATTGTCCCAAACACATCTAAAAATCAATGTGTTTGTGGTAGAGGGAGAACTTTCATCTGTCAAGTCCCTAACAAGCAGTGTGATGATACAGATCATTTATTTTTACCATAAAAGAAGAAAAAGCATTAAGTTTCTAGAATAAAAGACATTATTATTTTGAATTAATGCATTGGACTATGTTTGGGAGCCAGAGGGGAATGGACAGATGATTCTGTCTTAATTCTAACAGAAACTTTTGCACAATGAAATTTCTAATCAGTGACCAGGAGAGCTTATGTTGTCATTGCAACCTGTGAAATGGGGTTTCTTCTTAATTTTGATGAACAACACAATCACTGGATGGAAAACCTGAGATAATTTAGAGGGAAATGCCACATTTTTGAGCAGTGTAGAATAACTTTGTACTGTCTTGGGATATCCAACTTGAGATTCCTCAAGGAACTTGACTGTGAGGAAGTCCTGTAAAGCATCCTCTGAAATCAGCATCCCAACAGCCTCTGAAATGGGTGCCCAAACCAGTCAAAGATCACAGCATATCATTAATTTTTGGAATTCTAAGATTTTTTCTTATTTACCTTCTCAGATCCATAGTTGCCAAAGCAGCAGGTGAAGTCCTCAAATCCCCAGCAAAATGTTTTGCTCCAAAGAGGAGGAATCAAAATTTTATTTTTTTCAACAGCCAGAACACCTTTCTCCGTATGAACAATATGTCCAATGGCTCCCTTGGGATAGTCTGACAAGACAGAGAAAATATTTAATTCTCTTGGGTTTAGGACACTTATGTCAACTTTCCTCCCTGCACAGCTTTTGTGGTGAGGCTGGCAAGTCACACACCTGGGCTCAGCGCTGTGCCCAGGCCCAGACAGAAACCCACTCTTAAACTGAGATTCCAGACAGAATAGTGGAAACACTCCTTTCCAATGGACCACATAAATCCATTCAGAGGGAGTGACATGTTTCACTGCTTTAACCGCAGAATCATGAAGCTCTTTCACTGGCAGACTGCCTTATGCCATGCTCTACAGAACAGGACAGACATTGTCACCAACAGCCTCTGTAATACAGCTATGGGAGCCTAATGCTCCCACAAAGAAGTGTGATACAACGAACATCACCGTGGAATGAAAAAAATAGGCACACTGAAGTGTTCCAGGCTTCTTCTTAGTAAGAAAAATAGCAGACTAAGAGAAAGAAAAGATTTAAAGTTAAGAAGTGGGGACACAGAGAGTACTTACTTTTCTGTTGAATATAAAGAGAGGGAATGCAAATGGAAGACAATGAGATTTAGGTTTCAATTTGACATATTCAGATTGTAGAAGACAGAACAGATTCTGTTGCCTTATTAAAAAAAAAAAAAGTGTTCTGAACTCCACAACAGAACTGCCTACTGCTAATACACACACATGCAAATAACAATTGGCCGACGGGATCTTGAGTAAACCAACTCATACAAAGCTGTGTGACTATTTTTGTGCTCTTGAAAATTCAGATTCATCCTATCTAGGAACTGTGCACTTATTAGGTCAGCAAATAGATCACAGCCCCTGCAGCACCTTTTATAGTAACTGGCGAGAGCTTCAGATTTTGCAGGTTTCTCAGAAAAGGAGGAAGAATTCCACTTGAGTGAAGGAACAGCACGTTCTCTCTTCCTGATGAACTTTTCCCTTGGGCATTCCTGGATGGATGTGGTTTTGTGAAGAGCTAGTAGAAAGGAATGGCATTGAAAAATAAATCTCTATTTGCAAGGTCATGAAGGAGAAACAGTAGTTTAAATCCTTTATCATAGACTCCAGGACTACCATACAGGAATCTTATCCTTATTACATTTTAATCAAACTACATCCCTTCCTCTCATAGACAGAAAGCTAATCCCAGCAATTCCAGACAAGAAAGAAAAGTATAGGTGAGACTTTGAGCTAGGTTTCATTTGACCCATTCCCAGACTAGTGGTCAGTCATGTGACTGTACTGAAGGAGCAGAACCGAGAGTTGATGCTGCCACCTCTGTGGCATGCAACAGGAACAGCACGATTAGAAAGTGTGGGTGCATACTGAGGTAGTACACAACCTGCAAAAGTCTATAGCCCATCCTTTAGAAGATTTAAATCAGAAGTTGTTTCTGATTAAAGCTACTATCATTGCTTTCCTGTCAAATAACGTAAGATCAAAATAAATTACACTCTACACTCATGATAAAGTCATACCTGCTTTGGTATCTGTCCAAAGTTGCTGATAAATCCCAAGATGGTGTTCTTAATCAGAGGATCTTTAATGTTGTTGAGGTCCACCTTGTCTCCATAGAAGTAAGGATGATAGGTGTTAACTGCCTCCACCGCACCTGAGCCATGCTGCTTGTGGCCAAAAATTAGATCTATCCAGCGATGAAGGTGTGCACTGACATAGTCACTTTCCAGTGCCTGAAACAGAAAGGAAATTACTTAATTCCCTAGACTGTATCCATTACACATGCATTTACCACTTTCCAGTCCTTGTTGGAGACTTAAATTCTCTGCAAGGGATTCTTTACACTTTCAGTTCCTCTAGTATCACCATTCTCAGCACATCCTCACAAAAGACCAAGAGAGACCAGAGTGGATCCCCACAGGAAATTAAAGGATAGAATGCAGCATGTTTGATTTAATAGACACCAGGAGGAATATCTTCAGAGACAACACAGGTAGGCTCCACACAGCAAAGTGAAAGTATTCCACAGATCTTGGCACATCCTTCAGCTTTCAGCACACATTGATGCCTGTGCTATCATGTTTTCATCAATAGTGTCTCTGACACAAGATGGTTTAAATAAGCGAAGCATTTGTTAGCTTTTGGTACCACCATTTTTCTCTACAGACAAACCACAGGTGAACTTCTATTTGTAGAAATACACCTTAGCTATGAGTCACACTGAGTAGCAGAGATTTTTATTTGAGAAGATACATATAAAATAGATTGGAAAGGGAGATGACTAGAAGAGGGGTTTAAGTTGAGTCTGAAGGATACAGAAGGAAAGGCTGCATGCCCTGAACCAACGAAGAACAGAATGAAATTCAAAGGGTGTTGCAAGCCAAGACATGGAAGGGGTTATGCAATAGCTGCAACAGCAGAGTTGGGGTGCATCAAGGCAGCTGTATGACAGAAGCTTCAAGATCGCCTGAGTTAGAATAACAAATATTTTGCCACCCTTGCAGGGCTTAAGCAGAGGCATTTGCAGCATCATATTTTCTCATCCTGGAAAAACTCAGGGTCCAAATGTTTTTCTCCCAAACAAGAAATGTTTGACTTTCATTAAATTTGCCATCCATAGTCACTGATGTGGATTAAAGGGAACAAAATGAACAATTACTACTGAAGAAGACTGGGAGAGATGCTAGAAGGTAACAAATCCACTAAAATGTGGGCTCCCTGAAAACCTCAGTATAATCATGAAGGAAAACCTGTGCATGGAAGACCCAGACAGCAAGTTCATAAGCAGTGAACACAAGTTCAAGTTGAACTTTTACCCATCACTAGGTTAGCGTGTCTTACCCGTGATGTTTCGCTAAATGCTACTGCTCCTGCCATCACCTCCTCACCAAATTTTTGTGCATTCCCAGTCTTGCCCAGTGATTCAATCAGCAGTGTTAAACGTTATTAAAAGTACTTTCCTATCTCCAAATCATTTGACTGTGTAATACTCCCTGATGCTCAGTGAAAGCTCTCCCAAGCAGACCATCCCACCCAAAGCACAGCAGAAATAAACAAACTAATGGGATCCAGAACAATGGCTCATTTCACAGAGCAGACAGTTAGCCCAGTGCAGCTGGTGTAAATGACCCTGCCCACAGCTATAATGATCACAGGGCAGCTCAGAGAACAAGCACAGCATACAATCTGTCCCCTGCAAACAACAGGAAAACACTTATGAACAGACTCAAAACTCATCCTTATTAATAAAAGCAGTTAGTTCATGAATTACAAACTGTAAATTTTTTCTGGCATCACTGCCAAAGCAAAACAAAGCAACCAACAGAGCTGCAACTGTGCAGCCTCTCAGTATTTCACTGAGCACTATGACAAGCCCAGCCAGGGAGGGAGAACGTGTGGCCTAGGGACCTGCATTTATTTAGTAGACTAGATTCCTAACTTGTTAAACATGAAACAGGAAGCTATTCAGAGTTTTATGTCAAGAAAAATTCCTCACTCTCATTCTTTAAAACAATAGCCAAACCTTAGAACAATGTCAACCTGGATCCATTTAATGCACCAAATTCATTGCGAAGCCTCCTAAAAATGGCCACGATAGCAGTAAGTAGTACTTCTAGCCTTGTGGATGATTTCAGAGGAGACAGAAACACTTGTTTCAGAATTCAAGACCTCTGACTCTTCAGGTTTAGACAAACTTTCCCAGGCAGGCTAATGAACTTTCCACAGCAAGATTTCTTGTAATCTCCTGTGTAATACCAAGTACTGGCTACTGCTGGAGAGGAGATACTGCAGTGACTGTATGTGAAGTCTGACCAGGTCTAGTAAATTATTAAGAACACAAGTCTATAAATGTGATCTTTCATTTGCTAAACTGCTCCTATTTGAGATGTGAATTAATCTGTTTATGAGCTGTGCCAATGTTATTAAAAAGTGCAGCTCAGTGGAAGCGGTTCTGTAGACAAATGGTAGAGAGGGCCCAGTATCCACATTACATGCACTGTGGGGGCTTTACTTCCAACTAAATCTAGCCTGCTCCCGCAGGCTAAATGCCATCAGCGTCTAGAGCACACAACTGGAGTGCAGCTTTTGTTTCATTTCATCCAAAACAAATCTAGTTCATACAATTTGAGATCACTCTACAGTGACAGCAAAACCATGCAACAGAGGGATGACTATAGATTCATTTCCAAACTGCACCATTACTCCAAAGAGCAAGGCAAAAGCAGATTTCTCCATTGTATCTAAGGGCCTTTGGAGTGCTCACCATTCCATAAGCAGCAAGGAACACAGCTCAGTACTTTACACTCCCAAATCACAACAGAAGAGACAGCATTTCTCCCTATGTTCTTCTTTAAAAAATACCAGTGTAAAACTGCAGCATCTTTCAGACTTTCATGGACTTTTGTCTGCAGCACATCTGGTAGGTCTGAAGAATGAGACTGAGCACCTTGGAAGGTCACAGAGAGAGCATGAGACAGAACAGTCAAAGGAACCAGAGAGTGAAAAGTGGCACAGGGTTGGAACTACGTGGTCTTTAAAGTCCCTACCAACTCAAATAATTTTATGATTCTATGAAAGCACTGTGGTTACTGTTAGTGGTTAAGGGAACAATGCAGAAAAGAATATTTACAAAATTAGAATATGACACTCATATTGTTCAAAAGAGGAACAAAAAGTTAAGGTAGTAAGGAGATCAGGGACGGGATTTAACCCAACACTGGAAAGGTCAGCTCAGGAAAGGCTAATTTTGAGATACCAAAATAGAGAAGACATACCAAAAATTGAGAAGACATTTTTATCTACAGGTTGGGATACAGTCAGCTACAAAGTGATTATTGGAGAAAATCGAAATCCCAAGGGCAGGACCTGCATAGCATAGGTGAGAAGAACCCACTGAGGCAAAAACTGAAACTACATATGACAAATCATGATAATGCAATGCCTTGAAAATCATGGGCTGTTTGCTTAGTCCCATCAATGCTAACATATTTTTTGTACACAGCATGCACTGTATGCACTCACAAATGCAGATTGCCAGAGGAAAGCTGATGGCATAATGCAGGGGCACTATACAGACTTGCAAAAGGATATTCTGCAGTCTGAGTTCAGTGAAACAATCTTCACATAGATTTGCATCTGCATTCACTTCTATGTAGTAGATGACATCAGACATAAGTTAAGACTTTCTAGCTATACAAAAATATCACTAATTGCAGTAAGGACCTTAAAGCTACTTGCTTTTAAGTTTCCAAGGCCAACTCTATTAAAGGCAGAAAATTACAACGGGTTTCTCCCTCACTCGCCTCCACAAAAATAAAAAAATAATTTTAGTTCTGGCATGACTCAGAGATAAATAGTTTAAATAAACACACAGTTTGTTATCAACAACCTGGAAATAAGCATATAAATGCCTGCACATTATATTATGTTCTCTTACACTTATGGGCTGAGATATGTTCATACCACAAACCTAGATATAATCCTCATCTGGTCTGGAAAGTTGGCCTTGATTCAAGGTGAATTGTTAGGGAGACAAGTAGACATGCAAAGTTCAGAACTGACACAACCTCCACAAAGGCAGGATGCAGTTGGATCCAACATTTTTGTTTGTGACTCTGGCCTTCAAAGTTTCATTTTCAGTGGGACCCAGTTAGCATTTTGTTGCAAATCTTTATATTCACTTACCTGTCTGTGCAGGAGAATGAATTTATGGGGGTCCCCATCTGCCCAAGGAGGAAGCTGCACATCTCCCAGCACTGTTCCATCCTGCATGCAGCCTGCAGGAATTACAAAGGGAGAATCAAAACCAAGAATCAGACATTGGAAATAGGAACATCTTTTCTAATATACTGAATTCAAAGGAAATTGAAGTGATTTTCCCACATGCAGTTTCAGGTTCATCAAATTTAGTGCCATAAAATACTGAAGACCCAGTGTCCTGGGAATTCTGATCCAGTAATAAATCACTGAGAAGATCTTCTAAGAATTGTCAGTAATACTGTAAAAATATGCATTCTCTCAGCACAAACCATTTTAGCACAAAATGCAAATGCAGACAAGACAAACCTGTTTGCACAACTTTCTTTTTATATATAATCCTGTGGGTCTAACTGCCAAATATTCCTACTAAAGCAGCCACAGACAGATAGGGATTTTGTTCTCAAGTCCTTTGCAACCTGATTCCTTTCAGAAAGCGAGCATATGTTCTTAAATCAGCACAGTGTTGCAAACTAGATGAATTCAAATCTAAACTGAGGTTCAGGTCTGGGACCACAAGTTTCTTTATAGTGTAGCAGTGAACAGATTTGGGCTCTGACCTTTGCCTATGATAAAACCTTCCTCTATATTTGCTCTCTACAGGCAAGACTCTGATGCCTTTCAGGACCCCAGGGCCCTTCATTTAATTCCACTCAGGTCAGTGTCTGGATCATGATGATTTCAGCCAGGCTTTGTTTCTTGGACTCCTCTCAGGATGAAACAACCCCAATACTTTCTTATCTTTTAATAATCTTATATTTTTTTCCTATTCTGCCTTTTTTTTTTTTTTTGATATGTCATTTCAATGATATTTTAAATACAGTTATAGCTGGCCTTCAATACCATGGAATAAGTTGCCTTTGCTGTCACCAGTTTGGGATGATTCTTAAGGTATTTTTCCTCTGCCTTAGCTGTTAACCAAGCTGTGTCTAATAAAAAAAGCAGCTTTGCATTGCAAATGGTGTGAATGTTCTGTACAGTGAAGAGAATCAGAACTACCATGTCTATTTCTGAATCCTGTTTTTTCTGGATTCTGACCCTTAATCACTGACACAGAAAGGTCTAGAGACAGTGTACATTCAGAGTGGATTGTGGTGCTGCTTGAGTACAGGGAAAACACAGCAAGTTTATTGACTTGTACAGAACCTTTCAAGATGATAGTGAAGACATTTGGAAACTTTAATCACCTTGTGGTCTCACATGAGATTAAAACACCCCACTTTTCACAAACACCATTTATCAATTTACCCACCTCAAAGTAAAATTAATACATTTTTCATAGCCATAGAGATGTGATGATACAAGCCAAATTTTCAAAAGCAGACAACTAGATTGGTTATATCAAAATCCAATTTTATCTGTGTTATAGTTTCAACACTCAGTTGGAATTCCTTCCAAAGCTTGGAGGCAACACCTTAGTGCTGATAAAAGGTTTAACAAAGGACACTCTGAATATGCATGTAGTGATGTTACCAGCTCTAGCCAGAGCTTTTGTTCTGATCTCTCCTCAGGCTGGGAGGGGGAGGAAGACAGGCTCCGGGTGGGGGGAAGGGTTCGGGGTTCCTGTGCTTTCTGCGC
>JAWWEE010000159.1:17299639-17371937 GCA_035221455.1 Xenops minutus | reverse complement strand
AATAGAGGGTGTAGAATACATAGCTTTTATCACTCCCACCCAGTGATAACTGGTCCCTCCTGCTGAACTAGGACACAACTTCAGATGTGAAAAGCTATAGAAGTGCATACTAACCTGAACAACAATGAAACTTAAGTTCTGATAAACATTAGTATAATATTCTTTTAATATTTTTTTAAAAAATCATGTTGCTGATTATTCTTACAATGTATTTCCTATTTTTACCTCAATGCCTTTTTAATAAATATTAAATGTTATATTAAATAACATATGTAACAAATATATAATAAAGATATGTGAAAAAGCACACTAGAAATTTATTGTAAGTATAAACACTAAACAAAAATACAGTGACTGATAAACATAAAAAAATTTTATTGTAGTCATATATCAAGTTCAAACTAATGAGTCAGAAAAGTTTAGAAACTTGTTTCTAAACTGGTTAAACTCTTTTTGAAATATGTAATTTTAAGTATCTCTCTTTGAGCCCTCACACATTTTAAACAAATTAGGAAATGAGTGGAATCAAGGGGAGATTTTTCTTTTTGGCCTATTACCTACCTGCCAACTTCTTCTGAAGAATTCTGAGGTTGAAATGCTATTATGGGGCATATCCTCTGGTTTTTTTGAACTGAAATGACAGTTTTGAATTCAAGATATATAGGCCTATCATGCTATAGGTACAGAGTTGTCTTTTAGGCCTCTTCAGTAATATTTTCTTTTTCTTTCTCATTGTGGAAGTAAGGCATTGTTTGCTTATGGGGTAAGCAAGTTCAGTTAGTTTATCTGAGTAAAGCATTACATTTCAAGTCAGAAAAAAGTGATAACATACATTTATTGAAACTCACTGCTGCAGTAAATATCTACTACATAATATGGGTATTTTGAAGCACAGGAATTTTCTGTGATAGCATTTTAAAGTTGAAATTCAATGTATCATGCTTCTTTCCTGTGAGAAAAATCTCTTTATTAAATTTAGAAAGATGGCAAGTACCTGTGAAACAAAGGAATTGTGACAGAAAGTTTATTTGCTCTGCACGCTGGGTGCCTCAGGCCACGGGGGTCTGGAAGCACACAGCTCGTTTGAAAATTGTACCTTTTGTAGTTTCCTTTGGTTACAAAGTCACTCCTTTTTTACATCAGCTAGTGAATATTCATTAAATGCTATTTTTGTCTTATGGTTGTTTCTCTGCCTTAGGTAATAAGGGAGGGGGTGTTACCCTCTACTTGATTGGTTGTGACATGTACATGATGATGGACCCCCCTGCACACAAAGGCTACCACATGGTAGGGAAGGTCTTTGTTTTAGCAAAAATTCCCTGGCACCAGGTCCAGACAGGACCAGGCACCTTACAACTTTGCGATGCACCTGTACGTTAATAAAAACTTCCACCCTGCCCAACTGATTTGCTTGTAATAAACCCATGTTATTTATTTCTCTTATTTCCCAGACTAAGTGATGTTCATTTTCTTCGTTTTGTTTCAGTACCAATTTTTGTTCCATCTCAGCTTAATTCTTTAGGATTGGTTAAAGCTCAATCCAAGTGAAAAGTCTGTGTATTCAAATAGAAACTTCAGAATTGTTTTATTAAAAACATGAATAAAATATCTGGATGCAAAAGATGGTTACCAGCAGGTCCTGCTCTCCAGCTGCCAGGCCTATGGTTGCATTCTCAGTTGGGCAACAGTGTCCTTGTGTGCACACCCCAGTGCAGCGGAGTGGCATTATTAGTTGTGTTGGCCCTTTAGGGTACTGTTTTCTTAGATCTGAGGGAAAGGAGTACTTTGTTATCATTTCCCCGGTTGTGTCGATCCAGACTGCCTCATCTGACAGGCTTAACTTTGCCATGAGGTTATTTATAAAGCACAAAACTTCCTGCTTGACCCAGCCTTATGATGAAATGGAAGATACTTTCTCTTTTGGCAACCCAGACAGACTCTACTGTTACATACATTTATTTCAGTCTTTCTTAGGTTATTTATTTTCTTGAGCTTTTTGTGTTTCTCTTTATTATAGCAGGCTGCACTTAGCACACATCCCCACAAATTACTTGCCCATTCAGGGTGATGCTGTAGTTACTTACCTTGTCTTATTGAAACTGCTTCCTCTTTTTTCAAGGAAGATCTTTTGCTCCTTACTAACATGCCCCTGATCTTGCCTAGCTGGCTGTCCCTCTGAATCCATGCTAACCTCTTCCTTTTTATCAGTCTTCCTTTGAAAGTGGTGCTTTGGTGGACATCAGCCCAGATGAAACTGTCAGTGAAATGCCAGGTAGACTGACAGGGTCCCACAAATGGTATTCTGGGAAGTCTGCACCAAGTGTTGGCTCTCTTCTCTAATATTCACATGCGCACACACCTCTCCATGCCCCATAAGTACCTTTTTTTCTTGAGATATCACAACACTGTTTCTTGTTTTCTTCCTAAAGTTGTATTTTAGCCCGTGAAGAGCAGCATTCCCCCTGCTGGATGACCCAAGAAGCTTTTTTGATCACAACACACACATTCAGCATGTCTCCTGACTGACAGTGACATTTGCAGATGGATCAGGAGCTCAGTCTTGTTCTACTCAAATTTTCAACACCACCATTAATTCCAGAGCCATGTTGGCAGGTTTAGAGGGGGACCACCTCCACCTTCTTGCAATGTCTGAAATATTAGGACCTCTGTTCATTCTTGCAAAAACTTTGCAAGAGTTTTTGTGTAATTACTTTATAGGTGTGAACAAGCAACTTGACTACAGCAGGAGTTTGTTTGTTGTATTCTGTTGATGTATCTGCATCCCAGTTTTTCATCTGAGTCTGTGTTTGTGAGACTTCTGTTAGTGAAAAGATTAGGTGGGTTTGTATACATGTGTACACACCTTTTCTTATGTTCTTAAAATGTGCTGCCTTGTAGTATAAGTGCAATTTCAAAGATTAATTTTGTAATTTATATAATAAAAAGAGTGGCATATAAATTTTAGGATAAAAATAATTTTTAAGGCCATTTAATTGTATGTAGGATATGCATATATGTGAAATAGGTAATTCATCTCAAGGACTTTAGCTACTTTTCTTCAGAAGCTGTGCTCTTGTGTCTGAAGTGCATGACCATTCTTCATAGAATGACCTCTTCAAAGGAAATGAAACACAGTAAAATAGCAGTACCAGTATTCTTTAATCCTTCAAGTGCTATCATTGTGTTCAGACGTTGTACAGGACTGAATTTTTGTTGCAAATCTCACACCTGAAATACTTTTGTAAAATTCATTAAAATGTGCTAAACCCCAAAAATGGCATGATTTTGAAAATGTATGTGCAGCTAGTTGTCATCATTCCTTTTACGCTAGAAAAAACATAGAGGGCAAATAAGCATTTGCAAATTATTTATAATTGAAATGTAATTAATCATCCAAACCAGTCTGTAACACTACTCTGTTGGGTCGTATTGCTCAATGGATGTTCTTTAAAGCTGTGACTTTCTTTTCTTTTAATTACAATTCATACCGTTGCTGTCATTTGGCTCATGTCTCTTCACTATATGACTGCATATTTGTTTACCTTCTTGCATTATGTTTTTATTTATAAGAGTACAAGTTATTGTGCACTTTCTATCTGCTTGCTCAATTCCCTTTATACATGCTAAGCTCCCATTTTAAGCTGTTTTTCATACATTTACAAAAACTATGCATTACTTCATTCTTGGATTTATTCACATTTTGACAGTAATTGGTAAAAAACTGTGTCTTGAATCTGATAGACCAAAAGAAATCAAAAGAAAAGTTGGGAGAAAGCTTCTGCATGCCAGAGCGCTGAGCATCCATCAGCTCTCCAAGGAACTGTCATTTGTACTAGTATCATTTACACATTCATTCCAAAAAGAATGTAATGTTG
The DNA here is from genome assembly GCA_035221455.1 of Xenops minutus. Lineage (NCBI taxonomy): Eukaryota > Metazoa > Chordata > Aves > Passeriformes > Furnariidae > Xenops > Xenops minutus. The sequence continues at coordinate 17,368,062 of JAWWEE010000159.1, read as the reverse complement.
CATAATTCTAGTAAGGTTATTGTAGATCCATTTACAAAACAATGGTTCTTTGTAAAGACATAGTATCTGTTGGGCTTCACAGATAAGGTAGAAGGCATAAGGCTTCCCAGTGAACAAGGAGTGGGAGCTGGTGGTTTCCACTGGCGGAAGAGAGCTCAGGGACTAGAATGGCAGTGGACATTTAGCAAAGGGATTTTGGCTGTCCATTGAATGAAATTGCTTCTTGAAAAAAAGGGTATTTAGTTGCATTAACCACCGTAGCCTCCAACAGAGCAGGTTTTCAAAACATAAGGTTTGTGTGAACATATATAAACTCCTTGAGCACTGACCCCTGAAAAAATTGCTGTTGGCCATTCTTTTTGGGACATGAAAAGGGACTGTGATGCTTGTACTGCATGTGAGGATTTTTTGATAGAACATGTTCCCCAAAATGGAAGCAATTGCTCTGGCTTCAGACCTTCAACAGAAATCTGAAAAAACATCCCCTCCGTTAGAAAGAAGATAGTACTTGCAGACAACTCTATAAAGCCAAATGTATTGTTATTAAGATGTAAATATAAATAGCAAAATCAAAACATCATTTTTGACCCTGGCTGCCTGGTACTTACAGCTTTTTGGGACTTGTGGATTCAGCACTTAACAAGTCTAATATTGCTTGATCCTGCATTGCTGTAAAAATGAAAATCACTGATCCTGGTTTTTTTGAGGTTAATGGAAATCAGAACCATAGAACAAGACAGTCTGTGGCCTTAATTGCTGTTCTTAAAAGATGAAATGAGTTTCTGTTATGATTTAGTAAAGCATAAAGCATTTTAGAGGTCTTCAAGTGTATGAATTATTGGAGAAAATATAACTGTGTCTGTAAGTGATAGATGTTAGGTGCAAATATTTAATATTTGTATTTCACAACACTTTATTGATTTATTTTAGAGAATAAATATAACAAAATATTGAAGCTATCAATTTGTTACTCAGCAAAAGTTAGTTAACTTAGAAATCTAAATTTGGAAAAAATAAATTCATAACTTTTTTTTGGAAAAAAATTATCTTAAGATATTTGCATCTCTTCTAAGGTGAAAATAATTATTGCAGAAACACTGGAATTCTGGCCATGAGGTAACATGAGGACAGTTGTCAGTGAACAGACTCAGGTAAAAATCTATGTAAAGGAAGGATATCAGCTATCACAAATTGATGTTCATCCTTAAAAGGGTTGCTTTTTCACTGTGTTCACAACAAACCTTCTTTCCTTCTTTTCCAGTGGAGATGAGAACTTCATATCTTGCTCTAAAGGTGATGGGCCGCTCTGGCAGCTTATAGAGGAGTAATTTACGTTTGTTACCTCTAGAGAAGTAGTTCTCCTCTGCTCTGGATAGGGAACTGCTCATAGCCAGTTGCTTTGCTAACTTAAGTACTGCTTCACATTTAGCAAAAACTACAGTTCATTTGATAGTGGCCAAACAGGAAAGAAATGGGGGACCTATTCCATGAATGTTGTGAGATGCTGCTGAAAAAAAATTTTAGAAAACCGTCATTTTGAGTAGGTAACATTTATGTTGCATTGCTGGCAATAAAATAACATGCTTTAGTAAGTGAAGTACAATATAATCTCTCCAAAGTACATAGCACTTTAGGTATGCTGTGCAACAGGAATTTAGGCCATTTGTCTTAAATTCATGAAGGCTGCTTGTTCAGTCCATGTATTTAAAGCAAAATCTTAATTGATGGAGTATTTCTTCCATGGACTCTTACCATGTAGACATTGCAAATCAGCAAGGTAAAAGAGACCTGTTCCTCAGTTCTCATGAACAGTCTGAGGTAGCTCCATGTACACGTGTGTGTGAGAAGAAAATCCCATCTTCAAAACATGCTGATAGTTTCTAGCCAGCAGGGGCTCTTGCTCAGTTCAGGTACCAAAAACATCCAGTTCCCTGTTGATGGTCCCGTTTCTCCTTTCGCTGATCCTGTGTGCCCTGGTTTGTTCTAGCTCTACACATTAGAAAAACTTGTTTGAAGGTTGACAGGAAACCTTTTTCAAATAACAGTTCTGTAAACAGTGAAAATCATTCAAGGGCTTCTGGAGATCTTTAAAATAGCGTGTATATATATATATATTTTTTTTTTTTTTAAGAAATTGATATCAGAAGAATCACGATTTGGTTGTAGAACAAAACAATTTTAGAATTAATTATTTCTTTTCATCTGGAAGGTTCTTCATTGTGTTTTTCTAAATGTAAATATATATGTCAAATTTAGTGACTCCAGTGGGTGTAAGTGGGATGTTTTGTCCAGAGAAGAGGAACTCTTCCTCAGAAGAGACTGAAAAATTAAAATATTAATTTTGTAACATCTATATATCTATAGTTAACTATGTTATTTGTTGTGAAAATATAACCTAGTTTTTAGGCTTCTTAGTCCATAGATAATTCTGCAGAAATTTAGAAACTAATTCATTAAGTCATTTGCTGCCCCTTCACATTTTGCTTAGTATTTCCTGTGCTGGCTTTGACTACCTGTTTCTCATGCCAGCAGGCTGTGTAACTTCTGCTAAATGCTTTTATTTTCAGGTTTTTATACAAATTTACTTAATTCATGACACATTGATTTTCAGATAGACTGTGACAGAGTGGTTTAGGGAAAATATGTACTGTAAGAAAGTATAATCTAACATATGTAAATACAGTATCATTTGCTGAAAGATCTGTCAATTGCATAAGACTTCTTGGCCATTTTGCCTGCTTGTAACTTCTGCAAAGCTGAAAGTCCTGGCTACTTCAGTGTTTTGTATAAATGATGTTGTATCTGAGTACTCTATGTGAATATTCTTTATATCTGATAAATTTTTTCAGAAGTTACCTTCATTTTGTTTTAGGACTTATTGGCTGTTAGTCTTTAGATGTGATGTATTGTGTTATATGTATAATCCCAACTTGAAGTATTAATGGTTCTTCAATGTTTCTAAGATCCAGTGGTCACATGAGAATGAGGTTAATTTAAAAGTTAAACTGTTCTTTTAATTACTTCATATTAATAATGCTCATACAAGTGAAGTTTCTTGTGTTGCTGTAGCAAAGATCTCAGTATTTATTTGCAAATGTGGGAATGAATTAATATAATCAAAACAGCCAATAAAGTCAATCTTTAGTATGAAAAAAACACTTCCCTAAACTGTAAAAGGTTTTAATTACATCTAAAGAGGCCTCAGTGTGATCTTCATTAGAAAAGTCTATGTAAATTGTTTGTCAGTGGTGGTCTGCCAAAAAAAACCTAGGGGACAAGGCAAATCAGGCAATTGAAGTTAATTAGTGTCGTGTGTGCACTACAGATGCAGATAGGTTTAAAAGCCACCAACACTACTCAAAATAACATCTTTGGGAAATAATTTCTGAGTTTGAGTTTGGCTCTACAGTGTGATTTGACTGTGGGATCCAGAGAATAAATTTTTACGTGTTTTATAAAAGCTTGCAGCAGAATAAGAAATGGTTGTGGTAGCAGTTAGAAAAATACACTTCCTTACTTTTCCTTATGTCAATTTATTCAGACAGTGTGATACTCAAATTATAAACAGGTTTTTTTAAAGGTGCTGTTATAACAGTAAAATCCAGTAACTTTCCACCAATGGAGAAGAGTGTTAATTCTGAGACTTGGATAGGATCAGACGTAATTAGATACCTCTTCAGCTTTTCTGTGAATCTGTATGGGAAGAAAATAATTCTGTACTTTTGTTTTGCTTTGTAGGTAAAGAGTTTAAGAAATGAAATTATTTGTGATATTGTTGGAAAAAAAGTTCTATTAAAGCAAGTATCATCAGCATATAGGAATTGTATACTTATAAAACAAATAAGTATCAATCATATATCTTTCAACACTGATTTAAAATATTTAATCTTGGGAGATGAAGGCATACTACATTATATTCTTTGCCTGTTGGCATATCTTGAATAAATAAAAATATTGCATTGCTTAAAAATAAAATATAAAGTTAAAGAAGGTACTCAGAAAAGGAAATGCAGTTTCTATGCTAGTTCTGATTTTACTGCATTAAATACTTAATAATGAACAACAGTGTAGAGTTTAGGTATTAACCAGAGACGGGTGAATCAGTTTTAAAATCATTTAAAATGAGCTGAAGTAGTTCTTGAAAGCATACTGAAGGAATTAACTGTATTAATCACTCATTATGAAATGTTTTGTGCAGATATTTGTTTCTTCAAAATAACAAACCTCCTAGGAAGACAAAAAGCTGGTAGGAAAAGCCTGAGAAATGTTGTCAGGTTTTTCCCTACAAGGGATGGGATCTTTCCACTACCTGCTAGTTTAAAAAACAAATTAAAATACTCTTTCTCTATACAGTAGCTTAATATTTGACAGTCAGCCTACTGTATACTACCTTAGAGTTTAAACTTTTTAAAGCTTTTTCTTTGGCAGTAGTAGAATCAGAACATGGGATGTAGATTCAGATTCCCCACACCGGTTCCCCTTTCAATACTCTGAGTGTTCCCTATAAGATTGCTACATACTGGCTTTTGTTTTTTAACAGGAAATACTTAGTTTGCAGGCATATGTGAAAAAGCACAAGGCTGCTAGTGGTGATTGGAAACCATGTAGCCTTCCTGCTTTGCAAAGCTAACCAGGGAAATTTCAGTGCTGTTTTTTGCCATTAATAATCCCAATCACTGGAGAACACAGAAGCTTTACTTGAACTCACTAAAATAAAACATTTCATATTGACATCTAGATGGTAATAATTTTCTCAGTATTTTAATCTTTCATTTTTATCCTGTATATATCATTGCACTTGCGAATAAATACAGTTCTTTCCAAACTGTAAGATGATCAGCAATTACAAATTTATATGGAAATTTATATGGAAATATATAACTGCCTTTTTCTTTCTTTTTTTCTGCTATAGGGCAGATCATACCAGAAAGAAGATTTGTAGAAGCAGTAAATCGTGAACCATATCAGTATCAAATGGGTGACTTTCCAACAGAATGGGAAGGTAAATCCTGACAATGTTCATTTTATTTCAAGATAATTTTGATATTGAATGTAGACTCTGTGGGGTTTTTTAATGTAGACTCTGTATTTTTAACGGAACACCTGACTAAGTGAATAGGTTGGTTTTTCTCTTTCTCTTTAAGTAATGCAGGCTTTTATTTAACTGTATAACAATTATGAATTCTTAAAGTAACCCCTTAATAAGTAGGATAAATTTTGTTTAAGAAGTCAGTACTTAATAACACTAAAGCCTGTATGTTCATGACTTAGTCCTATTAAATGTGAAGATATTTGTGCTTGAGGGGGATCTGATTGAATAACCAACTCAAAATGTGTTAAACTTCTCTATTATGCCTTCACTGCTGTGTTTATTTGTAGGACAGTTGTGTTGATGACTTGCTTTTTTTATGGTGATATTTCATTTCCTATGCTCTTGCTCGCACAGTCTAGTAGGGAGTTCGAGAACCTGTTAATAATTAACCATTTTATCCTCCTGCTACTGATGAAAATCCTGTCTGAAAATTTGGGACATATTAAAAAAATCAGGGAAGTTAGAGCATTTCCTTAGGATTAGCTGATCAGCCCTTTGAGAAATAGGGAAAGCAGAGAGGGAGTATATATTGGCCTTTGAGGTTGGTAGGAGCTTGAGCCAAGTGTGGGGTTAAATGTGGCTTGAAATCCAGGACTCTACAGCATAAGCAAGGAACCCCTGAAATAGTTCGTAGTGTCTGCCCATCGCTGAACATATTTTCTGGGGATAAAAATATCTAGACATCTCCCAGGATTTGGTAGGTTTAAAGAAAACAGATTTTAAGCAGTATGTGTTTAGAGTTCTTTGTTATTGAATATTCTACTTGCATGAATTCAAAAATTGATTAAACCTATTTGTGGAAGAAAAATTCTTCTGATACACAGACATTACTGTGGTTTCATTTCTCAGTGAGCTGCAAATGATTGGAGCCTACAGCCGGTTTTGAGGAAATACCTCAATATGCTTGCTTTACTTCATTCTCTTTATGCTTGATGTTCTTCTCATGAGGGAGATGACACTAAGATAAAACTTCAGTCCCATTATATCCCTTCATGGAGTCAGTAGAGAAATATAAAATCTTCTCATTTTGAGTTTTATCATTGTCATTACATTAATTCCTAGGATTTTTGTTATGATCAACTGAGGCTTGTATTAACATCTGAAAGCTTCTCAAATGTGTTTTGACCCTATTAGCAGCATTTGCCAACTATAGCAAAACCACAGCATCAACAGTTTCTGTCTTCTACTTATGCAGTACCCACAGCTGGTTGTCAAGTCTTAGTCTAGTTGCTTCTGGTTCTTTGTCAGTCCAAGATAGCCATCTTCTGAAGGAGAGCAGCAACCTGGTAGGCTTGTCCTTATTAAGTCATCCGGTGCTTGAGTGGATATCTGCCTAATCCAACTTTGTGATTGTCTTCTTCCATCATCTGAAAGTTCTTCAGCCACCACTGCTCATCTTATTTCTGTGTGACTGTCATGCAAACACTGCACCACAGACACCAACAAGCACATATGAAGCCTCAGGTAACTGCTCTGCTGTGAGTGAATTCTCATCCAAGACCTTGGCCTTAAAAGGTTGATGCCTTTTAAAGTAAAAAAATGTAATTCAGTAGTTTCTGTCTGCACTTGGCTGTAATTAACAGGAAACAACAAGGACAGTCAGACTGTCCCAGCTAGTCATCATTTCACAAAGGGTCTGGGGCCGGTTCAACTGATTTGCTATATGAACCCATAGCTTAGGACAGATGTAATCTGTGTTGCACAAAGAAACCTGTGCTATGTCTCCCTTTAGAAACTTAGCACAAATCCTTGTGATTTGACAGTGTGGTGCCTGGGAGGGTGCAGCTTTTTGGAAGTTTGCTTGTGGCAAGATAGGGACCTTGGAATCAAATGTCACATATCCTGCATGTGGATTTGCATAAACAGCTGCAGCTACCAGACTTGTGATGCATTTTTCAAATCAAGACATCCTGTTCAGGTTTGCTTCGGTCCCATTTTTATGAGCTGCATTCACAGTCTTAATGCTTAACTTCCTCATCTTTGTACCTAGGTGTTTTTTAATTTGTGATTTTGTCGTGAAATAGAAAGAGTTTACAGAGGAAATGAAAATTTGCACTGTGCAGATTGGATAATAGTCTTTTTCTTCTAAGTACTTGTACTGGTTTCAGCCAAGGACAGGGTTAATTTTTTGCAGTAGTGGGGAGGGTCTGTGGCTGAAGGGACATGGCCAGACCCTAATGTTATTCTGTACCACTTCACCTCATTGTCAGAGTAGGGGAGAATGGACTCTGGCTTCTGAGGAGAAGGGTGTGGCTTCTGGTTGGGAAAAAAATGAGCACATCCCGACTTCTAGGTTCATTGAACATTTTGGATGTAAACCACCCTCTATTTTGTATACTTTTGTTGTTAATATTGTTGTTAGTACTGTTTGTTTTCTTGTCTCATTGCTGTTTTCAGTAAATTGTTGTTATCGCAACCTGTGATCTTTAACTTTTGGGCCTCCAATTCTTCTCTCAGGCACCCCTAGGTTCTGAGGGGGAAGGGAGAAGTGAGGGGAAGAAAGCAGCAGTGTGATTTGGAGAGTCTCTGTGAGAGACGTAAGTTGGGGAGTACCATTCCTAAACCATGACAGTATTGAATTTCTCTACAAAGAAGAGATACATGTATGTTTTTCCCTTTATGCAGTCATTAAGCAGAATGGGTGGGTAGTCCATGCTTCTGACAGATAAAGTATGGGAATTCCAGAGAAAATCCTAACCTATATTTTTTTTTTGTCCAATGCCAATTTAAACATTGCAAACAATTTTGTGGATATACAATTTTTAAAAACCCAAAACTAGTACTTCTGCTGTGGGTATAGAGTCTATTCAAAGAACTATTATGTCTTTGCTACTTGCTGGGGTGTGAGTTAGGTATGTAGAATACTCTGGATTTCTGTTCATCATTAGTTCTTTTCTGCCTTCTGTAACAAGAAAAATTCTCAGTGAGGAAAAAATGAGAAAGAATGGAAAGTGTAAATAGTTCAAATAATACTATAGAAACCACTTATTTGAGTGGAAACAGTTTAATTCAAGATTTTTAAAAATGCTTTGCTGAAAGGCTCATTATATTTTTTCCCACTTTAAGACTGGTCCAGAAGTTTCCCAGGCCCACTGGACCTGTGCCGAACTTTCTCTGAAAATTTCCCAGTATATACTTGCTGTGGGTGTTCACTTTGTAATTTGTGCTATTGTGGATGCTGATCATTTCAGCAAGTAGCCTGAGACTTTGCAGAAAGAGATCTAAAATACATTTGTTCCTCTGAACAGTAAAAGATGAATATAAGGTTAGAAGGTTATATAATATTTCTTACTTCTGTTTTCTCTTTACTCTGGGACTGTCTGCTGGCCACATGCTTACATCTCCAGGGGCCTCCTCTCCAAACCCCCTGTGTATGTACTTGGATATCCACAGCCTCTCCACTTCAGTTTTGGCTGGCTCAGCAATAGCGGTCTCCTTGCCTATCCTTCTCAGGCTTTTCACTTTAAGGACTGTGCTGAAGTTTCTGTTGCTTTATCTCCTCTCCTTTTCTTGGGATCTGTAGAGTGCTACTTTTACTTGTGTTTGCTTTGTTCTGCCAGGACTCATTCTTTTTCACTTGTTGATAATTCTTAATGACCATCTGATTTAAAAGCAGTCACCCCAGCACCCTTTTCCTTTCCCTTCCTTTATTACCCTACATCTAACTGTATGACCAGGAAAAGAAACCTCTTGTGACCAAAATTAACAAATACTTACAAACGTGAGTTGTCTGAGGAGAACTTGCACAAAACCGGGGACAAAGGATAATGTAAGGAGTGGGAACAGGCTATAGTGAAATTTGAAGAGGGTCTGAGTTAAATCTCATTGTACACTCTAAGACATTCAACTTGAGCAGCTGGGAAGCTAAAGGATTGATTTTGGTGCTTTGTTTATGAAGTTCTAAACATGTAATAAGTAAGAGAGATCAAATAGAAAGCAATAAAGCTTGTGGATAAACCAATCATCCAGATTACAGACTCAGTCTATGCAAGCTGTTTCTCAGACTGGAGAGGGTGTTTGTGTATTAGTCTTGTGAGCTTACTGAACACAGGGGTGAGGGTTTATTCCTACAGAACTTGCGTACAATTTTTGTCCCAAAGATGTTAGTTTTAAGTGCTCTGCAGTATTAAATTTTGTGCATTCTCAGTCCTGTGAATTTTATAAAAGTTTTGAAATGTCCATTAAGACTTTCATAAAACTGAATCAGAATCCCTTGGGCTATCCTTAGTGTTAGCTCTGTACACATAAAATTCAGTTAATTTTAATTTTAAAAATCCAGAAGTGTATTTCCTTTTGTACTAGAGTTTTGAATTTAGAATACAATCCATATGCATAATACAAATATTGCCAGCTTTTGTTTAGGCAAAGCCTCTTATGTTTGCTACAAACTGGGAGTGCCTACTTTCCCCTAGGCAGTAGGGATGCACACAACAGATAACCTTTCTGTATGCTACTTCTGAATGCTCACCTACTGTAGAATGTGTAATTTACCTCCTCAGGACATGTCAATAGTGCTCCTGAGAAGAGATGGGTAATTTTACATGCCACGTGAGATTCATGAGATTGCATGCTTTATGCAGCATTATATTGCCATCTACTCCTAGCCTCCTTTTTTTTTCTCTCTCTCTCTCCTGGTAACATTTGGTGATTAATGGGAATCTTAATTTGCATGCTCACTTTTACGGTCATTACTGTGTATTATCTGCCAGTAGGAGTCTTAAAGTTCAATGAAAATCTCATGCATACTAATAAGAATGCAAATGAGCGCTGATGAAAGAATGCTAAGGTCTCCAGGTAGGAAATGTCCAGCTATCTTGCAAAATTCCTTTCAGACAAAGGTAGCATTAAAATGAGTACAGAATTCAGGGAGTGCTATCCAGATAAAATCAGAAGCAGCAGTTTTAAATGGAGGCAATGATTCATTTTGCCAGAGCCTTGTGGGGCAGGGAAGCAGGTTTTGGTTGCGCTCAGTACATGTTATCTTCTCTACCAGGTTTAAAACAAATTGGCTGACAATGGTGAAGGCATCTTGTTTTGTTAGCTTGGGGAACCATGAGTGTTCACGTGGAAATTTTTTCCAACTATAGCTGTCACTGGATACTTTCCAATGAAGTATATGCATGTGTACATATTTTGTTCAAACAATTCATAGTAAAGCACCTACCTCCCTTGTTTCCATCAACAAATATTTGACTGTGGTATAAATCTGTTCAGTAATTAAAACCTGCATAGACCAAAAGTGTAATGGAGATTGTAAAGAAAGAGGTGAGAGCTTTTTTTTACTCACGTATATACAATATACGTATATGATTACGTTTTCCAAAGAGAATGCAAAATGTTTTCATTTCAGTGTATCATTTACTTGGATTTTGTTAAAGCTAGGGCTACCTCAGTAATAAATGAGTGGTTATATTTTTGTATTCATTCATTCTTCCTTTGTTATCATGAATTTCTCTTATGCCTGACTTATGAGGTGTTGGTGCTTTTTGAACCATCTGTTGAGTGCTCAAAACTTTATTGATAACTTAAAAATTTGAAAGACTTTGAAAAATTTTTGTGTCTGAAGGAGAACCACCTAAAAACTGGTGGAGATTGGATATGTTAGAGTCCACTCATTCTTCTCCCCAAAGATTGAGGAATGGTCAGGTGAATTATTAATAAAATGTATTGCTTTAGAAAAACTGATAGAACTATTAGATGCTAAAGTGCAATGTACCGAAATATGCTGATTGCAAATGATGTTTTCTTTGCTTTTAATCTTGCAATGTATCTTGAGCTGTGCTTTATGTAGAATATTTGAATAATGGATCTGCACAGAAGACTGTGATATATTAAAGCTAACTAACTTCATCTTATGGATATAAAAAGATTTTAGTAAATTTTCCTACTGTGTTTCTCCCTCAGATATGTGGCAGTGTAGAAATCTTTCATTAAATAATGGTTTTCTAATGCAGTTCATTAGAGGTGTTAATTTACTTGTACTAATTTCGGAAATGGTATAAATATTTGTGCCAGCAAGTTTTATTTACAGTTAGTCTGAAAATGATATGTACTCCTGACATTTATTAGAAGAAAGAAAGGTTGATTGCTCCTATAAAACTATGCATTCAAAAGTCTGCTCTAAGTGGAAAGAAAAATAGTACCATGTTAAACTCTGTGCATTATTTATGGATTTAAATAGATACAGTCTGACTATGGAATGTTCAAAACAAGAAATCTTCCTAAATTAAGTTTTGTTTTGTTTGTTTTGAGTGTTGGTACTAATTGAGATCTATTAATGAATGAATATGTGTTCTGTAATGCTCCTTGCTTCACAGCTTGTGTCCACAGGACATGTGTCATTGTGTTACCCTTCACTGTTCTGTTGGCAGCTTGTTGTCCTGAGGTAGATAATTAAATGATAAAATCTTTTACAGGAAGGATTCCATTCATCTGTGTTATAGTTTCAAAACTCAGTTGGAATTCCTTCCAAAGCTTGGAGGCAACTCCTTAGTGCTGATAAAAGGTTTAACAAAGGACACACTGAATATGCATGTAGTGATGTTAACAGCTCTAGCCAGAGCTTTTGTTCTGATCTCTCCCCAGGCTGGGAGTGGGGAGAAGACAGGCTCCGGACGGGGGAAGGGTTCGGGGCTTCTGTGCTTTCTGCACAGGGTCAGCAGTTCACTGGCTCAGCGGAGGACAGAGGACACACACACATCAGGTCGGGCATCGCCTCAGGACCAAGACTGTGTTCTCCGCTCTCTGGTTTTCGCCAATCACCTGTGGATACCCCAAAACTGTTTTGAGGAAGAGAAACACGTCTGTTCCCTACACTGCAAAGGTTGGATTTCTGCTTCTTTTGTCATCTGTTCCTCGGGACCTGACCCAACCTCTGCTCCGGCAATTCCCCTGAGAGAGAGCCCAGCCGGCCGGGCGCGACATCGCCACCTGCTGTCCGTAACTATAACTGCAACCCCTGAGAGAGCGCGGCCAGCAGTTGAGGTGCAACAGCACCACATGCTGTCTGTGGACGTAATAGCATCTTTCCCCCTTTTTGGGCGCAGCCAATAGACATTTAACTGTTTGCTTTGTTGTTTGGTGGGTGGAGGGGTTTATTACAAACTGTTGTTGTTTGGTTCTTTCTGGATATAGCTATATATAGACATATATATATATATCTGTGTATTGTGATCAAGAACTGTTATCCTTTCATATATATATTTCTTTTTCTAATTAAAGTTCTGTTTCTAAATTTAAAGGATAGGGATTATTTTTTTCTTGGCCAACATAGATATCTTAGTTCTCCCCTTTGAACTATGACAATCTGATTCTGTGTGACTCCCTTGCATGGTAATAAGGAACTATTAGCTCCTTTCTGAGCTAGAAACTTCATTCTTCTGACATCATTCAGTACCAGAAACTTGTATTCTTGTAGCCTTATTTTATTTAAAATGGATCTCATCACTAGAAATCCACATCATCAGTCCACATAGTCCAGGGACCAACTCTCAACACATGATCTGAGTCTCTTGGCAAGATGCTGGGAGAAGCACTTAGGTCCTTTCTAGAACTTACCAAGTTCAAAGTGATTTGCATTGGTTAGGAACTCTGGCAAGTAAAAGAATTCAGGGATGAGTTCCCTGACATCACTCATGTTGTCCCTTGATGCTGATTCCCACGTGCTCTTGACACTGTGAAACATCCTGTCTGCAACATCAAAATTCCCACCCTGTGAAATGCAGACAGACAAAAAGACTTCAGCGTGAATATTCTGTTAAATAAAAAGCATCTTGGCCAATTTTGCAATGATCACCTTATCACATCTTTCATAAGGGGATGTCTCAAAATCTGCCCCAGGCCTCTATACCATGATTTTATTAGGGACTGTCTTAGTCCTGGTTTGTAGGTATGCATGTTGAGAAGACCATAAAGCTTGGAGTCTTAGCACAACCTCCAATAACACAGAGGCAAGCAGAAACAGTCATGGACAGCTTGAGAATATCAGCACACCCATTATTAATGCTTCTGAAAGCAATTAATTCCTTCCACCCCAAAGTGATTTGCTAGTAGTGGACACAACTTCAATGTTTTTACTTGTGACCCAAACAGTTGTGAACAATCTTATGTGCAATTCTCCTGTGAAAAAACCTTTGGAGAAGGCAAGGGTTACCACATTCATTAGATCCAGCCAAACAGGAAAACCCTAGCAGGGAGGAACCTGCAGGGACTGGACATACATTAAGAGAAGAAGGGTCAGCATAAAGATGGGAAGAAAAGAAGAATGTCTGGGAACCAAGTTGAAATGGTATGTAAGGAAGGAGAAACAAATTTCCTCACATCTTCAGAGCATTTGAACATGTTTAGATTAATGAGAGTCAAACACCAGAAAAAACACAGATTTAGAGCCCTGGACATCATTCTGAACTCAAGAGGAAAGGAAAAAAAAGTCACTTACTGAAGGAAGGGAATATGCCTTACAATACAAGCATATTTCCTACAGGATTTCCTAATAGGATTTCAGATACTGTATACGTTTGTGAAAAGCCAGGTTCACTTTTACATATGGATCCCTAGATTGAGCATGAAAGGATTCATTTTAACATAATATTTTTAGAGTAATGGAAAAAAGACAAATAGAAATCAGTTTTTGGAGATCATCTGAATGAGTTTGTCAGAAACACCAAACTGTTTTATAAGAAAAGCTGACTTTTTAACTGTATTAAAGTGACAGAACAAAATTGTATCTCATTATCTAGTTCAGGTGCTGGCAGCAGAGCTCCCAGGCCAATATAAATATTTCTCATCAGGGTTAACTAATTTGGATTATATGTCATGGGACATAACAATACATCCCACTGCCAGGGCTCAAGAGAGATTGTCAGAGATACAACAAATATCTTTAAATAGTTCTGCAGTACGGTGAAAATGTTTGAATAATTCCTTATCCTCAACCATTCAATCCTGCTCCACTAGGTAAAAAGAATAAGCTAGTGGGACTGTATAACAAAGACACTAAAACACAGATATGATGCAAGAGTCAATCTTTTAATGAATATGAGATGCAGTCAGGTTCTGTCTACGGCTGACCTCTTGGAAAAACTTTCGGTTAGTTTTCTCTTTGCCTATGGAGTGTTGCATGTGCTGGTTGAGGAGGATGTACTTCTGCACAATAACAGTCAGCTGAAGTTTTGGCTCGCAATCTATTAAATAGGAAAATAATATTTAAGCACCCTCAGTCTGTCAGGACAAGTTCACACTCCCATGGACCTAAGGAACCCTCAGCAGCAGTTCCCAAATGGGTTTCTGATGCTAAGAACCACTGCCCTTTTGGCTCTCCTGAGTACCAGCATACTTTGGTTGCAAGTCCTTTGGATTTACAAACTCTGTTTAGTCTGGGAACTGCAAGTCAAGAAGCAACTTTAGCCATATCTTTTGTTAGGCAGAAAATACCCTCATGGTAAGGTATCAAAAGACAAAAATCAATATAGCCTATGTGCTGAAGCCACATTCCTTGCTTGTCTTTTGAGACAGACTCACACCAAAACCCAATATATATTCCAAATGGAAAGACCCTGTCCATGTTTCCCTTGAGGTGAATTCTGACCAGCCTTCCAGTCCAGCCTCATCTCTAAATGACAACATAGCTCTGCTTTAGCTTCTTGTCCTTCTTCCTTATACCACTGACAATTGTGAAGCCTTTCCACATCCACTCAAGGGATCAAGTGAAGAAGTGGCTAATCACATGAGCAAGCTGATCTGGAGTTAATCTGATGCACAAGGTCATCTTGTTCTTGATCATTATTAGGCAGGGACCCTTGGAGTCAAATTCAAATTGAAATTAAAACAGAGTAGAAAGAGGACTATAAATAAATCAACAGCTAACAAGTATCTCATTGAAGCATATTAAAGGGCTTTGTATATTTAATCTGCACACAGTGTGCTGTGTCTGGTGGTGATTGATGCTTTTTCATCTTTTTTTGCAGCTTTTATGAGAGCTGGTCGTAATCTCCTGAGAAACAATATGATTTGTAATAAAAAGATTACCTGTATTAAATAAAAATAATATATACATAGGAAATGCTGTTAGCGCGACAAATCTGGTTAAAGATATTACCACCACGAAAAAATGTGATTTTTTCCCTGCCTGTCTAATTCATTTTAGGGAAAAGTAATATCTTTAAAACTTAAGCCTGTATTATTTATAAAGGAAGCAATAACTGATTTTCCCATTTCCTATATTAATAAATTTATTTGCATATATTTATATCAGAATTAATGAGTTTTCTCTCTCTATGAATGCAAAAACCGCACTGAAAGGGAAAAAGAATCAAGAATTGCTTTATGCTTTTAGATTGCAAGATAACATAAACTCTTATGACTTTTCTACAGCTAGACACAGTAAGTCTCTGCTTTCTCTCCTTTCAGTAGAGGCCTTACTATCATCAGAAATAGTGGGAAAATACGTTTTTTAAAACTAAAGTCCAGTATCGTATAAACAAAGCAACAAGGCAAAGTTATTTCTAGAGAGAATTTAGAACTCCACACATTTCCAAAACTAAGCATCACCTTGATGGTGCTTTAAACCCTAAGACCTCAAACTGTTTCTAAGAATTGCTTATGAAGACGCAAAGACTTTTCCACATGCCCAGAGATGCTGAGAAGCTATTACCTGCAGATAGTGCTTAACTGACTGCTCAAGAGTCAGTGACACAATGAAGAGCAAGAACCCTATTTTCTGCAAGTATTTTTGGAGGTCAACCTCAGGAAAGGTCAATATGATACCTGAAATGCAACAGTGGCATAAGAATAACAGGGGATAAAAAGCTGAGTTGATCAAAAGCAAGTCTCACTGTTGAGCGCATGGGGTCCCAGAATGCTTTTCCAACAAAGACACTAAATGCAGAAACCTTTACTGCTTTGTTGCAGCACTGAGACCAATTTGTGAAAGGAATTCCAAGAGGTACTTGACTAAGGGGAAGTGGAAGGTACCATCCAATACCTGTTTGATGAGCCAGTTTTTCATTTACTCCAGTACAATATGCAAAACATACAAACCTTTCTCCAGAATCACATCTCAATATACGTAAAAAGTGAAATAGCAAGGTTTCTCCTGTACAATCCTCTTACTAAAGGCAATGCTTCTGCACTGCCTTCTTCTGTGGTCAGGCACAAACCAATTATTTGACTTGAGAAACAAGCTGTTATGCCAACATCAATTTTTCACAAGTTGTTGAATTTCCTACTCTTATATTCAGACTGTTTGCAGTTATAAACATAGCTTTTCCACTTTTAAGATGCTAAGAAGCTTTCACAGCTCCTAAATGCAGCACCCTTCCAAGGTCTTAAGTTTGGGAGTACCCTTTTTGCAACCTGCTATTGACTTGATCCTACAGTTCTCAGGTCTGCTGTTTACTTGACTACATCTCACAGTTAGCAATTCCTAAGCCACTATAGGACCAATTACACGAGGGAAACAACAGCAATGAGCTCAGCTAACATTAAAGCAAAAGAATAAGGGTGGAAGAAGTTGAACAGTTTCAGTGGATCCACATCCAGACAAGATTTTGAGTGCTTCAGATCTCAGCAGCCTTTGAAGATAACTATCCTCATAAAAATGCTGGTTACCTGCTAATCACACATAAACACAGCCACAAAGCATTTGTTCAGACTGTGAACTCGTTATGCATGAAAAGTGTGCCAGCTAGATACAGCAGCCTTTGTTGTTTACAAGAAGAAATAACTGCTCCACAGTCATTCATGACTGCAGCTAACATATGGCTCACAGAGTGTGATGGTAACCATTGCCTCAGGTGGTTCACTAACCCATCAGCTACTGCTGGTAACAGCCGATATCATAGGGCTTATTACTTAATTAGCACAGCACTTTACTTGTATTAGTTCATTAAAAAAAAAAAAAAAAGACAAAGAAAAAAAAAGACAAGTTAAAAAAAACAAAAACAAAACAGCACAATAGCAAAGCACTCAGAAAGCTGCAGGAGACACAGCCATCTCTCACTATCCACACAGCAGTCTCTGAGTGAGGAATATTCTGGCTTAGTCACCTCTCTCACATTGCTCCACAAGGGTCGGTAGATTTCAGCAAAACGCTCCTTAAAAAATACACTTTTGAGGATTTGTCCACCTGGTAGACCCTCCTATAACACAACACATGATACAGAAATAAGGGTAACAACTATGCTACAGCTCAAGTGTATTTGCTTGTGTATCACCAACTGCCTGCTGAAAAGGGCAATCAGAAAATTTGGTGCCCACGTATGCTGAGCAGATGGGAAAGGTAAGTGTAATGTTCAATTTCCATGCAATTCAAATCCATGGTGAGAACCAGCTTGGCACTGTAAAACAGAACAAGATTAAACAAAATATTCCTTCTGGAGCACTGGATGTAGTCTAACCCCACTTCTTCAGTAAACTGGTCCCATGATTCCTCTTATTTCCCACCTATCAGAACCTGTGTGTCCTTATCTGGCCCAGGAATGCTTTTTATGCCACCACAGCCACCTCCAAGTACTTGTCTGTAGCCGCATTACTGTATGGGCACTTGGGCTTAGACTACCTACCATGTAAGTCTCACCTGTCCCAAAGTCAGAAGCTTGTGTTCAGACAGATAATAAAACATTGTCTAGGTGTTTACATGCCTCAGATCTCATGAGAATAAATAATTCTTCTCCCTCACATCACTCTGCTAGCATTAAGATGTTGTCACTGAAATCAACACACAAGGCATAAAGCCTTCAGTAACCCCAGAGTCCACATAGAATAGGCAAAAAATGTCAAAAGTATTAATCCCCCTTCATGACACAACCACTGTAATGTGCTACATGGTTCATAACGAGGTGTGGGAGGGAAGTTATCTTGCCCCCTTACCTGCAGAGAACAGAAGGTCTGGGTGAATGGCTCCATTCGGACCAGGTAAGATGCCACTATAATTGCTGATGAATAGTGAGTACAGTAGTGGCACTGGGCTGACAGGTCTCCTGGAAAGAGCACACAAATCAGATTCCAGTGCAAAATACCACTATTTCAAGCCCATAGCATTCTATTACCACAGCATGACTAAACAGGGAACAGGTCTTTTAAGCAGATGTGTTCAAAGGTCTGTGAACAAAAGCACACCTTGCATATTTGTATTGAATGTGCACAGTTACTACTGAAGAATGTTCATTGTTTGCTTTCCACATTTCCTTTTCTGGAGAAGAAGGCCTTCAAATTACCAGAATATCCCTCTCCCCAATAGTACCAAAAAAAGTCTTAATCTCCAGAAGACAACAGATTCAACATTGTTTCCTTTTCTTAAAGTAGCTGTTAGTTAATCTGTGTGCAGCAGTCTTCTACATGCAGCTTAGCTAACAAACAAGACTAATGAGTGCAGCTGAGCTAACCGCACAGTCTTTTCCAGGAAACATTGCATTTTGCTGTAGCATCTCTTCCTGCCCAATGGAAGAGAGCAGAATGCAGCAGTACAAGACATAGAAGGCCATACTTACAAGAGTCATTTCTTTTTGTATTGTCAGTATAGTTTGCATACAGTGGTGAGAAAGGCACTCCTTGACATAGTGTTTGCCTTAGATACAGTTCTGCAAAGTTTTTGGGTGTCCTGAGGAGACTCAAGCCTCTGCTGTCAGTCTCCTAAAACACTCACCCTCAGTCTTTTCCACTTCATTGAAGCGCTGGATGAACTTGAGTTTCCTCTCCACAGTCTGTGCTCCCATGGGCTTTGATAGGTCCCGAAATGTTTGAGGATTAGTAAGGTTTAGAGTCTGAAAAGCAAAATGAGCAGAGATGTAGATTTTTAAATTCCTGAGTCTTAGACATCATGACTGTCTCAGTGACACTGGATAGCAGTGTTGGAAGTTTCACCCATGCAGGAAGGTCACAGGTTTACCCACCTCCAGAACTTCACAAAAAAAGGACCCGTCAGGTTCCAAACTGCTCTCAAGGCTTTTCTGTCTGAACCTCCCGCTCAGGGGTCACAGAAACATGCCCATATCGATCTGCTGAGATGATGCAGCCTGCTCTTAACTAGGTATGTATTTAGCAGATGTTCACCCACCTTTGTGAGATAGAACATCATACTCGGCATGCTAACTTGAAGGTAAGGCTAATTAATCTATATAGACTCAGTACAGTTCACATTAACTATTTCAAATTTTAAACCTTTGGTCTAGACCCCTCTGCTTCAATGGCATCATTAAACAAATCTTTGTGCAGTTGCTATCACAGAAAGTACAGAATGCTGTGTCAAGCACTGACCTCAGAGTGATAGTCAGCAAGGACCCATGGAAACACAGGATACTGCATGTAATCATTGTAGCTGCGGCCAGCCAAAGTGTTCAGGTACATGAGGTAATCAAAGTTGCTAATCTCCCTCTTCTGCCAGAGAAAGGAAACAAGCATTAAAATCTTCAGACTCTATCTGTGAAAACCATGCACCAAAAGCAACCTCAGAGCCCTTTCGTTCCCAGGTCCACCAGGATAAGAATTATAAATAGTATAATCAGTCAAGCTTAGCCATTCAGATCAGCACAACGTCACTTATGCAACAATTCATTCACGAGAACCTGTCTTCATTCTGTCTCTTCTTCAGACAGAACATTTGCATTTGTCTATAATCACATAGTGCTTTTATGCTGTATTTTCATAACAGAGCACTTTTCCCCAATTTAAAAGTGAGCCAATTGCATGCAGCTTGGATACTGGAAAACCCTGGACAACTGCCTGTACAGAAAAAGGTGCACAAAGTACTACATACAGATTTCTTCATGTGTTTTTGGTCACCAAGGTCAGGTCTACAGGAAAGTAAACATGTCTTCTAGCTCAGCAAAACATATGGGAAAATGAGAGGTGCACTGATTTACATGTACAGATGATCTGCGAACAGACATTCAACTAGGTCCCTCTCTTTGATCTCAGTTTAAAAATGTGCACAAAATCACACTTAATCTGCCAGACAGTAGCACCTTATGTTTCACAGTAGGAGGATCAAACACTCTGCAATAACCAGATGTAAATACTGTGCTCCTCTTGCCAACAACCTCACCTCCAGCAGTGAGAGAACAGCTTAGGTCTTGAGGTACTTACACACACACCACACATCTGTGTGCAGACACACAGGCAGGTGCTGCAATTCTTTGCTTAATCACATGCAGCCAAGATTTAGCTTACCTGCCACTTCTGGAGCATTGTCTTTTCCCCTCCTGAGTGCTTCCTGTATGGAACAAACATTTGATTGAAATAGCCTGCTTCAGAACAGTAAGAGAAAGTCAACACATTAACATCTGCGCTCCCTGTGTCCCCTGCTCTCATCCTACAGAAACCAGAGAACATCAACACTAGAAGAATGTTGAGGTTTCATCATTGACAAATAATTCCAAAATAAGTGTCATTGATTAAGTTAGTGCCACACAATACAAATTTCATTACTGCTTTCATTTGGAAGGAAGGCTCTGCCTGATGAGCAGGGATGGCCTAGCTTTAGGAGGCTGATGAACTTATCACTGTCAGTCACTCTCCCTTTGACATGCTGACTGTACTTAAGAAGAATGTAGGGTCATGGGGCTAAGGATGAATTCTGTTTGCCTCATGATATCCCTGCAAACTGCAGCGGTGATGCCACATGGTAAGTTGCAATAATTCAGAAGCTGACTCATAGGCAAGAGAAGATGGCACTGCAGCAGAGACAGATGGACAGCTGGGGACAGCAACCTCCTCAGCTGTTATGAGTTAAGCCACACTGCTAATCAGTCTGGGCTCCCACTCTCATGCCACTGTAGAGCTGTAGAGTGCTAATGACAGGTACCATTAAGGCTGTCTGATTCTATTCTGATGCATTAGTCTCAAAAACTCATGCTTTTCTGAGGCATTCAGAAAATACAGGCTTGAAAACAGAAGTTCCTCAGTCTCCATATCACAGATATTCTTGTTGCACAAAGCACTTTGAAACTAATGTAGTTCTTAAAATGTGGATTGTCAACTTAATATTTTTACAGTAATAGACTAAATATGTCTTTTTCATTTTTTTGTTCTCAAAATGCAACTTTTTATTAAAACTTTAAATTAAAAAAACCCAAACAAACAAAAAACAGATGAACTGAAAGCAGATTATAAACAGGGGATTCACGTAAAAATAAGAAAGGGAAACAAAGGTCACATCCCAACTGCACTGAACCAGAAGGTGTGTCAGTATCTGAAGGCCATGGGCTTGCTCTTGTCAGTTCCCAGAGACCAAGGTGAGACAAGTGACAGCTCCTGGATTATTGTGGTTTAACCCCAACTGGCAAATAAGTCCCACACAGCCACTTACTCTCCCTGCACAGGGACAGGGGACATCATAAAAGTGAAAAAACTTGTGAGTTAATGTAGTTTAACAGATAAAACAAAAGCTGTGCATGCAAGCAAAGTAAAACAAAGAATTCGTTCAGTACTTCCCATCAGCAGGCAGGTGTTGAGCCATAACAAGGGAAGCAAGGCTCCATTATATATAACAATGATTTACAAAGACAAATGTCATCACTCCAAATCACTCATAATGTCTCTCCCTCCTTCTTTCCCCAGCTTGCTATGCCACATATGACACAGTATGGTATGGAACATCCCTTTGGCCAGTTGGAAACATCTGTCCTGGCTGTTTTCCCTCCCAACTTCTTGCACTTCCCAAATCTCCTCACTGGTGGGACAGTATGAGGAATAGAACAGGCCTTGATTCCGTGTAAAAGTGGCTCAGAAATAACTAAAACATCCCTGAAATATCAACACTATTTCCAGCACAAATTCAAATGCAATTTTCTTCTACAGTGAGAAAAATTACCTCTACCCCAGAAAACCAGTACACAGATTAAAGAAACTTTTGATCATTCAAAGTAAACAGGGTTACTGACATGATATGATACTGGTGGCAAGAAAGGCTTTTCCCTTTAAGTGTAAAAGTTAAACAAATCCTAAGGTGCCAGCTAAGAATCAGGATTATTATCTTCATGAATTGTAAGGAAATCAGTTCAGCCATAAATTTAAAAACTGCTACAGGAATAACTAGCTGCTATTTTGCATTCTTGTGCTCTGTATTGAATCACACTAGAAATCCACAAAGCAAAGGTTAAGTAGCTTCAAAGATCTAAATAAAGCACTGGAATGGTCTATGGTCATTACAGCTTTATTGAATTTGCAGTAGTAAATTCTTGTAAACCACCTCTCATGCTCATGAATCATTATTTTACTGCCTATTCAATCCTGGACCAGTTAATAGTGTACGTAAAGGAAAAACACTATGATATTCTCAACACATTACTTTATTTCTTGATTAGGCACTCTCTTCAGAGAAAAGTGAGAGAATCTGAGAGAAGGATTTTGCATGAACAAACATGATACCCAAGACAAATTTTAGCATATAGTTTACAATTCCTAAGCTTTGTTTAGTTCTCCTGCTACGCATATGACACCTAACAATGATAGGATATAGGTTTATGGAAGCCAAGCAACACAAAAAGGCATAGAGTACATGTCCAATACAGAAAAATAAGGTTCAAAAAAATTAATAGAATATATGATTGTCTAATTTACACAGTGTAAATCAGAAGAAATTCCATTGACTGGGGTAGAGCTTTGTTGGTTTTGCACCCTTAGTTTGAGCAACACATTGCTAAAGAATATGGGAATTCCAAAGTACAAAACAAGTATAATGGACAACTATCCTTTAAAATTCAGCCCTCTCACACTATATGTAGATTTCACAGAGCTTTGCCCCAGTGGCCTTTGTAAGGCCTCCAAGAGATATTTGGAACTCAGAGTATCTCAAAGGGATGGAATAAGATGAGGATTCCTGGCATTACTTGAAGTGTGGTTGGATTAGGGTGTTTGCCACAGAGGGATCAAGATAGGTTCTTCCACAGGAGCAGACTCACTCACTAAAGTTTGCCCAGGTTTATTTTGGATTTCTGGCTCAGTTAGAAAGCAGGGGAGAACATTATAAAATGCTATACACAGGACTAAACTGGGCCAGTCTGTGTGTGTTATGTAAATATATATATGTTGACTTATAGGTGCTATGACCCTCTAGTGAAACACTTGCTCTGTTTCTCACAAGTCCTAAACAACTAATAAGGACTCTACAAGGGTCAAGATAATCCTCTCTGCTGACTTTGGAAGGCACTACATAACTCAAAGAAGTTGACAAGTTCACCACATCATGAAAACAAGTAGGCTAAATATAGTCACTCTCCTGTTAAAAGCCACCCTTCCAGGTCTCAGAGGACCTGTCACAATGCTCCCTCCAAGTCCCCAGAGAATCTGGAATTCTGCATTCTTCATTGTTGACTCAGGGGCTCAGAACATCAACTGCATTACAGGCAGCTCAAGCTTATTCCTACCTTCTCCTTGATAATCAATTAGCATTTCTCCAGCCAACACCTCTCTAGACAGCACAGAAAAAGCTCAGTGTAGGTCCACGTCATCTATCCAACCACAGTAAGTGCATTTAAAAATAAATATGCAAAGGCTGGTTTTTTAAAAGAAAGAAGTGTTTTATGAATTTAAATAACTTCCAGAGAGGACGAAATTATCTGAAGTCAAGAGAAGTACCTACATATCAATCTGTATTTTAATTTATAAGGTATTTGTAGGGCACCAGACATGGCAGAATCTAACCATGATGTGTACTAATGATGATCCACTTTTGGCTACACTATACATGAGTGATTTATTAATCCCTCTTCCATTAACATCAGACTATGATCTCACTCTTGTGATATCCAGTGCTCTCCATTTGCTAGAGACAGGTGGACCTCAACCCATTCGGAGATTCATTGCAAATGAGATAATCTCAAAGGATAAGATTTTACCCCCACAGAAATGAATACTAAAATTCCAATAAACTTAATAGGTTCTTAGACTTCACAAAGCTGCTTCCATTTTCTTTTTGTCTTCCATCCCCCAGACTTCTTAAAGTCTGCAAAGCAGTGCCAAGGCTCTCCTAAAACCACTTTTCTTAAAGAAACTTTGTAATTACCAAAAATATTGGAAGGAAAAATCCCCTTCCTGTTAAGTCACAGCTTAGGCTCAAGTCCTACTATTAAAAAAAAAAATAAAATGTAAGAAGACTTCAAAAGGAATGTCAGCTTTCCCTGAGAAACAAACAAGTCTCTCTCAAACTCAGAAAACTTAGGTTAGATTACTTTAGAATAAAGATGCAGCATTCTCCTTCTTTGACTGCACCAATCTACCTTCTGGGTGTCCTTAATCTGTGCTCAAAGAATTGAGACATAATACAATTTTTATAACTAAGTGCCATATTCAAGTAGGGCTCCTGGAAGTAGGATGTCTTGAAGGGGCTAGTGAGGGGGAAAGGAATCTCCCTCCTTTACAGAACTCTTTGCACCACGTGCATTCACAGTTCCTGAACCAAAGGGATAACATTTCCACTGTGCAAATGCTGTGCTCAGGCACACTTCAATCACGAAGAAAGGCATTGAGTAAATTCAGTTAATTTGTTGAGGTGAGCAGAACGCAATCTCCAACCCTGGAATCAGACAAGCACATCAACATTTTCAGCTTCCTTATACCAATAGTATCCCAGACCCATTATCAGCAAGAGAGAGACCTCAAGATTGCACCTCCTGAATATACTACCTAAACAAACCACTCTGCTACTTCCCTTCCACAGTTCTTTTTTACCAGATGCTACTTTGAAATTTCTGCAATCAGTTACTGAAAACTTCAGTTTGGTAACCTCATTCTTAGTGACAAATTTCAGTAAAATCACATGCAAGAGGGAAATTGTTGTACCAGCTGCACTTTTGAAGGGTCACAGATAGATGAATATAAATTGCAGCTCATATCCTCTCTGCTGTACCACTGAATGAGCCTTCCCTCTTGTGTCCACATCTATCCAATTTGGCACGTGCTAAGGGTGGTATCACAAGTGTGAGTTTTAACACACATACAAGTATCTATCATCATGCTACAGCCAAGTAAAATAAGACAGCCAAAAGCCCAAAATGGGCAGCTAAGGCAGTGCTAGAGCTGACTAACAGCTTCTAATGAGCTCCAGATGCTTTTTCTTTCTGCATAATTTGAAATCTAACATTTGCAGGCACTGCATGCCATTCAGTTCCTTTCCCTCCAGCTCGAACTTGCATTCTGGAACCAACCATTATGCAGAAGATCTCCAAGGGCGGAACAGTCCTGTTGCTTAGTAACAAAAGTTTCACGGGTTGCGGAAGGAGCACTGAACAGCAAGACCCTGGAGCTGGGGAAGCCCCTTTGCCACCCCTCCTCTCTCCACACACAAGTTTCTTGAAGGGCTGCCATTTTCCACCAAAGAAGTACAATTCAGAATTTGCAGGACTGTGGAAAAGAAACTGCCCTGTGTTTCCTGCTCATGGGTTTATTTACAGACTGAAAGACTAATTCCTTACTCAGAGAAGAGCAGACAGAGGACAACTGCACAGGAACAGATTATGAATGCTCAGCCCACGCTACTGAGAAAAACCAAGCAGCTTGTGACACCCGTACCTCGCATTCTAGGCCTTTCTAGCTACTAGCTGGTAAGATCTTATACAGGGGGGCAGCCTGTCAGAAATGTTAAAATGAAACAGTATTTTTGTTTATTCTTGGTGGGCCTTGGTTTTGCACTATATGATAGTATGGTGGCTCTGAAGTGATCTGGAAAAGTAGGAAAACTAAGGAAGAATCTCTCTCAGCTATTTGCTCATGGCAGAATTTAGGCTAAACCTGCCTGTTAGCAAAAGACTGCATTAAAGATAGTCAGTGAATTAATCTCTCATTCAGAACAGATCATATCCAAAAGTAAGAAATGATAGCAGGGAAATAACCTACCCGAAGTCTAACTGCTTCGCTTCATGCAAGAGTAATTTGCTGTACAAATGCTGGTTTTAAGCTTTATGGAAAGTAATTCCATAGGGGTATTCCATGGTTGAATTAGCACACCACTTCCCTGCCTTCCTGCAGCAGGGAGGTGCAGGGCAGGCACAGCTCGGCTGGGCTTGGCAGGCGGCTCTGCAATGCACACACTTCCAAGAGGAAACACAGAGCAAATACACATTCTTCTAGGAGCAGCTCCTTCTTAGGACAGGCCTAAGATACAATGGGTCATGACTGACCCCTGACCAAGTGCTTAAGTGCAGATAACAAGTAATCCCCAATCCTTCTTTGCCTCAGAGAGACACTGACACTTGGTCCTGAGCTCAAAGTCTTTTCCATCCCTGCAGCTCCCAGCAACACTGAGCACCAGCTTCAGCCCTATGAAACACTGATAATTAGCTTATAAGCATGCAGAGGGGCAAGAGCAATTCATCCTCTTCAAGCTGCCTGACGCACTAAAATGTTTCTGCAGACCTCTAGTACTAATTCCTATCTTTGGAATTGCAAATCACATTTTTCTAATTTTGAAATCTGGCTCCAACTTTTAGCCCAAAGTAAATAGTAAATGGAAAGAGTGAGCACTCCCTGGGGACTTATGTCTTCCTGATCAGTGCATCTTAGAAGTTCACAGTTGGATTTTAAAAAAACTTACTAAAGGAGGCAGGATGAATAGAAACTTCTCTTTGAATTCTGGACATTATCCATAATGCATAATACAAAGAGATACATCTTCAGAAAAGTGACGGTGATCTGGTTGTTTGGAATTCTTCAAAATCTGAAAAGTCCAGGTTACCCAAACCGAACATGTTAAAGTGTAGGGTTACAGCTGCCAAGCCTCCAGCCCTGAACCTTGTTCGCCAGGCTCCCTCTAGTGCTGCCAGGCATGCATAGCTCAGAGGGACTCCAGCACTGGGAAACCAGCATTACCAGAACTGACATTTTTAAAAATAAGAAGGCAAACTGGTTTGGCTCAATGTTTCCCTCTTGGACTTTAAATGAAAAATGATAGAAAGAAATTACTAAGAACTGAACAAAATGTTTTCTTTCTGAGAGTTTTAAAGATGTTTTAAAAAGCATTTTGAAAGAAATTATAATTTTGAAATTAAAAACCCCCCACAAACATCTTTTTCCTTTAAGCTTCCTTTCATTTTTAAACACATAGGTGGCTGAAAAGCTTCACTTATCAAAATGCACTGAATGTTTTGGTCAACTCATCCAACACAAAATTCTAACAAAGAACAAGTTGGACTCAAAAGTCACCTGGTTCACATCAATTACAGGAAGAAGATAGTCTCTTTCCATCCTTCCAAATGTAAGGAAGATTCCCTATAGATCTTTTTCTGAAGCACGGTAGTCACCCTCTGTGCACCAGAAAGGACTCAGCAGTAGGGCTCCGGCATTTCTCACACAGCTGAATTCTATCTTCACAGAATTGCCAACAGGAATACTGCATAAAATCCTTAAAATGAGTGAACTGTGATTAGAAAGCCCCCCTATTGTGATCTCCAGAACTTCCTACTCACTTCTGGGCAAACTATTTAAGCTAACACCAACAAAGTGTTATAAAACTTATTAAAGTGTATTCTTACACTACAGTAAGAATAGCATTGATGCCCCTTGGGCACACAAGGTTAAATACAGCAAAGAGTAAGAAGCCTTCAGATGTAATGGCAATATAGTCCTGTAAGTACTGGTGAGGCAGAAACATGGGATTGACACATAGAAAGATTTAACTCTGTTTAAATATTTTTATATAAAATAACAAAGATTCTATTTTGGAACATACCCTCAGGGCAAGACTGAAACCACTCTGCTGCTTCCAGTATTTTCTGAAGCATCTGCCTCATTACTGAGCTCTTGGGAGGGCAGGTGGTAGCTGGGAGAGATTCCCCCTGCTTTTGCATTATTTTGGGCTATGGCATGTAATTGAAAAGGAGCTGAAATGCCTTAGTTGTAGCCTGAGCTTCCCCTTCATGTATTCACACATGATTAATGAGTAGCCAAAAAGCCTGAAGGGTTTGTAATGAAGCCTTTCTAATAGGTAAATGTATTGTAGACAAATCCATATTTTTTCCCAAACAATCATTCATCAAAGCTTCAATTTGACTCTTCACAATTAACTGCCAGAGCACCCAGACCATCCTGAGGTTAACCAGCTGTAACCCATGCTCTCTCTGAACTCTGGCTGAGAGGGGCATTGTCATTCATTTCCAGGGAATCAGCCTATTCCCTTTGTCACTAGCCATAATTAGTAGCTGTATTTAATGATCTTCAATTAGAGAGTTCACAAAACCTGAGACTAAGTGGACTATTCTTACAGGTCTCAATCCAACAAAGCATGTAACACATGCTGAGCATCAGTATTAGTCAAAAGTCTGACTAGAATGCCCACATGCATTTTTCTGAGGGCAGGGCACCTTCGCAGTGGGAGACCATCTATCCCACAGCATGGATGAAAAGACAAGGTTAGAGTACCCAGAGAAGACACTTAGCAAGGCCTGGTTTAACATGTCATTAGGCAGCACTGACATAAATCCCTCTTGCAGTCTGCCCTGCAGGTGACATATGAATTGCCAACAGTGCTGGCAAATCTTGGAGCCCACTATATTCCTGAGTTCTGGTTAAAATAAGACTCTTAATAATTTCCTTTAAACATTTAATCTTTCAATAGCATTAAGAGCCCAAATCTTCAGTCATTTAAGTAGGACACTTAACCAACCTGTCAGCAGATGCCAGGCCTGTAAAGAATGCAACTATCAATCTGATAGAACAAGACAATTTTGGATAGCTTCTTTTAACGCCGTCTCTAAGAACTGGATTGAGACCCACATTGTTTTGCTCCAGTCCTCAAATGACTGATGGATAATAACACATTTCATTTATGACATCCTGGGTTTGAATCAGTATTTAGGGATGAAAGACAGCAAATGTCTCCCACTTTTAATCTCACCCTGTAATGCAATATAGGTATTACATTGCAATAGAGTAATATTGTAAATTACTAGAATTTCACCTACTCAAAATGCTTTCAGGAAGAACTTTCAGAGTTGCAAATCCTTCTGAAGAGTCTAACAGTAACATTAATTTATAACTGTGATTAACAGCCATGGCTTTCAAATTTCAAAGGCTTTATTGGAGTTCCCACATTTTATCCACAGAGTCTGGTGTGTCTGGTGGAAAGATGGCCAAGGGGAAAGAAAAAGGTCCGAAAGGGAAAAGGATCACCTTGAAAATGGCCAAAAATTTAATCCGGGTATCTTTCAATGGAAGGCGCCGTCTTGACTTAAGCAAAATGGGCATCACCACCTTCCCCAAGTGCATTCTGGACCTGGCTGACGTGGAGGAACTTGATTTGAGCAGAAATATGTTGAAAAAGATTCCAAACACCATTGAGAAATTCCAGAATCTGCTCTGGTTGGACCTGCATAGTAATCAGCTCGATGAGCTGCCTAAGGCAATAGGCACACTTCAGAACCTTACTTTCCTGAATATATGCAACAACAAATTGACCACAAAAAGTCTGCCAGAAGAGTTGACCCTTCTCAAGAACTTGCGTACTCTCAACCTTGGCTTGAACTGTCTTGAAAGTATTCCCACCACTCTTGGGTCCCTGAAGGAACTTATTGACCTAGGTCTCTTTGACAACAGTTTGACTGGCCTACCGAAGAGTGTGAAAAATCTCCCCAAGCTTGAGAGATTGAATGTAAAAAGAAACCCTTTACCAGAGTTAATAGAGAAAGAGGAGCATGTTGACTCCATTAAACGCATAGAAACACTTTACTTAGTAGAAGAGAAAGACCTGTGCTCTTCCTGCCTGAAGATGTGTCGGGGTGAGAGGGATGAGCTGCACAAGTTAGAGGAGATGACACCTAGCTCCTCAAAGAAGCTAAGTTTCCCTTTACTCCTTACACCCAATTCCTCCGCAAAGGATAATCAAGAAGAATGGAGAGTAAGAGACACAACTCCTTGAAATATACCAAGGCACTCCACACAACATGTCCTATGAAGTCCAGTCAAAAAAAAAAAAAAAAAAAAAGCAAAGCTGAGCTCCCTCCTCCTCTGTTTTCCTGCTGTTCTTTAAAGATGAACTTTGTTTTAGAAGCAGATCTCTGCCGTCTCTAAAATGAAATCCAAAACAACTAAAAGAGATGTATATTTGGGAAGAGCTATTTCCATCTGGGTCTGTTCCTACAACATGTTCTTCCATGTTTGGTTTTTTTTGTGGTCTTTTGTGTGGGCATGCGTACAGTGAAGAAATCTTGTAAAAGATGGGTTTTTCTAGTAAATCTATTCCCACTACTAAGCCCCAGACATTAATTGTGTTCATTTCCATAAAGTGAGACACAGTTAAACTAATCTCAGTAAATACCATTTGGAGGAAAATGCACAGACTTGGGAATCTTCTGCTGCTGGTGGCTGCCACCAAGCTCTCAGAGAGTCTCAGACAGGACTGTCACTGTAGAAACTGTGAGCCTGTTCCAGTTCAGAGGCAGCTGCTACAAATATTATGCTCAGGAGTAACTAAGCAATGTAAACACAATGCTTAGAGATAGACAACCACTGATCCTGTTTGCCACCACGGGGCCAGGCTCTGTATAAGCAAGTTCTTTGGGATTTTAGGTGCTATACCTAGGTGCAGCAACCTCCAAGCTGTGCAATACAATCAGCACCACTGCCCATCTCACTGTGTTTTGTCTGCCTCTGCGTATCTCTCCAAGGAAGCTAAAGAAGGGAGAAGAGATAGGGAAAAGATTTCTTTTTAAGGGTCCCAGGCTTATCACTTAGTCAGTGACTAAAGTGACAGAGAAGAGTCACAGTGTCTTCCATGATCCAAGAGTCAGCTTGTGAACTGATGAAGTCAAGTCTGTGTCCCCACAGTATTTTTAGTTTTCTGTTCACATGTTTGTATGCCTGTGTGCACCTGAGCACACACATTCACATCTTCAAATCACATCCCTAGGGCAGAGAGTGTTGACAGCCTGCAAACAGCAATATACAGGTACAAGCAATGAGCAGATTATAAAAGTAGTCAAGCATGCCTCAAGAAGTAGTGCTGGCAGTGACCGTAATAACCTGTGGTGATGGCAAACACTTAAGTATATTTAAATGAAGAATAAAGTGCCAGGAGCACTTTATTTTTTAAATGACTACAGTAGAGCTTAGGAGTCAAAACTCTATTCAGGATAGGCTGCTTTAGACCTAGGCATGCAGCCTGCCTCAGTCTCTGAGATTAAACATGAGTCAAGTGTTTCTCACAATAACACAAGCCCAGTTAATGCCCAAAGTTCCTAAGGCTGTAGTGCATCTTATCTCAAGACATTCACACCTGCTGAGCACTCAGCAAGCACAGGAAAGGAAACCCTAGGGTGAGTTACTGTTTACTCCACACAGAATAGACATCATGCTCCACAGAGTCAACTGTCACCTCTGCCATAGGTTAGGCTCTAGCCAGGGCTGGTTGCACACCACACTGATAACTTTTTGCCAGTTGATAACTTGGTGAAAATGCTCACTTACAAGATAGGTAATGATTTACAACAGGTAGACAGAAAATTAGACTACAGCTGACACAGGGAACAAGAACTCATAGAGGCAATCTCCCCTTCAGGTCTCAACATTTCAGCAGACACCAATTAGGCACTTAGGGTTGTGTTCCCCAGTTACCCAAACTGAGAAAAGTTAAAGATATACAAATAACTATGGTCAGCATGAAACATGCTCTCAGTCACCTCCCACTAGGAGATAACTTTTTGTCCTGCAGTGGTAAATCTGAGGGACAAGTTTGAATCTCCATTGTAAGCTAATATAATGGCAAAAAATCCGTGTATACATCTATTACTGTCTGCCCTAACCACGCAATGAAGAGGTCATCATGCAGAAGCATTAGGGATTAGCTCTAACCTCACCTCACAGACTGTTTCTTCCCACAGTAACCATCTGTGTAGAGTTTACCAATAAAGTGATATTAAGGAGATAATAATTATTAATTTATGCATTGTCAGCTATTCAACACTATCTTCATGTCTGCATACTGTGGATGATGTATGCTAGAATGCTTTCTGGAGCTCTGACAACACCTTTGTATCTTTAAATTAGGAGACACAAATAGGTAAGTTTTATTACTTTTAGATGCAACTTATTCACACAATTGCACTTACATACAGCTATCCAATGTTTCCTATGTTTACCTTATATTCAGGGACTCTTCTGTTATCCCCTTGGACTTCAAAGCAGGTTGGAAAGAGCAAAATCTATAGGAGATACGAAAGGTCACATTATAGTTATGTAAATGGTTATGAGGATACATTATATATGTATATAACCAATATCATCCTCACAACAACTTTCTTCCTGAAAGATGCCACAGCATTTCACTGAGACTCTAACCTAGGATACAGCTGCAAGACAACACAGCAAAAATATACATCTAATATTAAGAAGTTGCCTGTGGGCTGGATAAAAGCAGTTTTTTTCCCAAACAGGACTTCGAATTTATGCATAGGGCTATGGACTTATGATCAGGTGGCTTAACAGGCTATTAAAGACAAAGAAACCACTCAGACAATTATTTAGCAAAAATGGCAGTAACTAATACCAACCCACATCTTAGGTACTTCTATTTACATTCACTGAGGGTTTATGATGTCAGACAAACTATAGCTTAGAATTCACAGGTTTGGTAACCTTCAGACAAAGACCAAAACCTTATCTTGAACTACCTTTGAAAGATTCCCCCAAGATATACTTCTCAGAACTCAAAGACAGCAGAGATAAGTGCTAAACAAAGCAGTTGGCCCTGGGGCAAATTCTAGTGATTCTAAGTAGTTGCACTATGCAGCCAGTTTGGAAAGTAAGATTAGATAAATCTGCATTGACTTTTTTATGCAATGCTCCAATAGGAATTGTTCATAGATTTCAGGAGCAAAAGTAATTGCTATGATTGTTTAGAAATTTACAGTACCAATCCTCATTTGCCACAGGAGAAACACTAGTATTGAAGTGTTTCTCCTGTGTAAAGGCTAGTGAATGTAATTCTGATATAATGGCTAAAACTGCAGTAGAAAAAAACATCTAAGAAAACAAACTGCAAATTAGTCACTTCATAGTCTTATATATTCAAGTTCCATTAAACAAGATGAGCATATAGGGAGAAATCTTCTTTAAATAAAAATGCCATTGCTAAAAGTTAACTCCAAACCAAAGAGAAAGTCGGTGTCCAAGAGACAAAAATATTTCATTCCTGAAGAATCTAAAGACACTTTGCGTGTTGGAAGAAAGCAGAAAGAAATCTTTCACCCAGTACTGTGAGGTGAGGTGGAGGTGGAGGTGTCTCATCTCAGTGGGAGGAAGCAGCCCATCTACAATTGCAGTTTCCTGGCATGCAGGGACACACAACACACCACTGAGTGCTAGAAAAGTTCTACACATGCATTAGATCCCTTGATACATCAATGGCTATATAATGCTCCAAAGAATTCACAGGTCGGCAAAAAGAAAATTTCACAGCTTAAGTGTAATCCATTAAAGGCCAAGAAGCTGCAATTGAAAATAAAACTCCTGTGGCAACACAACACAGACACCTGAGGCCAGGATAAATAGGGGTGGTAGACCAGGAGCATCACTTGAGTGTTCACACATTGTTATGAGATATTCATTACCTTTTAAATATCTTATTTCGGTCACTGTCATGGAAGACAAGAAATCTGGAGTAACCATTTCTGAAGAATATTTCCAAGGCAATTTCCTGGAAAGGTAAACAATTTACAGTGTCAAGAGCTGCAGAGCAAAGCCCAGTGCTGCAAAGGGTCCATTATGACCTGTCAGTTCTTCAGGACTTTAAAAGACCTTGACTTTGTACCAAGTGTGAAGAAGTAAAACAAAATATGTCTAATATTCTAGATTTCTCCAGCTGTAGGAATGGTCCTACTGAGTGACTAGAAGTTCAAATGCTTCTTTGAAGCAAAACCAAACTCCAGATATTGGTTCCATCACTCACTTTTTCCTGCTGCTTCCGAAACATTTTAATCTAGAAATCTCAACATGATTAATTAGACAATAGTAGCATTAACTTCCAATTAGGTGATAAAGATAACACAAAGAGGGAATTCTAAATAAGAGTTTCTTTTAGAAAGCAACCATACTGCTTTCTAAATTGATAGAGCTCAACAGAACTGCCAAAATGTCTCCTTACTAGAAGCAGCAAAGGAGGAAGAGATATTTGTGGCATTTCTCACTGAAGCTTTGAAAAATTAAAGCTGAAAGAAAACTTCACTATTTCCCCCCCCTCAATGTCTCCACACATTGCTATGTTTGACATTTGAATATAATTCTGTTATTTACTCAGTGAGTGGTCCTTTTTTCCCCCAAAGTCATTCAAGTAAAACTATAAATAGCATGTAGTGTCTGGGAACCCAGACATGAGTTTCAGTCCAAACGTGGCAGGTGCAATACAAACCTAGAGAAACACCACAATGGCAACTGCCCCATACGTGATTCACAAAGTATAAAGCAGAAAGGTAATATGAGAGCAACTATGACAATAAACAGCTTGCAGCATTTGCTCTGAAGCTCAGCTTTCCAAACCAAGTCTGCTTAAGTGTTGCTGTTACAGATTTAGGCTGTGTGGTTGCACAGTGCTTTGCCCTGGGCTGGGCTATGTTCCTGAATAGGAGATCAGCTCTGAGAGACAGTAGCTATCCAAACAGCTGATCCACCTGTCCTGCAGGGAAAGCACAAGGAGTCAGGTTTCCTCTTTTTTCCGAAGTATTTTTTCAAAGAAGTTTGTGGCATAAAGTCCCAGTAGCAGCCTGATACAGGTACCTGAGTTTTCAGTTTGTTAATTGAAACAAAACAAAAACAAAGACCCCAGAACCAAAAAAGAGCACAAACCCCACCAAACTAACAAGCTCAGCCTTTGCAAAGGCCCATTCAAAGATTTTTTCTGCTCATCTTCACTTTTGACGGTGGGTCACACCAAACATTTCTATTTTGCATGTTTAAGCAAATTTCATGCATACATACATTAATATGGAAGTAGTGAGCAAGCTTCCATTGGCAACTTTCATGCTATCCACAAAACAGAAGAGGTGACAGTTCTGTTGCTCAGGCTGATCACCAGTGATGTAGGAAAATAAGCTTCACACAGTTACTCAGAACATATCTTAACATTCCTATACATATTTGGTGAGTGACCTAACCAATGAGGTTTGCTATATCCTGAAGCAAGACTCACCTACTAAAATTGCCATTTTGCATACATAATTAATAAAAAAACCCAGGGCTGACTGAGGGGTGAGTGCCATACTACATGGCATGAGACAATTATCAGCCCCATTTTCTCTAGCTTCTGAATTTTCCAAATGAGTTCTTGATTCTCTGCTGAATCTCAACATTCCAAAAATGGATTTAAAATAACAAGTAGCAAGTTATGGCTGCTTAAAAATTGCACATTTTTGACAAATGAAATATGTGATTTACTCTTTACACCAAAATCCTCTAAAGCAAGAACAGGCTCTGGTGCTGCAAGAAGCTCTAGCTACAACTCTTCTGTGATTCTCATCACAGGCTCACCTAAACCAGACAAAACTAAAAGTGTACTAGGCCACTGGTGAGGAGTAGCTCCTGGGAAGCACACTAAAGCCAGGAGGATTCAAATCTTCTGTTCTGGCTTATGATTATTTTATTGAATCCCATGCACAACTTGAAAGTTATTCCAAGAGGTCCAGGGTAAGTGTGTTACATATACCCATAATCCACTGATGTTATAACTACTGAAGCCTGTGGAAGATGAATATTCTCGAAAGTCATCTGCTTACTGAGAACTTCCCTCAAATACAGAAAATTGATTTCAAGTCTAACTTTCAAAAACATTGAGATGAAATGTTAACAACACTCTTAGCCTAACAACTGATAAGCCAACCACTCCAGTGAGGGTGCTTAAAGACTGGTGAATATACAAAGGAGTTTGTATTACCAAAGGCTAATGAAGCAATGATGGGAGGATTTGGGGACTCAATAAATCTCAGCAGTCTTAGTGAAAACTGAGCAAAGTTTTCAGTCACATGTCATTACTGCTGTAGCAGCTTTCACTCAAATGGCCAAGTATGCTAGCTCCTACCTGCAGAAGAAATCGCATCAGATGAATCTCTTTTATATCGTGATATGAATAACGGGAACACATCTGGTCTCCCACAGCAGGATCTTTATGACATAAGTTGAAAATAAATGGATCACTGATGCTGGAGGAAAAAAATACATATATAAAAAAAGAAAAATTAATTTGAAACAAAACAGACCTGGAGAGCCCTCATGAACATCAAAGTCCTTCCTAAAGAAGAATACAAATATTATGAGATAGCAAGATCATCTGGGGCATACATGAACCGAAAACAAAGCCAAATACTAAGATAGATTTTGTACTAGTTCCCAAAAAAAGTAAAGAGCCTGTGGAGGCTAAGGGCAGGTTTGGAGTTATTTTACTGCATGCAAATAGGCACAGAGCAATGTCTGCAGACACTGAAGTACAAGAATCAGCAAGGGTGGGGGAGGCGGGTGGGAGAACCTGAAAACCGGGGTTGAGGGTAAGCATCATATGGACACACAGCTACTGTAAACAGCAATTACTTGGAACTAATAATCAAGCAATTAATTAATTATTATTTTAGTTGTGTGTCTGTGTTGGAAGTGCTATCTACAGTCTAGTCCACAGAAAATCCCCCAGAAAAACAACCTAAGCTTTTATCAGACCCAGTCAATCCTTAAGTAACCTGATCAGATCGATGAAAATTTGACTTAGTAAGACTCAGATGCAGAGTAGACAGTCAAGGAGTAAAAACACTGAGTTACTCACTGTCCCACTGGGCTTTGCACATGAGTGCATAGTATGAGCAAAGAGCTTAGTCTAACACACTCATTTTCAATATTGATCACTTTCAATAAATCATGAGTCAAAGATGATAGCAGTGTGCCAAATATTAATTACAATTCTCTCTTGGAGAACCAAAAAAACAACTTAGGAGACAGCGAAGGTCAAGGCTCTTGTACTGACTGTTCCATATAAATAAAAGATGTGAGCCACTCAGAAAGAAACATTATCAACATTTAAAATAACTGAAAACCAGCAATATATGTGTGAGATTGTCCACCATCTCCATCTGTTGAAGATGGGAGTTCTCACTGCACCTTCAAAGCCTGTAACAAGCACCTATGTTAGTTATGTTAAGTGATTCTTTGAACAAATGGAAAGGATGGCAAACTTCTTGCTGTGCTATTATGCCTGTTGAATTCCACTCAAAGTCTGTGCAAATTCAAGGTATCCATGTGCCCATACTGAAGTTAACTGAGCAGATCTCTGTAAGGAAAGAATGACTCACCTGGACAAGCAGTGACGAGTACAGTAGACTTCCTGTAGAGGGGATAACACAAAGCACTCACAGATGTAGAAGTGCTCCTTGCCAAAGAGCAGCACTCCTTCCAATGCTGTATGCCCCTGCACAACTGCCACAGAGCACTTGAATGTGACCTAGGATGGATGCAAGCATAATGAAGCCAGGAGTTGGTAACACAAGAGACAGGGATAGCAGAGAGCTAGACACAATGATGCAGAAGAACAAATGTTTGTACCAAAACAGCTGCCATATTGATTGGCAGGTCAATAGGGATGAAGGCCAAAATCACCAAAGGACTGACAGTGCATGCTTCCATGTACTAGCAGTGGGAGCATCTGGTGCACTTTTCCACAGTTTTCCCATTTCTTACCCATCTATCTGCAGCTATGTTTAGCAACATCTACAGAATATTTAGCAACAACTACAGAACATGAAGAGCTTGCAAACATTGCAGCTCTGCAAAACTTTGTTAGAGAGCAAGACTTGCTACACAAGCAGGGGGTTAAAGTACTGAGGAAAGAAGTGACTTACACAACATCATACAGAAAAACAGTGACATATGATAAAGGAAAGGATCTAGTTCTCTATGCATCTATCTCACTATGGCCAGCTTAATAAGCACACAATAGATTAAAATCCTCAGTAACAAAAAGTGCCTTGCATTGGCACTTTTCCTTCTTGTATTATACAGAAGGCCAATCAAAATATATGAATCTATCATTCTAGATGTCTTAAAGATTTAAATAAACATTCTGGAATATTTAAAAAAAACCCCAAAACTTCTCTTGGCATCTCACTTTCTTGTTGTTACTCCTGGGTAAATTAACTTGGCCCTTAAAATACAGGCATTTCTAAAACACAATTTAGAAGCACTGTGAATGCCAAGTAGTTCTGTCATATATGCCAATTTATAAAACGCTTTCTTGGGAATCGACCAGTTTTGCTAAAGAAAAGAAATCTTTATTTTTTGAGAGATAGTGCAAAAAGTAAACAGAACAATACAGGGACTGGAAAAGTCCAACCATCCATAAAATTGTGCAGGAAATTTAAAAGTGGTGATTTTAAATCAAGCAGTAATTCACTGCAAAGAATTTCCCTTATGTTTAGAGGCAAGAAGTTCCTTATTTTTCTTGTCTGTTGATACAATCTTCTATATATACTCAGCTCCAAAAGCATAGTCAACTACAAGGATCAAGGTAGATGCACTGTTTTGCCCAATTTCAACAAGAACATTCAACCAGTGTCTCCTACATTCCCAGGGGAGGAGGCAGGAGCTAAGCATCAATCTATTAGCCCAGCCTGAAGCACCTTCTATTTGCAAAAATCCCTTCAAACATTCATACTACAAACAGTAATACAACAAAACATTAATGCTCCCAAAATCTTAAAACACTAATACTACCACACATACTAAGAAAACTGCTGACTGCTGAGCTCCCACCGCAAATTAACACAGTCTTTAACTGTATACAATCCAGAAATGAGT
This sequence comes from Xenops minutus, assembly GCA_035221455.1. Classification (NCBI taxonomy): domain Eukaryota; kingdom Metazoa; phylum Chordata; class Aves; order Passeriformes; family Furnariidae; genus Xenops; species Xenops minutus. The sequence continues at coordinate 17,329,223 of JAWWEE010000159.1, read as the reverse complement.
GTAAAATTTTGCAAGCTGAGTCCATCTGAAAATGCAAGGACCAGAGGGCTGTGTACAAAGGGATTAGAGAGGTATTTACATAGCAGGAAACATTTCCTGGTTCAGAAATCTAGTGCAATGTTCTTAAGAAAACAGATTGGAAAGTATGAGCAGCATCACAAAGTCTGTTTTTCTCTTAAGATCTTAAGGATCTCATCTCTACCAAACTTTGTAAGAACAAGGGTGCTGCATCCTTTATTGTGCATGCAAAATTGACAAAGAAATGGCATTGACTTTACTAGATCATGTAAAGTCTACCTGATGATATGTAGAGGAAGTATGGTTCTCCTTTGCTCTTTGCCTTTGTTCCTAACCTCACTATTTCTGGAACCAAATCTAAAACCTTCCTTGACTCCATCCAAAAATACACATAAGACAGCTCAGGTTAGCTGAAACAGACCTGCACTGCCACACAAGCTTTCAGTCTGATGCCAGGATAACATAAATAGTAAATTTATAAATAAATGAAATAAAATCTTATTTCTACATTTAAATATTTTTACGAAAAAGCAATTATTTTACCAACAAAATAGAGTGACTCATTGTGAAATCACTTAGTGGGCACTGAAGATTGTTTTCTTTGCTCTGGGTTTTCAAAATAAAAAAGCAGCCCTGGAAGATTTCTGTGAGTAATTTTTGGTGAAAATCCTTTCAATCTCTTTCCTCTCTAAATAATTTCCAAGAAGAATGTAGCATTTTTCCATCACCTCTCCTGCAGATCCCACAGGAATGCCCGTCTCTGCAGGGATATGCCAACCCCAGAACTCTCTGAACTGGAGTGCATGCCATTATGTGTGTAGAGACATGTATGCTTGCACTGAGAATACTGGGGAATTTGGCTCACATAAGTAAACCACAGGGTTTCCTGAAGTAATTAAATAGCAGAAAGAGCTCTTCTTCCCAAAAGGAAGGTAACTGAGTATTGAAACATCAGGCAGTGGCATAAAATAGCTACATGGACACAAAGTCCAAATCCAGACTTCTAGGAAATCCACTTCATCAGATCAAGAGATCATGTGTGTGGTTTTAGGAGGCACATAGATCGTGAAGGAGACCTGCTCATGATCACTAATATGGGTCTGGCAAAAATAACCACTTTGTTGTTCTACCTAAGGCAGGACCAGGATGTGTTAGCAGACCTTGAGAGAGGGGAGAGCATGTACCTCTCCTTTCTCACACTTCAAACTCTAAGCCCCAGTATGTTCTGTCTTCTGTACTATCCAACCAGTAACAGTAGTCAGTGTCAATTCCATTTCTTCAATTTTACATTATTTCCTCAAATTTATATTATTAAATAGATCTTCAGCTGAGTAAATATTTTTCATTTTGGGGAATGTGATTAATTTTATTGCAGGTGAGTAAGAAAGATCTGCCAAAGAGTCATACTAGACAATCTCCTCCAGGACAGTCCTGTACCTACAAGTCTTGTACCTTCAGTCATATTGAAACACCAAACAGCTTGAAATTATCATAAATTAGATAAAAATTCCATTTCTGTCAAAACAGATCACAATCCAGTTCACATGCTACTAGAATCATTAATCAATGAAGGAAACGTGACATAAAATAATGGAATAATTACCTTCTAAGGTACTGCCCAAAGCCCTGCATCCCTTGATTGCTCTATTCATTCAGATGTACAAGAGAATTAAAGCTAAAGGCATAGGGATTTTTTTATTGTTTTTTGGAAGACCTATTTTTATGTGTTTCAGTTACATTTAGGCCAATGGCCATGAAAGCATATTCTGCTCTAAAGTTCAAGAGTCAGATTTCTAAGAGCATTATATGTCTGAAGATACAAATAATCTTTATACAGTTTTCCAAAACAAAATAGGGGTTAACAATCTATTCCTGCAGACTCTGCTAGTGCTACCATGGTCCCTCCAGGGAAAAATAAAGTGCAAAGAAATTAAAGTCACAAAACTATATTTCTGGAACATATCTCTGCCACACAATCTCTTGATCATAGTTTTTTTGCAGAATAAGTACAAAAGAATGGCTACTCCAAGTCAGTTTAGAGGTCCATCTAAACAACTATCCTTTCTCTTCTAATAGCTTATGGAAAGAGTATAAGAAATGTGCTTGGTATGAACTTCATTCTTGATCTTCATACGCCTTCTGAGCAATCAGCGGGCTAGGGACTTCCTGAAGCCCCTTTCTCCTGCTCATTGCCACATCTCATGTTTCCCTATAAACAGTCATAGCTGGCTCTTATAATTTGCTGAGCAAAAGCTACATAAACTTTGCAAGATACACATAAAAGTAATGCATTCAGGTAGCACTGTATCAGGAATCATAGAGATGAAACTTGTGCTTATATACTCTTTCTGCCCTTTCTGTTTTCTATAAGGAGGAATCACAGGGTACATCAGCTACAAAGAACCTATCAGTAAAGTAGGGTAAATGTTATTTAGGGCCACAGAGTTTAAAATTACTAGGAGTACATGAAATAAAATACATTGCTTTCACAATTTTTGCTGGGGAAACAGATATGTGTCACCATGGTAAGAGAGAGCAATACAGGTCCCCCTCAGTGCCACTGGCAAGATCTTTCCTGCAATGATTGTTAGTTTGCTTGTTGTTGAAGTCTCATCTTACTGTGAAACCATCACACATGCGTCTCATTAATCACAACTTAAGAATACATGACAGGTTGCTTCATTCCCTCCAGCTGCTCAATGGAGCAGTTTCCAGAGGAAACTAAATCCGCTTGACCTAGTCTTTCATGGTAGGGGCTCTAGGCTCACATTAGAGCTGTTACAAAGATTGGATCCAATTTCTTCTGCTCAGACTTGATTGAAACCACTGCAATCACTAGAAAGCAACTCTTGTGATCACAACTTTTCTTTAGAATATCCAGGGCACATTCCTTTTTTTGTGTAGTCACCACTCACCCTCCCTCCCTCACTCCACTAGAGCAGAAAACCCTTATTCTGTATGCACTCCTCAGGTTTTAACAACTTCCCAAATGCTGAAAGGGAAGAATACCAAACATTTGTGGAAATGGGAGTGTGGCAGAAGAAGGTTCTGTTCTTGTACATGGTTGTGGGCATGGGGACTGCTCTTCGTCCTTGCTTTCTGTGATGGAAGCTGCCATCTGTCCAAGCCCATCAGCAGCTTAAAAGATTGGCATCCCTTAGCTGATGATGGCATCCCTTAGCTGATGATAGCATCTGGGAGACAGTTCTGATAGGATTGTGCTCATACCTCTTGTACACCCAGACATCTCTGTCTCACTCCAGGCTCCTCTCAAACAGAAAATGCTGCCAAAAACTAATATGAGCCCCTAAATTCCCCCATAGGTCAGTTCACTCAAGTTCATGCCCTTCCCACTGCTCCCATGACTGCCTCAAGAATAATCAGAGTTAAGTCTGCCTGCTCCATTACCTCCTGCATAATTCAATGGAAAAAAAACCTGTTAGGGAATGGAGCTACCTTGAGAGGTGGCTGCTGCCCCAACCCCATCAATGTTCAAGAGCTGTTTGGACAATGCCTCATAATATGCTTTAGCTTTTGATCAGCCCTGAAGTGGTCAAGCAGTTGGACTTGACATTCGTTGTAGGTCTCCCTTTCAATGGAAATATTCTATTCATAGCTACGAGGTATGTACAATGCCCCTAAAAACACTTGCCCCTAAAAACAAGGATACAGAGGTGCTATACCATTCTGCCAGTCATAGATGCTGCACTTTACAGCTGTTCCCTCTTTCAGTTGAGCCCATTCTTTAATCATGGATCCAACTCCCTGATTTAGGCTAGTCCCTTCTATCACTGTCCTTGTTATCGCCTGTGCTCTCTCCAGCCCCTCCTCCAAGAAAAGGCATTCTGCCCAGATTTCTGCTAGGCTGTGCCTGCTTGTTAACTTCAGATTCATTACCCCAGCTGCTTGGATTTCTTACAGTCTCAAATGACTTTCAGGCACAGACATTTATGTTTCTCCAAAATTCAGAATTTCTACACCAAAACCATTCCCTGAGTTTTCCAACATTTTATTCACCTATTACATGGTAACCACACATTAACAATTCAGCAGGGCTCCTTTAGGTTTGCAAAGGTAAGGGAGGCAATCTTGCAGTTGGTGCTCAGATTGCAGATAGAGGAATTTTGTCTCTGCTAATAAGCCAGAGTCATTTCAAAGGTTGGTTCTTTGCCTTTTGGTAGGCAAGTTGATAGATTAGGTCAGAACAAGTTCCAATTTCCATTTCTCTTGCAAAATTCTGCTGTGGCTCATGTTGTGTAACATCATCCACATAAAACATAACCATTCCTTCCATGACTACACAGTGCATAGTCTCGGTGTACCTGTACACACTAAAACCTCAATGGAGCCTCAGCAAAATATATAACCAAGCAACCAGAGTATGACAGTTCAGTAACTTCTGAGATAACAACCCTGACAGTAACACCTGTAAATTGGCACCTACAGTCTGATACATTCACCTAGTGAATTAAACACATTAGCCTGAGTGCAGAAGAAAACTCCACCTTGTGCTTTGGGCATATACATATAGATATTGCTTTACAGTGCTGTAATGACAGCATCAGCTGCAAACATTCATCAATGAGGTGACTTAATTCCCAGCTTTGAGTTTGAAGTTACATTTGTCCCAAGCACACCAAGAGCAGTTCTTTTGTCCAGCTTCCAGAAGTGGTCCCTGCTGAGGCAATCTGTAAGGCTGGTGAAACAATAAAGTCCCTTAACTACCGAACTTCATCCTCCTTTAATCTGCAAACTGTCCTGACCCTCCATCCCTTCTGCATTTCTTTGTGCATAGTTTATTGCGTAAAATAATGCACAAAAAAGAGACATATCTAATGGCTGAACTTTACATGGTCTGGGTGCTGCTCAAACACACAGAACATGACTGCTCCCTCAAATCTCTACTCTCAGGGAGTAACCACTCAGCAACTTCCTTTAGCCTATACTTAAACTATATCCATTTGCTTTCTCCTTTATAGTCCATCTCTCTTGCAGTTCAAGTGGCAAACTTACCTTTTTTAAATACTTGAAATTATTTTCACAGGAATGCCTATAAATGTTTTCTATTCTATTTTTCAAGATGAAAGACTAGACAATATTAGCATAGCAATACCCCACCTGCACCCATATTCTTCTGATTTAACTTGCTGAGGAACAGAATCTGAACCAAAAGGCAATGTCAATTTAATTTGATCTCCTGCTTCTGCGAAAAAAAATAAGTCTCACATAGCTAAATATGTACAAAAGTATCTGTTCAATGGTAATGCAAAAAAAAAAAAAAAATAGCACCAGGTGACCAGGTGACATTATAAAGCAGTGACCACTTTCCAGACAAGGGCTATCCCTGTGTTCCAGAAATCCACCTCCACTCTGCCAAAGCATCACAATGAGTTTTCTGTGCAGTGCAGGAGGAAAGATGGTTCCAGTTGCCTACTTAAAGCACAAACAGCTCAGGAGGCAGCCATTGACAAGGCAGGACAGCAGTGCACTAAGTGAGCACAGGACAGCTAATGTCACCCCCCGCTGCTTTTGTTAATACTTCTGTCAGCTCCGCAATGCTGTGACTGCTGCTGGAAAAAAACATGCCTGGCATTTCTGATGGCTTCCTGCAGAGTTACACAGAGAAGAGACAGATAGCCTGAAGGCTCAAAATGAGATCAGTGCATGGAAAACATGCCTTACATTTTCATGCCTGTCTCCTTCTGCTGGGGAGAGGCATGGAGGACAAGGGACAAAAGGAGGAGGGGAAGGGAAATTAATTATGTTACATAAACAGAGTACACCAACAGCTCTGGTAGCATGAGGAAGTCATCATGTTAGAGAGCACAAATGTGACCTCTGGTCACTGGCAAAGCATCAAGAAAATTTGGTGATGGCATTGAGAAATAAAATAGCTATTTCTGTATCTGTGTACCACCATCATAGCACTGTGATGGCTGTTTAAATACTGAAAGTCTGACCCTTGGCTTCCACTATGGGATGCTAACTCTTGGGCCAGCAGGGGAACGATGCCACTGAAAAAGACATGTATACTGCAAAAGAGGAGGGAAGAAGGCCGCATCTAATCATCATGACAAAATCTCCCCAGTCCTGCAGAAAATGGGTACATGCATGGTGAGGACTACGCTGAAAGAAAAGAGCAGGTTGCTGGCTTTTGAGCCTGTTGGGAAGAAACTTGAGAGAAGGGCATCCAGTCCAATATGAGAACAAAGAAGGAACAGGAATGTTTTGACTAGATGACACATGATGGAAGTAGAGGAAGCAGGGAAAGTCTTTATGGCCTTAGAGGGAAGAATCTGTTCAGTACTCATCATGAGACAGAGAAAAAACAAAGACATGTAAAGGGAGGAAGAAAACATTTTCTGGTATTCATCAGAAAAAGATGTAAACGTCTCTGAACTAGCAACCCATACAAAATTGGAAAACTCTTCCAGCGATAATAAATAAATTTGATCAAGGCACTGCTTTGAGCATGAGTAAAGGCGGGGAAGCAGGACAGGAATTCTAAGAGTCTTATAATTTGCCATGTCTTTGGAAAAGTCAGACAATACTGTCTCATAAGAGAATATCTTGGCTGTTATGCCCAAATTTTTTTTTGTTACTTCAAAGGGTTAATGTTTATTGCTCTCCAAGAAAAGTCTATATAGAAGTTCATACAGAGGCTGGAAAACTAATTGTTCTAAGGAAACACATAGTGATGATGTCTACTGTAGCCTGAATCCACTTGAACCCCGAACCGAAAGGATCAGATAGGCCCCCACATTCAATTCACTCTCTAAAATGCCATCGCCCCAGAGAAAAGTTTCTAGTTCATCTTTCCTACCTTTTCATGCTCTGCAAACTCCTGCAATATAATTTGTCTCTCCACACACAGTTCCAAGAAGTCTTCTGAATGGAAACTTTCATGTAGAGCAGGGAAGAATGTTAGCTGGTTACAATCCAGTCCCTTCTTATCCATCTCCCTTTCTGCTCCATTTAACATCAGCTCTCCTACATCAACATAAAAGAAATTTCAGTTTTAGCGGCAGCTGGAGGACACCAGAAGTGTTTGCAATTTAGACTTTGACCCAGTCTTTTCTACCTTGGGAAATACCAATATTATCTGCAAAAAAAACCAGGCAAGAGAGAAGTAAAATCTGTGACTGCTCAAGAAGGATGCTTTGTTCAGGGAACTAAAGGCAGATATATAGCATCAGTCATAATTCAAACTAAATTCCTATAATCACAAAAGATTGGGAAAAAATTAAAATGGTAGTCTTCTGGGGACACGCATTGAGCAAGATATTAAGAAAATCCAAGGAGAGACAATCCACTTACATCTTACCCAAGCTGTGTCTCAAGTTTTGCATATTCATGCAGTGCATACAGTTAGGAAAGTTATAATGAGCCTTCTTATTGAGGGAGACTGTAACCCTTTCATGCAGAAACTACTCGGCTGAAATCTGGAACAATAAGCTCCACTCTCACTTGTTTTCTAGGTCTTATCACACTAAAAAGTATACAACAACACTGCATGTTTCCAACAAGTGTCAGTACACTAGAAGCTTCACTTGGAGCAGCTGTACAGGTGGCTAAACTCCACAGGCATAGACTGACATTTCCAAACTACAATTCTTCCAAAATTATGGTTTTTTGCTCTTTCTGAAAAACTATTTTCTGTACCATATTTCAATCCCTTCCCCACCCTTCTTTTTATGTCTCAGAAGACATAATGTAACAGAAGATATGGGCTTGCAAAGCGAAAAATGTTAACAAAATTATAAGATTTTTAAAAATCTGCTCCTAATTTCAACAGTCTGTCATGTTAACATTCTTGGTGATTTCCTTTCACTCTTCATTATTTTGTCCACATTTTTGGAAAGTTACAGTTCTTATTACTTCTTTGTTCCCTCTCTCACCTAGTTTAAAGTACTGTTTCAGAGGTAGAACTGTAGTGTCTGCTAAAATCAGGGGAAAAGTCTGTACTTATCCTTCTGATTTTAAGCATTTGGGAGCTTTCCAGGTGCTCAGGAGTGCCCAAAGATTTCATTTCAATATAGCTTTTTTCCTTTAGATCTTTCAGATGGCATCAAGAGAGCAGCAAGTTCTGAAGATGGTTTATATATCACCTATAACAATTGCATCATTTTTTTTCCCAGAAGCTACAGTGTCTTTTTAGCCCAGAGCACTAAGTTTTTTTCACTGGATTAAATTCTGATCTAGAATCCCATACACTAATTCCAATTATCTTTGACTGTTAACGTCCACTCTCTGGATGATGTAATTTAACTCTAAAAGGTTACCTGGATTCACTTCAGCAGGGGAGGTTGTTTCATTTCTGTTTGCTAGGAGGACCTGAAAAGAGACTAGATATGACTAGAGTAGAATACGCAGACAGGTAAGCAAAACTCAGAACCTTGTTGCAGAGAAAAACACAGATTAGAACTACATTGCAAATAAATGCCTTGGAAATTCAAACAAACTCATTGAAAAGGAACCCAAAGGAACAAATGTCAAAAGTTAAGCAAAAGGACTGTTGTCTTTTCAAAGAAGACCCTGCCAGCAGATGAGGGCAGCTATAGGATAAAAATCATACCACCTAGTCTAGAGAAAACTAGTCTACAGAATTCAAGTTTCACATAAAAGCTGAAAATGTCCTAAATATGGGAACCTCACACTAAAATGCTTCAGTTTCTGGTTGGTAGGATTTAGCAACCATAATGATTCTGTGATTCTATAAAGTCACCAGCAACTATTACAGAAATTGTACTCCTCCTACAAAAGCTTTTTACCTCACTCTTCATTCTCATCATTGCTGCTCGGGTGTTCACATGTTGAATCCTCCTCCTCATTCTTGAAGGCCCCTCGTAACAATCAAGAATCCATCGTGGCTCCAAGGAACGTGATGCATCTCTCCATGGCCCCCTTCTGTAGAAAAGTTGCTCCTCAAGTATCATCCAGTCCTTGGCTGCTTTACTGTAACCACATTGCTGCATCTGTGGGACGGAACCACTTTGTACCAGCTTTTGGATCCTTTCCTCTTCCTAGCCAGCAGGAGCACCACCCCACTGATTCAGAGGGATCTACCCAACCTACCAGAAGGGATAACTGCAGAGGGAACACTGCAGACCTCGCAAACACAAGCCCAAGTGACCACTGGAAGTGTGCTGTGCGAGATTTTACTAACCAGACCAGGGATAGCTTGACTAGAAGATACAGTGACAAATATAAGCATGTCACAAACTTGAAAATGGCTGCTTTCATTAGACTTCCAACTCAAAAGCAATGAGCCAGGAGATCTGCATCAAAGAGGTATAATTCACTCCGGTTTTATTCTGGTAAATATGTGTGTCAAATGGCAACAACCATGCTCGCTGATCACACAGGCTGAATGTTGGAAGTATACTGTGCTCCTTCTGAGCAAGGCATAAATTTAATTACTTCTACTTAGGAGGTGTGTGCAGGGAGCTGGGGGGCACTAAAATATCAATTTAAAGGAGAGAAGAGGTGAGAATGTCAAAAAAGAAAAGGCTTGTTGGTCTCTGATGGCCAATCCTAAACAGATACACAACTATGACATTTCACTGACTATAAGCTTGAGACCTCTTTGAAAAGATTTACTGGCTGCTAAGAAAAAAAAGAAAGTCAAAGTCCTTACTTCCCTTCCTGCCACTATGAGAGTGAAATAATTTATTTAAACAAAAGAAAAAAAAAAAAAAGGCTCCTGAAAATAAAGTGGGAAATACAATTGCTGAGTGATGCTATATCACACTTGTCTCATCAACTCTCAGCAATTCTTTAAGCATGCTATTCCTCTCACTTCTAAAATACCTGATTTCACAAAGGAGTCCAAGAGCAACCTTTCAACAACAGAAAGCTGTTGCACAATATTCCTGTTCTTTACCTGTATGTGGTTCTTGTACAAAGAGGCATACAGCTCCTGTCCAGTTCTTCGGTACTGTTCCATACATGACACAAATCCCTAGAAAAAATATCAGAACACCTTACACCAAGTTGCTGCAGGTCTGAATTCTGTGAAGGACAGAAGTAGACATTAGTTACTCTGTCTTTTATAAGAACAATTAGGGAATATGGCCCGTGTCTGCAAGTTTGATGGCTCTCCAGACAGTATAGTGATGAGGCAACCATATGAGAGCAAGTTGCACACTTACACCACAGTCATGATCTTAACAATGATCATTAGTACAACTACTCAGAAAGAAAAAGAAAACAGCAACTAAAATTTCAGGCTGCTTCTTTTGGAGCTACTTAGTACTGCATAAAAGACAGTATAAAAGTACTTAGCATAAAAGACAACTATCTGTTGTAGAGACCCTGACTGAGGTAAGGGTCCATAGTGACCCACCTAATCCTTTGTGCATAAACAGAAAATGCTAACAAAGTTATTGTCTATGTCCCCCTTTTTAAGACAGGAAACAAACTGTTTCCAAACACATTTTTGAGATTCAGAAGCCTAAGTCCTCTGGCAACACGACTTGGTGTATTAATACACTATGATGCAGAGATGTCTGACCCAGCTCTAGAACTGGAAATTTTTAGAGTTATGCTAGTGCAAGATGACACCCATAATAACTGCCCCTGCTCCACTACGCTATTACAGACATTTTATTCTTCCTATTCAGAGAGGTGAAGCATATGAAAAGGCTATGTGTACAGCTGAAGCATTCAACAGCTGCAAAGTAAGCTACTGGCTTGTTTCATCTTACTGCATGAAGGCAACTGAAGAACCAGCATAGGACTCTGTTTTAAAAAGCTATCCAACACTCAGAGGACTGTTTGAGTCTTGTAACTCTAACTTTTCTAAGCACACACAAGAATAGCTGCTCCATCTATTGCTCTCCTTACTCATTATCACTTGGTGTAACTGCTTGACAAGTAGCTACTCGGGAAGTGTTCAGTATCACAACCTTCTTAATAACAATTACAGGTAAAAATTCTGTTTGACAGTGTATTTCCTGGAAAAAGATTGTAGCTGTCCTATTACAACTACATGCTGCCATGTATGATCTTCTGAGCAAACTCATTTTAAATTTTTTTAAAGCAAAAGCTTTCTGAAGGAGCAGCTTTTTTTCCCCCCCTTAAGTCAATGGTACAATGCATTGGTTCTTGACTCAGGATGATGCTCCTAATCACTACTGAAAGAAGCAGAATCCCGAAAGTCACAGTATCCAAATAAACCATAAACCATGTGCCAGCCAAATATGTTGGAAGGATGCAGGGTTACTTGATCATGATCTTGAAGTGAAAATAAGATTGTCTGTCCTTCCCAGGAACTTTCAAAAGGTACACCAAAGCCATGAAATTAAAAAAAAAAAGTAGAAGGATTCAGAGTGGTTGACCATTAACTGTATTACAGAGAGTAGCAGAAGTTTCTGTCCTTTGATAAATTCCTAAGGATTAGAGATGGCAGAGAAGGCAGAGGCTGTTCAGAGTACATAGGAGAGGTGAGAGGCATATGAAGATTCTCATGACCACCTGAGCTTTCCTGACAAAGGCGAGATTTCTGCGAGTCACATCACAAGGCTAAACTGGCTGTGAAATTCCCAGCCTCTCACTATTGAAAGCCGTGGATCAGGTGGGTAATTTTTAAATGCATGGACTCTGTGCCCCACTGGCAGTGATTCCTCACAGCAAACTGTCTAGCTGTTGCTTGCACTGTGCTATAATTAAGTTACCACACAAGGTCTATGTGGTGTGCCGATTACTGCTGGCTGCCAGCCAGGTCTGTGCCCCTGCCGTGAAATCACATTTATTGGTGTTTCCCTGCAGGAAGCTCCTGTTTTACACTGATGAAAGTCATTATATTTTTGTTTGTTTAAAGCATCATTAAACCTGTAATCACAGTTGCAGCCTCAAAACTATTCCATAATTCAAATAAAACTCACATAAAGGCTGACCTAGAAAGCAACAGCATCTCTGCTGTTAAGCCAGGCTCAGTATAGGAGAAAAGCTGAGATCACAGTTGCATGTGGACATAGGGAAAAAGCCATTCAGAGTAGACAACCAGTGCCTCTAAGTATTAACAAGCATTTTAGATACTTGTAGGTTATTCAAGCCAAGTCAGTGCTCTACTGGAAGCTGCTTCAAAGTTGCTCATAGTGTGTATTTCGCTCTTGGTCACTGATCTGACCCTTAAGGTCAAAGCCTACATTGCAAAGATTCTCACTGACCCAGCTCCTAGCCTTTGAAACACATGAAGGGACCTAGGAAGGAAAAATTCTGCTAGCCACATCTGGCCAACTGAAGACTATCCACTTTGGCTTCCAAATGAGCTATAGCTAGCCATCTTCAACCAAATGAATGTGTCCCTATTAATCACTCCCACAGGAAAACCATCTGGTTGTAAAATGAAATGAACAGTTAACAAAATTGGAGATGACTGTGACTGGAAAAAAAACCAAAACCAAACACCTAAGCCAAACCAACAAAAAACCACCCAAAATCTGAAAAATATATCCAATAAACATGGAGAATATAGATCAGGCTATTACTAAGTATCAGTCAAAATAATTACACTCTAATGTTTAATTAAAACTAGTGCAAACAATTTTCTAACGAATAAACAGATTCCATTAAAAATTGTAGGTGTTTATCCTTTAAAATGGCAACTCTTTATGCAGTAGATTGAATACAACAGTCATAGTGTAGTATCTATCTTAAATAAGAACAATATGCCAGCTTTAATAATTGTTAATACAGTGTAACAAAATATAAGGTTTGAGTTTCATATGCAGAAAAGCAGATGTAAATGTAAGAAATACAACATGCATTTTAGGGAAGGGCATACTAAAAGGCCATATTGATCAATCCTTTCCTAAAAAATCTGAGTATAAACCCATGCTTTAAGTTTTTTTTATACAGATTTCTCTACTTTGCAGCCTTTGACAATCACATTCTAAGTAAAATCAGATCATTTTGCTGTCAGACAATATTTAGAGCTTGAAAAGGTGATGGAATTTACAAATTATTTCCCTATTAAAAGGCACAAAAATCCCACAGGTTGAAAAACCATTTCTCCTTTTACTGCATGGAGTCATCATGTAAATAGGAGAGAAAATGATTAGCATTGAGGAAATCCAGAGAGTGAATTTTCTAAAATTTCTTTAAACTAAAACAATTGAAAGACTGCATGTAATGAGAAACAGTCGGGGTGGGGGGTGGAGGAAGATTGAGGTGTGACTTCTAAGTTAACAAATCTCAACTGAGCTCTCATATGCTTTATGTCTCATTTTCTTTTAATATATATAGATCACTTAACACTCCCACACCCCATAATATGCTCATATTGCATGATACAGACACCACATATATCACAGTTCTTTCCTAAAGAAATATGCTGTCATTAGAGCTCTGCACTTTGAGGTTTTCGTTGGAGAACTAAAGGCTACGTGTTACATTGCAGAAAACATATGCATACAAAAGTATGTGTCAAAACTCTTAAAAAATGAAAATAAACTTCAAGACAAAATAATTTTGGACTTGTAAAAGACAAAAGGAAAGCCCCAATATTTAAATCCTTCACTGTGCCAAGCAAATAATCCCATGGATGGTAGTGACAATACCCACATACTTGTTCTGAAGCATGTGTCTGAAGTCATATGTGGGCAAGGGCTAGAACTAGTGATAGTAATCCACTACTTTAGCTCTTCTGAGCAAAATAAATATTATAAACATATAAATACATACAGGAAGAGCATTTCAGTAGCATCACAGCTGTAACAAAAATATCTACCATTTTCACCAGTACATCTCAGAAGTCTTTATGAAAGACGCCAAAGTCTTTAGCTTACAGATTGGGGAAACTAAGACAAGTGAGTTTCTGGAACATCACAGAATCATAAAATGGTCTGGGCTGGACGAGACCTTAAAGATCATTTAGTTCCAACACTTGCCATGGACAGGGACACCTTTCACTAGATCAGGTTACTCAGAGCCCCATCCAGCTGGGCCCTGAATACCTCCAGGGATGGAGAGTCCACAATCTTCTGTCACTATGACCTGTTTGCAGGGGAAAAAGGGCAAACCCAATCTGAATTAGTTTGAAAAAGCCTGACAACCCTACAAAGAGGACGTGTATTGTGACAGCATGCAGTAGTGGGAGGAGGAAACAATTTAATGAACCAATTTGGAAACCCGTTCTACTCTTAGGTTTCCAGGGGCAGGTAGCAAGTACTCTAATATAGCTGATTCACCAGATATTACATCTCATATCCCAGGAAGAGTCACATACCTTATTCCTCTAACCTGGGCTTTCACGGTTCTACAAGGAATGTTTTTTGATCTAATGACAGCTATTCAAGCAATCACTAGGCTTTTAGAAAGTATTCCATGGGGGTAGAAAAACAGAACAGCAGCTAATGAACTCTTAGGGATGCCACAAACTGCATTTAAATAGTATACATGACAGTGGCGAAACATTTGTGCATGGGAGAAACAGATGACCCTGATTCAAGAAATCACTCTGTTAGGTGTAAGTTTAAGCATGTATTTCACAACTTTTAGGTACAGATTGTCTGCTAGTGAAGGAAGGCAGATTTGCCTTTAATTCAAGCATTTAAGATAAAAACATACAGATAATATATATGCAGCACTTGAACCTCAAAAGTGACAATAATACTTAAATAATACTCTGTGCATGATGATTCCAAAAGAAGGAAACAGGAAATTAGCATCATTAAAATGAGAAAATTTACATTATACTAATGTGATATATTCCACATCTTGAATCTAACAGAAAAGCTGATTAAACAGAACACAAAGGAAATGCCATTTTATAAAAAGCAAATTGTTCAGTTTTTCATAAGTATGTGTTACCCAGCAGCTCAAGATTAAATTGCATCTATCTGTGGTGCAGCGTTGCTCCTCTCAGCAGCCCCATATCCCACCTCTGACCTCTGGACTGCATGCCCTAACCAATGTGGAGCTCCTGTCACTCAGGATGTGACTTAGTCAGGAAAGACATTTTCTCACAAAACCAAAACACATGATTTTTGTAGTTCTCTTCTAGAGCCAACTGAACCACTACGACTTACACAGCCAGAGGGCCAGATTGCCGGTAAAGTTTTGAGTCTAAACTCTTTTGACATATGAAAACTATCTTCCTGTATTCACAGCGTTTCTCATGCTCCTCCTTTTCCCACACATCTAATCAGAATTTCCCCTCCTGACATATGCAATTAAAGCTTCATACTTCTGTTCCTTTCTTGCTAAATCACAGATAATAAATCTATCAATCCCTTCCTCATCAGGCTTGCAAGCAGAGGATAGGATTACAGTTACCATGGCTGTTTTACAGAGAAGCATCCAAGTTACTAGAGCTGGGTGAAGTCTCCAATTCACCAGCCCTGTTCTATTCAGATAAAGACATTTCCAAGTCTACTACTGCTACTAAATCTAACATGGTGAATCAGAGACTAGGTGCACTGCTACCCTGTGCAAACAATAAGCCACCCATCTTGTGACCAGACTACTTTTCAAGTAATCAACTATGCACTACGAAACAAGTAGGTTCATTTCAAAAGAGGAAAAATAGTTCCATTAATCACCAAGTAATCATTAAACTAAGGCAGATAATGTTTTCCTTTGCATATTAAAGAGGGGTTTATTCTAGTCCTTCACATACACTCTCCACAGTGAGAGTTGTTTGCAGGCTCTTTTGAATCACAAAATTGTTATTGCCATGTGGATTTTATTGTTGCTTTGCCAAAATTCATTTAGCATTTCAACAGACTGCGTTCCAGCAGTTAAGTATTACATGGAAGCTTTGTGCCTCAACCCACTAGGAGGCTAATGCACAGTGCCAACTGCTCCTAAGGATCATGGATGGATTCCTGGCATTGCCAGTTGGTTGGGGAATAGCAAAGTTAATGAGAAAATCCTCCATATTTCAGTGCATCATAAATGCACTCACACACAGGGGTGGGTTTGAAAGGGTAAGCCTAAAGTATGGTGTACATGTGACAAGACTTCCAAACTGTATTTATCAGCTAAACTCAGAAAGTATAGGAGCAGTTCTACTTCTATCACAGCTCTATAAATGTATGCATGTGTGCATCAACAGATGATACTACTGAAGAGATTAATCCCTGAGAGAACAGAGAACTTGTCTTCTAATAGCAAAAACACACAATGAGAGTCAAGGCATGTTTTTTCTTTAATTCTGTCTCTGAGAATGACTTCTGTGACTTTGGGATAATTCACTCAATGACTCGAGGGCTCAGTTTCCATCCTGTTACAGCAGAGGCATTAGCTTTTACGTATAGTGAAAGATGAAGGTCAGACTTTGGCATTATGGGGAACAACAGTGGAGTCTCTTCTTGCCTTCAGTTGTTCTTAGCATTTTTCTATTTCCATTTAAAATGCTGAAATCCTACAGGTGTATGTAACTTATGGCTTTATTACATACTATCTTCAAAGCATTTGTCCAAAAGCCTCATGCACTGGTGTTTGCTGATTACATTTGAATCATGGCTTTTATTTAAGAGAAATGTGCCCTTCTAATCCTTTAACTGATGAAAGAATTCTGTATACATTAGTGTATGCTTAGAGCTTGGAGTACAGAACACAAAGAAGCATCTGTCTCCTAACCCCCAAAATAATCCTAAATGACTTATATTTAAAGGTGAGAAGATTACTTCTGGAGATTTTTAATGCCTGTAGTACAAGGTGTTCTGCAGCAGAGAGCATGAATAGAACACAGATAGGCACAATCAAACTTTAATTTGGCTAGCAAAGGTGAGAACAAGGAGAAATGAGTTGTCACAGACTTCAGCACGGTTAGCAATCTATACCCTCACTTAGAAAAAACATTTAAGTCAAATTTGCAAAGGATTCTAGGACCTCCTCTGATTTTCCGCTCTTTACTTTTCAGTTTTAATTGCCACTTCAGGCTTTTGAATCAAACAATCTACAGAAAGTAACTAAATTCAAACAATTTCTTTCTGAAAAAAAAAAATTTTGCGTCACAAAGAAGAAAGGAGAAAACAGACATTTGAAACAAGAAATATGAAAAGTAATTATTTTTTTTCTTTGCTGAATACATAAAAAGACAAATCACTTTCAGTGGCTAGCACTTGTTTCTAGGGTTTCTCTGCAATCAAATAGAACTCCTCTTTCATCCATGTTAACACCATTCAACTCATCTGGCATCATCTTTGTTATGTGAAAATAAAACTTTGCAACTAGCAGCTCATGAAAGATGAGACTTCAATGCCAAGAGCTTTAAACATGAAATTCCACTTGCTGAAATCCTATATTCAAACGTAAACCTGACCTAGACACAATCTCTGGTTCAAAAGGCAAAAGCATATTTAAAAAAAATATGCAGGAGAAGAAACAGACTATCTTTTCATAAAATGTGTAATTCAATGAAGGAACTCTACTACCACAGAACACCACTGAGTTTAAAAACACAGAAAAACTCCCTCTGAAGAGTTACCCACCAAAAGGTGTAAGGGATAATATCTTTTGTATTGCAGATTTTAAGATGAAACTGATATAAATCAAAAAAAAAAAAATCAATTTTGCTGGGATATATTCTCTACTGTGCGTCCTGTAACAATCTGTAAGGATTTTTTTGGAGACAGACTGTGAGGTGACGGGCCTGTGAATCTGAGTCAGCCTAAAAGTTTGTATTCATCTTCATACATTTCTATCCCAGTTCTCTCTTAAACAGCTATCTTCAATGAATGCAGAAATTACTGCCATGCATTTCAGAAAGTTCAGTTATTTGTATCACATAATATGCAATAGTTCTGTATTTCCCGTTTTCATGTGATTCTCATTTTATATAGACCTGTTATTTCTTTATGATCTTGTAAACAATCTGAAAATTATTAATGAGCAGTGTCTCAGATATCCATGTAAAAAGACAGGAAAATTTCTTGTTCAAAGTTAAAGAAACTTTTTTCCAGCTTGCTGCAACATGCTGTAATTTAGCTTTGAGGCAGTTATTAAACAAGACAATAATATTATAATGGAAATTGTTTAATATACATCATTAATAGTAAAGTGCCTGCTTTCACTGAAGTAAAAAAAATGTGTGCTATGAGCAGTTTTGAAATGAATATTTGATTCCAAAGTTCCCTTGTGCATTTAATGACATGCTAATTTACATTTTAATTACTTCCTAAGAAATCAAAGCATTTGTTGACAGAAGAACATAATGTCAACTTCACGGTGCACTGTTGGTGGATAGTTAATGAACTTAATTAGATAATTAGTGATGTTAATTATCCTTCTATTATGAAGATAAACATGTTACACAAATGAGCCACTTTTCAAAGAAATAACATTAAATGTTTGCTTGTTTAAATGCAGTTAACTTGAAAAACTGATAAAAGATGATAAAAGAGTGATTGGTAAAAATTGTGAGCATATTTCAAGTATTTCTATCTTCTTCATTTCACCTACCATGAATTGCTAAGTTGATCTTGTCCCTCCTTCATCCAAAATTAGTAGTCAATTTCCTGTTTAGCAAATTAAAGTTCTGTTCAACCCTGCCCTTCTTTTCATTACTTTGCATACTGCTCCCCCCTTAAACAACTATCCTCTGATGCAGTTCTTTGAAAACCCAGGCTCATCAGCATCAGCTTTGATTTTACAGTCATTTATTGAAAGATGTTATAGCAATGGAGGAAAGAAGTAGCTACTATTTGAAGGCACTGGTCCACTACTTACCTCTGGGTTCAGCTGCTGGTGTAGTGTTGCCATTGACATTTTGTATTATAATGGCAAAGGCTCTGTAAAATCACATCTGTTAACTTAAGATAAAGCTTCTTTCTTACAGAAGTCAAAGCATATTGATACAGCATTTTGAGCCAACACTCATTGCATGTCCTAGGGACAAGTCTTTGATGCCCTGACAAGAGCCTTGGAATAAATCATCACCCTTCCACTTCAACATCAAACACTTTTGCCTGAAAAGCTTTCTTTAAAACTATGCTCTAAAATACAGATTTTTGTAGACATCTCACCCCAGAATTTGTGAGATCAGTACATATTAATTTAAAACAGGTCATTTCTCCCTCTTCTCCACAACCTGTAAAGATGACTGCAAAAGCAGGAGGCAAACCAAAGCCAGGAGCAAATGGAGACCCAGTGTTCTTACCTAATGGAATCATGTGGAGTGAGAGCCCTGCCCCAGATAGGGCTAATTTCTTACCTGTGATGCAGTTACTATTTGTTCTAGGTAAGTAAGCCTAGCACTGTACAACACACAATAAAAAACTCCTGTAAGTGTTGATGTAGAGATTTACATTTCCAGCACAGAAGAAATTTAAGCCTATAGTTCAAACTCCCACTGAAGCCAATGGAAATGTTATGTTTAAAAAATTCTCAAAATACAATGTAGTACTGACACAGGTCAATCATTAGATATACTAGGTATACATTTATCTTAAGGATGAGTGTTACATGTGAAACAATTTTTAAATTTTTTTTAACTGGCTGTGAAATTTGAAAAAAATTGTTTTTCTTGATGTAACATACTTTTCTGTATCAGTAACACTTTCAGTTGCTGGCCTAAGAGAAGCCTGGGGAATTAACACATAAGAAAAATAAAAAAACCAAAACCAATCCAAAAACAAGCTGTCCATCAAACTACTGAAAAAAAAATCCTTAATAGTTCAAAGCCTGCATTCTCCCATCACTTAACTGGGAGGAATTCACTTGCAGACCAACAAAACCAACACAAAGGAGGTCAGATGTTGTATCTGTAGCTGTCAACACAAGTGTATGCTTGCTGACCAAAATCCTACTGTAAAGTTTCTGGCTTTGCAATTACAAGTTAATAGATCTCTTAACCTCTTCATTCTGAAGACTGGGATTAACAAAACTTTTCTATTTAATTCTTTCAAGTTCTATGGGCCTCTGGCATAGAGGAATGTAATTAATGAACCAAAAGAGAAGAGGACAGGCATGATCAGGCTTCCTGTAAAACTGAGGAGGCTCTGCATTTCTTGTAAAGAATAACAGGTATATCTACAGCTTTGAGGCAGTGTGTCTCTGAGGAGTTAGAAGTATGCTGCTTGCAACCTTGCTCAGGCACTCTTCCTAAATAACCTCAGGACACTGATTGGTAAAAGCTGTTGACTGATATACAATTGTTACAGTGGTCCTTTGCTGCTCTTGCAGCTTGTCAAAGACATCAAAAACAATCAGTCATCGCTAACCTAAAAATTAAATTTATATCATAGATTTTGACAGTAAAACTGGGGGCAAAGGGAACTGGGGAAAAAGGGAGGAGAAAGAGCCAGAGATCAAAAGGCTGACTTTGAAACAGGAAAGTTAGTGATTCAGAAACCTTTGGCACTGTATTCAGTCTTATGGACCCTCCTACTGGCAAATTTACTCAAGTTTACCTCTTAGCATCAAAAAATCTAACTTTGTACAGTTATCTTCCTGGTCCTGCATGGCTACTCACACTTCCAAGAAAGTACAAAATAGCAATTACCAGAGATCATTGCCACTCTGTTACCAGAACTGTGATTACACTCTCCTTTCTAAACGATCATACTCCCCGCAGAGCATGTGAGCAAAGGATGAGCTAGCACAGTGGATTCAGAAATAGGCAGAAAACACAGCTGCATTCGATTGCTAATTCTGGCATTTGCCATCAAATTGCAGGAAATTGGCTTTGCTGATGATGGAGAACATGAGTGAAAGTACAGCAGAAACATGGGGCCTGATCCTTTGCTGGAGTGAATAGTTTGAATTTTGCTCTTTTTTCCAGATTGAGGATTGGTCTCAAAAGCACTCTTGCTATCTTGTAAATAACAACAGGGAAGAAATTGATGGTTTTAAGAGGAGTGCTTCGTTGCTTGGGGTTTGCTTGTTTTAATCTGCGGCAAATGCTACTACTGCTTCAACTTCTTAGTTTATTTTTCAGTCGATAAAAGAAACAAATTAATAATCCAGTAACCAGCCCATTTTTTCTTTCTACTGGGCAAAGGTCTGAAATCCTGGCTGCATTTCTGCACTTTCCTGAGTAGGTTTTGCTAAGTTAGGAATGGCCATACTTAGCTATCAGTAAATGCAAGTATTTTTATTTTACTACAGGATTTGAGGTCTTTGTTTCTCATTACATAGTTCATACTGTTATTTTTCTCATGTTTCAACTAGGTTCCTATAGCTGTAGAACATAAGTTCTCAACCGGCAGTAGTGAAGACAGAGGCCAGTATCTACAGACCACTTTCCCAAGTGAATACAGAAGCCATCTGAGACAGAAAATAATACAAAATTGCATTACATCACTCTTTAAAGTGACTACAAAGTCATCAAAAATATGAGTTAGAAGCACAAATGACATTTACTTTTAACTTTTAATGTAACTTTTTAAATGTAAGTGGATGAATAAGGAGTCTTCAGAAGCAAATTTTTCTTCCTCTTAGATTTTACCTCTCTAAAAAGTGCATCAATCTCTGAAAAATAGGCTGGAGGGAGAAAGTGGGAGGGGGAGAATGGATAAGATTTGGAGCTGTTTTGGAGCTGTAGCCTCCTATCTCATGGAGAAGAATAATTTATCAGAGCTATGGAGCTGTCAGTCCTTGACATGATAAGGAATAACACCAAGTGAGTAATGTTCCCTCCAAACCCAGCTCCTTTAATTACAAGCCGCTTCCTTGCAGAAGAGAAACGGAAGATGTAGAAACACCAATTTCATGCACTTGTGCCTGAATAATATCTCCGTGCTGCCTTTTCCAGATGGCAACCTTTTCACTGGAGGAACTAATGATGTGGGCATATTTAGGGAAAAACCAATAACGGAGTCTTTAACCTTCAACAGCAAAAAGCATGTTGAACAAAATGTTCCTTGGGATACATTTACAAATATCAATTACATTGCTCACTGAGGTGTAATCAGCTGTAATAATCAAAATTAATTTTAAAAAATAATTAAACAGACCCCAGGGCAAATAGTCGACGTTCTTGTAGTATGACATCACAGTATACATATGTACCTGGGAAGAACTTGCTCCCTCTGTAAGCAGCAAAGTGATTTTAAGGAACAAGCAGGATGCTGTGGCATGCTGAGAAAACACTTGCAGCTCAGTAAGGTACTACCAGACACATTAGGAGGGTACCACAGTCTTCCTGGTCAGCACACCTGGAAGTAAACCAGGCATCTCTAGGAATGAAGCTGCACTCTGCCATAGCTTTAGCTAGAGGGTTAAGGCTCCCTAAAGCAATGCTCTAACACACACACTGTCTCCTCAGCAGGAGAAAAAAAGACCTTAATATGTTGAGCACTGCAACACAAACTCAGTTTAAAGCTCTGAATATTCTGTCAATGCACTGCTGCCCTACTCTATAGCTAGTTACTCTAGTCCTAACACACTTAAATGTAACATCTATCTGGTGCTTTTTATTTCTGTTTTTGACAAATGCCCAGAAAAAAACAAACATGAAAATGGCCCTTTGCCTCAGCAAAGGAGGAGCTCACACATGAAAAAGACAGTTCAGCTGCATTGTTGACAGTAATATGCACACTCCAAACCCATCCCTAGATTATGTAACACTTGTTTCCTTAACACTAGGGGCTAAACTAAAATTTTGACCTTTAATCCTTCACATAGATTACAAAATGAGAGGACAGTGCTATGATAATACCTGATCCTTTCTACTAATCAAGTGTCTGAAGGACAGAGCTTACATAAGAGATGCAAGTCAGAAGCAGCAGCAAAGCTGGCATCTCCTCACCTCACTCTGCCCCAAGCAGAGCCCTGTAAGCAAAACATACATCGGCTGATTAGGTTTTTCCTTTCAAGCGCAATAATTGGGCCTTGTGCAAAAAGTAAGCATTATTCCATTATATGTTAAGGCTGCCAAGAGAAGTTCACTATTTCTTAGTGATTATTTCTAGTAGACTAGAAAAGAAACTAGTTGTCTAGTTTACAATGGAACATGTCAATCAACAGACAAACTCAGAAGCCTCCCAAATCCAGACAAATTCTTCAGGGATATATAAAAGGCAGAGCAGTGACCAAGCCAGAAAAGACAAAGAGCAAAATTTACCTCTGATTTGCATGTTATCTCCTTTGTGGTTCGTCCAGGTATGGACCTAATAGCTGAAGAGATGCTTTCACTCCAGGAATTGTGCTTCCTCTGTGACAGGCCTAGCCCTGATTTATTTTGGAGAAACTTCTTTTCACATGCTGTACGCCAGAACAGAGAAAAAAAGCTTGTAAGACTTGAAGTCAAGCCTGTCAGAAGATAGAGGGGTTGTATCCCCATTACACAAAACAAAACAACATGGCAGTGCCTCACTCCAATGATCTGTTCTTCTATTTATATGAGAATTGAATTAACACACACTTCTTAAGTTTTTATTTAAAAGCCTCACAGAGGTCTGCTATAGATCAGTTTCACTACACAGACTTGAACTTTGAATCACTGCAGCACTACACAAATTTCAATGCCCTTCTTTACCCAAATATCCCCCCTTTTAAATTTTCCCATGGCATACAATCGTCTAAGGAGATTTCTGTTTCTTAAAGGACAGCATGAGCCCTACAATATCACCAAGTGATTACAGAAAGGCTGGGATACGACACAGTCTGCAATCCCAGTCCTGAAAGAGAGAAACTGACAATCTGCTTTATCTAGTAGGTGATGTGCAAGGGCAAGGGTGTAACCCAGGAACTGGCAGCTTAACATCAGGCACTCCATTTACTACAATTTCTTTGCTTACTACAATGAACGTTCCATAAAAGAACAGAGACCTATCAAGTGCTGCCAAGCTTTTGTCATAATTTCTTCCCATAAAGGAGTGATCTCTGTTATCTTCACGTCCCTTTCTTTGTCATTTCCTTTTACAGAAAGATCCATCTTGTAAGTGTCCTCCAGAGCCTGCCGCCGCTGAGAAATGAGCTGCTTCCAGATGATTTCTGCTGTTCTCAGAATCTCCTGGTGGACTAGCAAACAAAAGAAACTACAACTGGAGAATTGGGAGTTTTTTGGTGTAACAAGTCAAGCAACAGATAAAGCAAAATCATCTAATTTGGAACAGCACTGGTCCAGAGTTACTGCCAGAGCCAGTGGAGTTTCTCCTTTTTGTCTACTGCCTCCACAAGTTCTAACTCAGACTACTTAGACAGAAAACAGAGGGTCATTTCTTTTACAGTATTTCAACTCCCTGAAAGAAACAAGTGGGAGCAACAGATGATTCTATCTGGTTTCTGCCATGGAAAACCTTCTCATCAGAATTTTGATGATCTTATTACCATACATAGGAGGACACTGTTGCCAAATATGAATAGAGTTGGTGGGGCTAGGGTAACCAAGTCGTGAAACAACATGACACAGCAGGAGGATACTGAACAAGGAAGTGCTGTATTTCCCTGCAAATCAGACTTCCTTGGTTGCATCATAACCAAGCCAATATCTATTAAAAAATAAAAAAGAGCACTGTTCTGCCACAGGGTCCAGCTGACAGCCTTTGCACTGAATCCAATCCTAATTTTTTCCCATGTTTCTCTTAAAAGAGAAATATTATTATTCCTGTGTATAACAGACAATCTCTGTATGGGTCTAGAAAAAAAGAAATAGAGTTATAAATAGTATGTATCTGACCATTGACTGGCCATAACATGGGGGAGAGCTCTCCAAATTGATATCTGTTACTCCTGAGGATGTTGGGTGTTACTTTTGAATAAAAAGGCATGATGCAAACAATAGTAATTGTTTAGCACAACATTCCCTTCTCTGTGTTGTGCCTGCAGTGCCTATACACTGAAGAGGAAATAAATAGCACTTGCATAAGCTGCTCTGATAACTGATCAGGCCAGGCACTTTCCTGCTCTGTAAGCCACAGGCAACCTGTGCCATAAATTACCATCATCTGGAGTAGGCAGGCTGTCCTTTTCCTCTTCACTGGGTGCAAGGAAAATTTGGTGGTAAGAAGCCAGCTTTGGTTTTGCATCTACTCCAAAACCTTCTGAATAGCTGTGACAAAGAAAGGAAAAAAAAAAAAGGAGGACAGATGAGGAAACCAGACTTAGAACAAACTGAGGTCAGTGGAAAAAACTACAGGTGTTTCAATATCTCCATTCCTACTTGATTCATTTAGTAGAGCAGTATTTCCAGGCTCAAGGGCTTACACCAATCACATAGAAACATAGAATTTACAGGAAGTGGGAACTAAACCACTGCTGGTCTGGTTTTCAAGGAGTCATCAAGGTCCTATAGGTCACTCTGCTGTACATACCTTATCCCTGCACTTGTATCTACATTCATCTCCATTAGATAAAACACATGGCTGTACTGATGTGGCCAGTCTGCATGCAGCTTTTCTGCACCTCCCCTGGGCATCTTGTATGTATTGTATGGCAAAGCTGCCCTTTTTATGTCTGATTTTCTTTTAACTATCACAGTTCCGGTTCCCTGGATTTGCCATGTTTGGCTTTTGGATAGCATAAACATTTCTGTAATTAATTGTTTTAAAAATGATTTTCTTCTTACTGCATACAAGCAAAAGTTTTGGCCTGGAAATTATTATCTGACTGGCATAAGAACAATCAAAGAAAAGACCTCAGGAAGTGCAAATCATTTCTCATGTGACACTCTATTAATGGATTCAATTCAGACCATCCAAGCAGTACAGAAGGTTTTCATTGAAATGAGAAACATCATTATAGTGAATAAAGCATTGGTCAATATTTACTTTTTTTCACAAAACTAAGTTTCCAAAGTAAGTCCCTCGCATTAGCAAGAGTTCATCTGGGGTATCTGTAAGAACAGCAAACACAGCAGGTATGGATGTTCTAGTCCTACCCAAGTCAATAGTAAAACTCCCAAATTCAGTACAAACAAGACTTTGCAGCTGAAATCCAAGTAACAATAACAAAGATTCACAAGATCCATATACGCTTTCATATATGTTTTAAATGTACCAACACATGAATAGCTGCTGAATCAGAAAAAACCCCTCTCACTAAATTAGCTCATGCAGATGCCTCAGATAATGGTCACCTGCATGCTTGTGGAGTGATTTTAGCCCACATCCCAGGAAGATTTCCAAATTCTCATTTTCCTGATGGGCTTGTGAATTACCTCCATTGAAATCAGTTCAAGCTTTTTAATCCCAGATGCTACTCTGAAGTGAATAGGCTGCTGGAAGTGCTGGATCCAGCTCAGTCTCAGATTCTAGTGATTCCCCAAAATGGATATTGCCCAAGTTCTGTGAAATCTCTCCCTCTGCACCCACTCCTATAAATACAACACAGAGATGTAAACAAACATTATAATGAGATGAACATTTGTACCTGCCCGAGTTCAGTTGGCAAAGGCAGTACATCAGGCAGATGACAAAATTATTATTTGAGTTGTAAGTTGCAAAAACAATGTCCCAGTGCTCCTGCAGGACATTGAGAGTGTTAAGGACATTAAACTGTTCAGGCAGTGATTGTTGTGGTCTGGATAGGCAGTATAGGATGGCTCTGTTTAAACAGCTGTACAGGGCAGTGAGGAAAACTTCCTTTTGAGAAACTGAGCTTTCTAAGACCTGTGAAAACACAAAACATCAGAGTACTTGGCTTGCTCAAAGAACTCTCTCCCCAGGGATCCACACCTCCCACTTCATTTAAGCTGTTGCAGATTTATTTCAGCAAAATTCCCCTGGACTACCTGTTAGATACAAATTCATTTTTTCTGTATCTCTGCTGAAGTCCACAAAATTGTGGAAGTGATGAATTTTTTCCTATTCAACAACATGCACATAGTCAATAGACAGAGGCACAAGTGTGGCACCATCTTTCTCAAAGTATCACTTAAAGCTGTTTTGTGCTCATGCAAGAAACCAGGAATAATAACAATCACCAAATGGATTACAGCCACGTTCTTGAGAATTGCAGTATCACAACCTCAGTGTGGAAGAGCACAGTACAACATGTTGATAACAGATGGGGAAAAAAGTAACATGGGACTCACCCACATAATCTGTTTAGCAATGAAGATCAGGATTTGCTTGGGGTCAGCAGCAAATATTCTGCTGTTTAGCTTCTCAACCAACTTCTGAACAAAGTAAGAAATATTCATCATGGATACAGGTGCAGCTGATTCTGAAGTACCATGAGGATCATTGCTCTCTTGAGAGGATAAAAAAAGGTTGATTATTCCATAACAAGTTGAAATGAAAAAAATGTGAGATAAGATTACCAGAGCTGAGAAGGAACAGTCTCATGCCATAATGTCTCAGAGCTGACAGAAACACCTTACTCAGACTGGACATGATAGCCCTATCTTAAGGATGGGATCAATCTCACTAAAAAATGCAATGAAGGACTGGTCAAACTAATGACTCAGCAAAGAGAGCAGCAATAACTAAGTTGTTAGGGTTGTTTCCAGAATCACTCAAGGCTAAACCTAGGTTTCTTTCTAAGTTCTCGCTTTTAAAAATTTAGAATCTAATCTCAAAAAGAGAGAAACATTATAAAACCACAATAATTTATGCAAACTGGCCTACAGTGAGAGAGAACAGACAGTCCAGCCTGCTGAGTTGGACTGTCCTTCTAGCTATTGCTTCCAAACCTTTCTAGCAATAACACCAACATGTTAAATATCAGCTAGTTAATGATCTGATTTTCACCATTCACCTCTTGGTCTTGTTTTCCCCTCCCCTTGGCTGGTAACATGGAAGACATCCATAGCAGACAGCAAAACTTTTGTCTGAAAATGTCTCTTCTGCTCACTGGTGGCATCTTCTGGAGAAGCCTATATAGTGACAGTATCCATATTAGTACAGAAGGAAAAAAGACAGGAAATCAGCCTCAAAGTTACTTTCAGCAAGAGTGCACGTGTGGACAGCTACTGGACAACAGATGAGATGGCAAAACTTCATACCCTAGTTGGAAAAACAGGAAATCTTACATAGGACTACACCATCTAGCTGATAGCCAGCAGAGTTGCCCTCTGCACATTGAACAGAAACAAGGTTTTTCAATGGGGCAGAACGTACGTTCTCAGGTGGTTCCCAAGAGATCTTGTCCTCAGGGATGTTCAGCTCCATTAGCAGGCTCAGGATTCAGATAGTCAGAAAGCCATACTCTGTTTTAACTGTACCAAACCCTGGGATGTTACTGTATAAACCTTCAGGGAACTGTTGCTCCAAAAAATTATTTAACCCAACAGCTGCAGTCAAGCTTAAGTTCCTTACTATTTGTATTACTAAGCTAAGTCTGCATCAGAACTCACATCTGGGACACTTGGACTACTGATAATTTGGAGCTGAAGCCTAAATTTTTCATTCTCTCTTTCTTCAGCCTACTCCAACTCTTTTGATTCCTTTGAGTGGTTGAAATCCATAATCCAGACTCAACTGCTACAGCTTGTATTAATCCATACTTAGAGATAGGGTTTTTTTGTTTATTTGAGAACTGAGATTTTGTTATCTCAGAAATCAGTATACAGGATGCTCCATGTGAAATTTTCTGTTCTCAAATTCAAGGGCTGCTCTAATGACAAGCAGGTATTAGACTAAGGAAATGGGATTTTTTTCACACCTTTCCTCAATATTAAACATTGCCTAAAAGATGTCTCTTCTGTTTTCTAGAGGCAGCACTTTCTTAGTTTGCATTAATGCAGAGGAGGCAGAAAAGTCCTTTCCTTTCATCACTGTTAGCATATTTTTTACTAGGCCACTACCAGGATACATCCTGTCCTTCCACCCCCAGTACAAGGCAGAGAAGCAAAGCCTGATGATAAGACAAACCTCAAGAAACAGCTCAAGTGGATGCCCTTGTTTGTTTGCTGGGACATTGAGAAGACTTTCCATCAGGAGGACTCGCACGAAATCCCATACTTGTTTCTTGGCAGGGTGTGGCAGCAGTGGGAGAGAGGAGGGATCAACACAGCCTTTCCCTTCAGCAATGGCTGGACCATCAGGAGTCAAAAGGCCTTCAGACCCTCCCTGTGGAAGTAGACAGCAATGCATTCTAACTCAGTCTCTTAACTTGATTTTTTTTCTCCTAGTGACCTATCTCCAATCTGAAGAACTTGTGCTTGAAGAACTTGTGCTGGTTCATATACACATACCTTGGGTGGTCCTGAATGAAAAGCCACCATAGCCAAAGCTTTCAAGAAGTCAGGACAGTGCCACATGGGGTCCTGAGAATAACTGTGATAGATCAAGCACAGAAACTGGATAACAATCCCTGGATAGGCAATCTCCCAGGAGGCTTCTGCATCTGCAAAAGGCTGAACACAAAGAGATGTGCATCTAGTCAAGGCAGCATTCCACTCATTCATGTAAGCTCATCTTCATTCATCTTTAGGTATTCTGAAGCAAACCTGACATGGCCACGGAGAAACCAGGCAAGGCAGAGACAGCCATCTCCCACCTTGCAGACTTGAAGATACACCCAACCAGAAAGGTGATACATCCTCATCATCAAGAATGAAAAAAATGTAGTAGTGCTGTGTGGAGAGTCTTGCCAAAGAATGGTTGTATGACCGTGGACATAGTCCAGATGAAGTACAGTTGATAAAAATATCTGACGGCAAGGCCGAAGGAAGTAAGATCAGTGTAACCCTCCTTTAAGGATGTTCTAACCTTACTTCAAAGGGATAGAG
>JAWWEE010000159.1:17210499-17299539 GCA_035221455.1 Xenops minutus | reverse complement strand
CTACACTTTTGCCTTAATAAACTTGAGACAAGATTCTAAAGCATACTGCTCGTGTCTCCCAGAGTTTTTCTCCGACAGTGCTGTGGGTAAGATCAGTCTCTATTAAAAACTTCTAAACATAAGCCCATCACATCATCTGCTACATAAGCAGGGCAATACCTGTTCTGGCCCTTTCAAGTCTGCTCTCACTGTTACATTCAGTACTGCCCTGTGAGGGCAGAGGAAGACTAGGCATTACAAGTAAAGGCCACCAGTGACATCTGCCACACTTTGGGCACTTTATTCTGTCATTCACACTGCACTGTCCTTGCAACAAAACACTTACCTTGTCCACAGTGACTCTAACCATTTCCAGCAATAAAACAGCTGCCTCTGCACACAACCCAGTTTTGAGGACATTCTCTGCAAGGTGGTGCTGCAAGATCCACTGCAACATAGACTCAAGATCTTTCTACACAAGAGGAGAGACATTTCACTAAGAGATGAGAATTATACACAATACATCAAGAACAATATCTTCTCTCTCCACATCAAAAAAACCTCCAGCAGCTCCTCCCTTTTCTATTAAATGTATAACATTCAAAATCTCCATGAAAAAATTTGTTCCAAACACAATTTTTCTTAAATCAAAGTTAACTAACTTAATTTTTAAAATATGAATGACTAATTTTTATTATCGCAAAACCCAAGTATGATTAATTTGCCTGATAATCCTCTCATGAAAAGGGCACAAAATACCAAAGTAGTAAAACATTATCATCTTCAGGTGCTTATCTATTTTTTTCATACCTTGACTGCTTCAGGTGGTTCAGACTGTGGAGTTGCCAGAAAGAGCTCTGCCACAAGCAAGTAGATCTCAGGGATATGGACATGATCAGTCAGACATCTTTGCAACACAGAAAACCCAAAAATCAAGAAGTAGCCATTGTCAGGCAATGGAGGATGAGTTTTTAAATTATCTTTAAAGGAAAAGAAAGAGAAAGTGTCTAAAAATAAATGTTATATCAGAGGAGGGATTATTGACAACTTTATCCTCATTTGTCTCTGTTCCAGGCCACTCAGGAGTCTGCTAGGCTGCAATATCAACAGTTTAAAAAACTTCCTCAGACTAACAGATAATTTTTCCCACTATCGCTTTTGTTATAGGAGATTCTCCCTGAATTATTCTTCCTTTCCCTTCCCTTTCTCAGAACAGGTCTAGTTATCAAAAAGCAAGCTGAACAAATCTGAAAGAAATAGAAGGTTTCAGAGCCCAAGCTGGCATCTGAACACCTCACAAGCTTATCAACTCATCTGATTTTGTGCAACACAAAAAGGCCCTTCTCCCTGCAAGTGTTAAACAGAATTGCTAATTACTGTGCAAGGGAGAAGCAATGCTTTTCACTCCTCAGCACAGAAATGCTGAAGTACCAGAACAAGCTTGACCTAAAAAGTAATTTCAATTCTTGGTCTACTGAGGACAGTGGGAATTTTCTTATCATGTACTTCAGTGATCTTCTATCACTGAGCTGGATCAAGGCTGTGTTTTGGGAACATTAAATCAATACATACCCATTAGAATACTCAACCCTGCAGAGCTGTTTTCCAGCCAGCGCCCAGCCACTATCCCCTCCTTGAATTTGTTCAGCAGCAAACGATTGTGGAGGAAGCATAGCAGTAGCTTGATTCCTAGCACAACTGTGCTGGAGTGCAGGTAGCTCTGTGTGAACAGCAGAAACCAGTCTGGCCCCAGTGCCAAAAATGTCTTTTCTTTTTCCCTAGGACAAACAGGTAAATGAAAATACATGGAAGGAGACATGATGAAAGAGAGAGGAAATATTATTTAAAATGATCTCTAAGTGATTTAAGAGCTCAAGTTTCTCTAGAAAGAAATCTGATTAAAGGCATACCACAACACAGAATCACAACATATTCATCCACACAGCTGAAGCCACTTAATTCCTGCTAAATCCAGTCTGTCAGACCAAAAAGTTAATTAATGTGAAGCTCCTTCTGAGAGTATGTATCAATAACTGAGGCAAACTACATCACAAACTGTATCTTTTAACCTATGAAATTCAAAATTACCATCTAAATTTTGAAGCCCAATTTGTGTTATCTAATGAAAATGCAGTTACAGCAGCCAGCACTATGAAATTTTCCTTTCAGTTATAAAAGATAGAACTTTAGTAACTGCATGCTCAGGGTTACAACAGAGAGGTGCAAGTCATCCCACATTAGACTGAATTGATTTTCAAAGACAGCTGGGATTTTTTCAACCCTTGCAATGCAGAAAAAATCATCAATATCCAAGTTCCTCCTTCATGATGTTTTCTGAAAACATAAAACTTGTTCCAAATTCACAGATGAGTGAATGCCAGATAAATCTCTGACCAAAAGTAGCTCTGAATCCCATCTGCTCTTACTTACTATTTTGTTGAGATTAAAATATTATCAGTGTGTTCAGTCCTGGTCAAGCACCAGCAAGAAGAAAACTCCAGAAGACAGAGACAATTGTCTATACCTTCCTGTTCTACTTACTCAGAGGACAGATGAAGTTTGTCTGAGTGCATTACATCTAACAGCATCTTCAGTAACTGGTTTCGAAGCCAGATTGTCTTTCCAGATGTTTGGCTTAAGGCTACAAATATCAGAAAGTAATAAAGAGTAATGAAGAGACAAAACACATGTTCCATTACTGTGATGAACAACTTTGCACCAGATTAGCCCAGTGGAAGTACTTATATCAGGCTTTTTGTAGAGTAAAAAGATGCAGACATCAAATTGTAGACATGAGAGTTCCTGCTAACATCACAACCAACCAGTTCTTACATAGTCAAAGTCTTCTCTTTAGATTTATTTAAAACTCATTCAGACCACATGTTCAACAGGAAGCAATCTCAGGTTAACTAGAGAGGGAAACGTAAACAGGCAATCTGACTTGTATTACCCAGCTGTGATGTTTAGATATAGAAACTACAATTATCAGCATCTCCCTAATATGAGCTATGGTTTAGAGGTGCAATAACCAATACAGCCTCAACTGAAAGATCACAATGAAAGAGCCAGCTGACTGGATGCTCATCCATATGAGCCTGACATAAATAGACATACTTTCAAAGGTGCAGAGCTCCACATTATTATTTACTACAACTGTAAGCGTAGCAAAGAATTCACAGAATCCAGGATGCTCAGTGAAACTTTATTCCTCGTAACAGCCTAGTAGGTTAGTTTGGGGGCAATTTCAATTTAATGTCCTTCATCTCTCTCTATATCTGAAATACGACATTGTGTAGGCTTTGGACAACGAAGTCAAGGTACTGCTGGTCTATTAGCAGAGACGAGAACAAAAGGGTGACCTCAGTGCAGCCTGCTCCTTTCCATATGAAGTCATTTGAATTGTGGCTTTTCCTGCTACAGAAGGCAGAAGCACTAGACTGTAATTATGGTTCATTAGGCACTGGAGAAGCAGAGAAGTATTGTAGCCATCTATGACAACACAAGCTCAGCAAGGTAGCTCCTTACCTTCACTAGGCATCTCAGCCACACTATCCAGGAAAATCTGATTTTCATCCACAGAAGAAGGTTTCAAGGTGTAAACAAGAAACAATGCAATCCTTGCAGAGAAAGAAGGCGGCAAAAAGACACTAATTTAATTACTTGTAAACCTCAATACTCATTAATGATGACTTAACAATCATTGGAAATTCTAGTCACTGCAGAAATAGGAATGAAAAGTTCATAACCTAGGAAGCAAATTAAAAGGTCATCTACCTACAAATCCAAGTAAAATACATTCTACTATGAAAACATCTTCTGTATCTATTTTAAAGGTCTTTCACCATGAGGAAAACAATATTGTGTCAAGTAGTCAATTAATACAAAATATTCTGAACTGCCTGTGGCATTCAGATATCACTATTATCACCACTTGTTTTCAAGCACATAGAGGAGAGCAGAGAAACCATAGCAGGTACTCTCAGGGAGGAGGACTGGCAACATCTTTTTACTTGCAGTTTGCTTGAACACATTGCCTTGTTATAAGGATAGAAAGATGAATGTGACATATACAGTCAAAGTGCACAACCTCCTTCTACCCACAAGAAGGGCATTTCTTAAGGGACAGAACACCAGTTGCTCTGCAGAAATAGTCCATACAGCAGTTCCCATTAGATGTGTCCAAAGTCTGGGACTAGCAGGAACTCCAGCACCTTCCTCAGTGCTGCTGAGAGCCTATTATAGTCTCTGCTGCCCTGGAGCTAGCAGAATAGGGACTCTCTGTCCACTTATTCAGCACTCATTGGCTTGACAACCAATCAAATTACTGTGGAACAATAAATAATGATATTTTAAGAAAAACGCTCATTCGCACTCCTCACAACACGGCAAATTTGATATACTAAATCCACTACTTTCACCTGTATGCAAAAAAGAAAAGGCAAACTCATACGAGCCCAGAGTAGGAACATGTGTTTACATGGAGGTAAACACACATCCAGGAACACATATCCACAAATGACCTGACAAGCACTAAGTTCACATGCTAGCTTCCTGCAGAGTTAACTATCTGCAGTCCTCCCACCCTTCAACAGAGCTAAATGTTCACTGCAGAGACCACAGGTTTGACATGCAAATCTGTTTCTACATTTTATTAAAAGCAGAGCTTTAGAAACAGCTGCCATCTGTTCAGTGCATTGTCTGGAGATAGGTGGCTGTAGACAGCACAGTGTGGACCTTCCTCATTTTGTAGGCTACAGGGCAATGCAATTAGACTGGAAATATAAAATGAAGTATTGCTTATATTCTGTGAAGAACAAAGTAGGATTTAAATTCTTTGCTTTATGAAATCCCAACTAACATAACTGATAGAAATGCAAGAGCAAAAAAGGATTGTTACTGGGATATAAGCCAAACCAACAGGATTAGGTATGTAGTTCATCGGGGCCAAGATGTAATAAAATAGTGATAGTTTAGGGGTAAGGCTTCACTGAAACCAAATATTAAGTACAGACTTCGAGAAGTCGCAGTCATACCTGCAGAACCATTTGTGCCACCATTGTAAAGGTCATCACCCAACCCATCTTCACACAAATATAAGGTTGGACTGAATGAAGGCATTAAAAAGTTTTTCATCAGGGGATCCTGCAGTTTCCAAAGATGTGGAATTCTATCAAAGATGAGGTGATGAAAGCTCTACTATCAAGCTCCTTCCAACACTAGAAGGGATATAGTTAATCCGCAATCTGAGGAAAAGCTATAGACTTGAAGGTTACCTGAGAACATCCCTTGTATTAAAGTATCCTTGCAACAAATGGGAAAGAATAGTGCACGCCACAATGATCTTGGAGTTACTGATTTCAGATTCATTGAAAAGAAAAACAATCTTGGGCACCATTTGCACCTGGTAGGCAATTGCAACGTTCTGACGTCCATCGCTGTAAAAAAAACCCAACAAAACAAAACAACCACAAAAAACCAAACAAACAAATTAAAAAACACACAGAAACCCCCACAGGAACTATTAAAAGCTTTTACTGGAAAGAACGAAATTTGATGAGCTTCAGTTACAAGGGTTCTTGTGTTGCACTGATACTTTGTAAATTTGACTTTTAATGTTGCCTTGACAACATTTCAAACACCGTCAGACAAATTAAACCCATGTCAGTGAAGCAGGTAAGTACTTTCCCTGCTCTACCCTTTTCCTGGGCTGTCTCCCCCAGAAATTGCTGCATTTCAATGAGTTAAAAAAAAATACTATTGAATTCTCAAGCAGTGAGCTGGTGGTACTAAATGCTATTCCTGTAAAACTCAGCAATGGACACCAGACAGCTCTGCATAGAGTTTTCTACTACCAAAAAGCAGGAATCTAGCTTTACTCAGCCCGTCTGACATGTTATGTCTCTTTAAATACATTTAACTCTAGTCCAGATGATTAAGGAAGTATACTATAATGATAAAGTCATCCTGGGTTTTGTTTTCATTTTAAATGCAACTTCAATTACATATTTTTAAAAATTATTTCATACTCAATTCAAACATTCAGATTTCCCCTCTCCAGCAGACATTTTATTGTACAGCAGTGGTTCCAAATTAACCAGGTCATCAGGCATCTTTGGCCAGTCTGGCCGCAAAGTCATGTCAGGGGCTGATCAAATCACTAACTCTAGGCTTGAAAGAGAAATATGGAAATGATGCACTCCCAGACTCCACTGATTCCAGCTAGCATTGGACCCTTCATATGCACCTCACAATTCCTGCTTCAGGTTACAGATGAGTTTGCCTTACAGGTTTCTGATTCAAACACTAGTTTGTGTACCTGGAGGACTGCAAGATCTCCACAAGATGGGAAAGAAGAGCAAAGTCAAGATTTTCTGGTGCTTTCATCCAAAGCTGAAAGATAAAGGAAAGCAGTGGGTTTACTGCTCTGCTGAGCTGAGAGGACGATACCTCTTGCAGAGAAACAGTTAAAAGTAGTTCAGGGAGGATAATATCATAAACTCTCAGTGTTTCTGCAACACAACCTGCAGGCAAGGGGAAATCCCTGCCAGTGTGGGTTGTTGCTCCAGAGCAGGCCCTCTGGGAGCATTTCTGAAGACTTGGGGAGCCACAGGTGAGCCACAGTGTGGAAAATGGCAACACAACCCCATCCCAAATACGGGATGCAGGAGGTGCTATGAACAAACCAAGCCTCATACTATAAAGCTATCTTTAATACAGCCAATCCCACAAAGTAACACAAACAGTTTTACCTCAAAGTTGCAGAGAACATACTGGAATGCACTGTAATTCTTGATGACTGAAGACTCAAAGCCAAGTTCAGCTGTGCCCACTAGAGAGAACATTAACTGTAAAATCCTGTTGTTTAACAGCTGTGTCTTCCTCTTCAAGAGATAGGTCAGCAACTGAAAAAAAGAAGACTAAGTGTCTGCCAAGTATAAATCTGTATTTATAAACCAATAAAAC
This sequence comes from Xenops minutus, assembly GCA_035221455.1. Lineage (NCBI taxonomy): Eukaryota > Metazoa > Chordata > Aves > Passeriformes > Furnariidae > Xenops > Xenops minutus. The sequence goes on along the minus strand of JAWWEE010000159.1, from coordinate 17,292,597 downwards.
ACTATTTTTTAATTAAGACAAACACACAGTTTGCTCAGCTGTAGTAGTCATGCATGCCTATATTTTGCATAAGCATCACGAAGAAAACAAAGACTTTAGTCCAGACATAAATTTTCATGCAGTAAGTGAAAGGGTAAGTTTATGAGCACCTCTGTGGCATTGAACAGGAGCAAAATACATGCCACATGTTGAGTGGAATTTACAAAAAGCAACATACAATTATAACTAGAAATAACCACAGTATGCTATTCTTCATGGATGTATTCTTAGCTGCAGGAAAATGGTTTTCTTTTAAAAAATATTGACCTCTCCAAATGAAAGACATTTGTGAAATATTGCCAGCTTCTCAACTGAGCCTGCCCCTGATTATCCAATGATTCCCCAATACTTCACAAATTCACTACATTTTGAACAGGTTAGGAGCAATAGACATTAATTTGAAAATACATATCAAGACATGTTTATTAGTTGACTGTTAAAAAAAAGGCTTCAGACCTCCAAACAAAAGCAAAAGCACTCCATTGCAATATGATGATCCATCACATGGAGAGAACACTATTTAGCACAAAGTCAAAAGGAACAGCTCATACACAAATGTAAAGGCTGGCATTCATGACAAGAAAGGATTGAGCAAGCAATAGCTAAGTACGATAAATATATCCATATGCATCATGATCCATTTATGAACAATTTGTAAATTGGGAAAATGGAAAGTTTATAATTCCTGAAGCTCTAATGTTAAGAGTCTTGCTTGAAACCTGCTATGTTAAAGAGTTTTCCCTCTTTCCTGAGTATTCTGCTTAGCTTATGTAGCATCAAATATATGATACTACACTGAAACATCATACTTGAGCCTCAATCCATCCAATATTATACAGAGAGAGTTTACATACAACCAAAATCTTCAATCTGCACTGATTTCAGGTTTGAAAGACTAATTTGGGACAGAACTAATCAATGAAATTCAGATGGCACTTATTTATATCAGCCCAATTTCTAATACACAGTGAAGACCAAAGAGCCAAAGAAATTCACTGTCAGCCTTACACTTGGCAGTCTGTAAAGGGGAATCTTAAGCTGTATGAGTGAAGGGGAAGAAGAAAACATGTCTGAGAAATGGTCTTTTGTGGGAGGGATCACATATGTTGGTAAAAGGTGAAGGGTGGGTCAGTCATAAATCTGCTGCACTGGCTTATTTAGTTTATTACATCATGTCTGGTCAAGAGGCATCTGTCCTCACCTTCCCATCAGCAGCTACACCGTTATAGAGGATCCCAGACATTGTAAGCACAGGACAGAGCACTTTCCTACATCCCCCTCTCAAAGACCTCATAACTTATGAAGTTCCAACCACAAGTGCCTATAGTCAGGATATGTTTGGCTCATTGCCACTGACAGGTTTTGGCATAAAGTTCTCCACAGGAAAGACTATAACAAGAATGAACAAACAACAGTGTTTACCTGGTATCCACACATGTGTCTCATCAGTTTTTCACTCAGTGGGCTACTGTTCAGGATGGAGATCAGGACTTTGACAGCTGCATACATGGTGTGGTCATCACGGGCCACAGCAATGAGACCCAGGAGAATGGCAGGGCCTCCAATGAAGTTCAGGCTGGTAGCTGCTGGAGAGGACTGGAACACTCTTACCCCTAGGAAATTGCAGTGTTACTCTACTGGGAAATTACATGGACTAAATTTGTTGTTAGACAGAGAAAAACTCCAATCTTAAAAAATATTAAATATTAAGATATAGTGCATTTACCATATTGGCCCACAGCAACTGACCCAATAGTTCGCAAGGAACCGGAGAGGTGTCCAGCAATATTCTTAGCTAGAAATATTGGAGTTGAACTGTCCCGAGAGCTAATCCCAATCTAAAACAGATAAAAAACACCCTAAGAAAAACTTTGATGGTATTGGGGAGACAAAAAACAAATGCTCCAATACTTGATTACTTGTAAACTACGAAAACCCTTTTTTTGTTTGTAATAAGTTGATTGTTAGGACAAACATTCACCCACCAACATTATCCCACAAACCCATTACTTTCACATGTCAGTAGACCTGGCATGAGCAAGAATAATAGAATAGCATGTGAAAAGTCCTTGTGAAGTCATTAAGAAAACAGACTGACATAGATTATCATAAGATGTAAAAACTATGGCTTCTGTTCCTGTTCTAAGAGATGCTTTTAATATTTTGTTCATACTGTCCACAGATGAAAATTAACCCATTAGCAGAATGAAGTTATGGAATGGGAAGAGAAGCTTGAAAAAAAATAATCACTGAAGGTACACAACTAAAACAAAGTCACAAACTTTACTCTAGGAAACTGATTGGAAACAAGAGAAAACTTTTTTAAGACAAGGGGTATTTGTGACCTCTTTGGCAGTCAACCGTCCATCCACTTCATTGTAACAGCTCTTTATATCTTGGACTGTAGTGAGAGTTGAACACACGGCATTGATTCCAAAAGAAATCTTCTCTTCTGCCACCAGAGGCGCAGTACTCTGATTACTGTACTGGTCCTCACCTAAAACAATGACAATGAATGTCTCAAGGAAATTTGTACACTCAACGTGAAAGACAGGAGAGAGGCAGAGGAAAAATAACTGGAGAAAGCTGAAGTTTAGAAAATAACTTTGTCTTAACTATAATCAGAAAAAAGCCATCACCCTTTGCAACACAGTCCATGGTAGTTTACCAGCATAAGCACCAAAAGCAGATGTGCTTGGCTGTGTCCTCTGTTAACTGCTTTGTCTAGATTTTACATCCTCTCACAGTTTCTCAGGAATCTCAGAAAAGACCTTTCTCTGTCTACACAATATAAACAAATTTTCTGGACATAGAAAACATCTCCGAGACCCTCCATGTTACTGGAAGCTTTATCGGGGTGGTAGGAGCAAGGACTTATGTGGAAGAAGGACAGAGGCAAAAGTTCAGAGCTGCCAACTCACAGCATTTGGGAAGCTTCTGAAAAGTACCAAGTTCAGCAGTTTGATGACTATATGAAATTCTCATATGCATTTCTTTAAAGAATTTTCTATTCCAGATCACATTTTGAAAAACTCTATGTACCTTTATTAAAAAAAAAAAAATCAATCTTGTATTTTTGACAATTTTATAGACTATGATAACAGTTGATTTATTACTACTGCTGATGACACAGCCCTTTTAAGCAAAAATTTAGTACCTACTCCACATGAAGATTATCTATAAGCAAAAGCACCAAGAATGTGTCACCTATTTCCCTTCCAGCAGGACATGTTCTATGGCTAAGCCTCCACACAACTGCTGCTGATTAGTGGGAGGCAATGAAATAGTAGCACAACAGGACACACAACACTGCTGAAACAGTTCACACTGCTGTTCACAACAAGGTCATAAATCCATTTTAAGAAATATAACATGGTAAATTGAGGCCTTGTGCTGAAGCCTTTTTAAAATCAAAATTTCCATTTGACAAGCTCCTTTAGGTCTTTTGATGGAATAGGGAGAGTTGGGGAAGGAAAGGATCTTTTTATAGTTGAGATCACATCTTATCTGTTGCTCTGTGATTTCCCTGCACCAGTGCAACTCTGGGATCAGATGGCAACTATCCACAATTAGTACTAGAGTCCACCTGTGAAGAACTGTGCAGAGAACAAGACTTCATAAAGACTCAGTGCTTCAAAAATCTCACCCTTCTGACTTCTACTGGTAATATTTTTATATTAGGGCTGTACTTTCACATGAGACATGACTAACCCATGTCATCACAAGCTCTAGTACAGAGGTGAATGCACTACTTGTTGAACAAACAGTAATCAATAACTGAAATGTTTTGTCTGCCTGTTTAATAATTGAAGCTAACAATATACTTTAGTTAAAAAGCCTCTTCATTAAGTGGAATGCAACTTATTCCTCTACCCTTGTCTCCTGTGTTCTCTCTCCTAATCTGCAAGCATTTGCAATTATACTCGATACTTCTTTTTCTGCTGCGGGTTTTGGTTTTTTGGTTTTGTGGTGTGGGTTTGTTTTTGTTTTGTTTTTTTGGTTTTGTTTTTTTGTGGAGCACTGTAAATGCAGAATATTTCAGTTAAAGCTGCTGCTTTAATGTTTGTTGAACAGAAATAACAATCTTGCAACTCAGGACATTCCTCTTCACCCTTCATCTCTCTCTGCTGCTTGATTCCTGCCCTTCTTTTTTTGCTCTGTTCACAGCATGTGACAACATCCTCATGTATCTTGCTACAATCTTGTACAACACTCAGTAATGCAGTCTTCCAGGCCTTTAGAGTGAACTCTAGACACAGTTGGAACACCAATAGATTATAAGAATAAAAAAAGCACTGCCCTGACAGTGGTAGATATGATAATTATCACATACCTCGAAGCTGTACTGCTTGGAAATTGCTACAGTATTGTGGGCCAAGCTTAATAATCACCTCCATGGTTCCCACAGAGATGGCTTCTTCAAACAAGTATGTAGGGCCAAGGCGCCAGGTCAAGGCAGACTTCTGTTTCCAAATTCGAGGAGTAGCTATGTATCCATACACATCAATAAAGGAAGAGGGTTCCATGGAAATGCAGCTACCCGGTAACGGCTGGAGGTACTGCATCTGCAACAGAAAGAATTCACTGAGAGGACTCAATACACTCTGGGTGCCTTAGGGTCCTGTCCCTGTAGGGTACTGGCTGCCACCTCTTTGCTCACCAAAGCCTCAGTGAGCTGTGCAACACAATTATCAGCTACTGCTTAGAAACTGCACTGTGAGAAGTATCATCAACAAACATTTTGGGATGTTTAAGCCTAATTTTGATAAAAAAAACACAGTCAAAATAATTTCAAGTATTGGCAAATAAAAAGCCGATCTTGACCCCAGATTTACTTTTTCTGTTGTAAACTTCATAGCTCAAACTGTGACTTTCAACACAAAAAGACAAGTTACAGATTGCTGTTGTACTGGCACCTAGAGAATAAACAGTTTTTGAAGAATGTAGAGTGTTCAACTGCACCAGTTAGCTTCACTAAAGCTAACATAATTTAGGAAATAGGACCATTTATTTTTATTATCAAAATAAGGATTCAGCCTCCTAAATTGAGTCTATGATTTTATTTAAATGTAGATAGCTCTAATAGTAAGTAGTCAAAACTATTGTACTTCAAGGCTTAGCCCTGCCTTTAAAAATTTGCTGTTAGGATGAGAGACTCCTGGCATTTATTGATTTCTGACTAATGAGATGTAGAAAACAGAGCAGGTTAATATTAAGCAGCAGGACTTGATACTTGAGTGAACAAATGCTAGATGTGATGCAACACCATAACTCTTCACCAACCAAAACCAGCCTTTGGTATTGCCAACAAACTTTGCATATTTCTAATTTCTTAGGCAATCTTTTCTTCACTGTACCTAGAAAGATGAAGACTTGCATTATGTCAGAGACCCCAGCACTGAGACATTCATTTACTGAAGGCTTCTTTCATTTATATGAGCTGTTTCACTGTATGTTAAACACATTTTCTATGAATTCTTTAATCAATTGCAATGTTTAGGCCTAGTCTTATTGATGACTTTCAGTCTCATTTGAAGGAAGGCAAATTAAATTAAATTTTAATTCCTGAAGTGGATATAGGTCCCAAAAGGCATTTAGAAGACAGATCATTTTTCTCAAGCATGGGAAAGAAAACATTTGGAATTAAACAGGTTGCATTTACAAGGGAAGTATGATACACAGAAAATAAGCTTTGCATGTGTGGAGACTGAATTGAAATATGGAAACAAGAAGGAAGAGACCAAGGTTAGGAGTTTCAATAAAAGGATTCTATTCAAAACACACCCAAAAAGCCACTACACCAACCCTATCTGCAATAAAAATAGGCTCCATTTTCAACAATGCCAGCCTCCAGCATTCACAATCAAAAAATCCAATCTCCAAAATAATTTGAGATTAACTTCAAAATCAGGAGCATGATAATATTGGCAATGCAAACCTGGGGCTCTTCTCATTTATCCTCTAGATTATGAACCCTTCATGTGCATTTGGATGGCTTTTTCATGATATTTCATGTAACCTGAGAACTGACTGAAATGCAAGAGGATCACAAGAAATGGTGCCTTAGGGGAAATACCAGTACACCAGTATTGGCAACAAACTCATGATATCTCACACAATGAATAACTATCTCAGAGGAACATTTATCTATTTCTGAATGTGCAGTGTGCTAGAGGGAAAAAGGCCATTGACTCATCAGCTGATTGTTCAAGGGGTGTAACAGGAGAAGGACAGCTTGAAACATAACCATGTAAGATGCTTGAGGAAAATCCTTCTATCTTTAGATTCTTGCAAAGAGTCACAGAAGCTTATTTCTCTGTGAGCTTTCTGCTTTTCCAGGCCTTTCTTCAAAAGAAAAAATGAGAGACCCTACATAACTCATCACCTTTGCAGGTTTTAGCCTAAATCCAAGGCATCTTCAGTTTAGGGTTCTCTAGTCATACTTCAATGGGATGTACTTTTTATAGCTGGCAACTACTGCAAATCTTGTGTTTAAGCTTATAGATCCTAAAAATCACTAGTGAACTCAGAAAATTTTGGCCTAAGAGTACAACTGAATTTCAGCAGCATAACCCTGAGATATCTGTAACCTAGGTAACCCCAACTTTCAGGAACATCACCACTCAAAATTGTCCTGGTTATCTACATGCTGAGAGGTGGGGGGGACTAGTTCAAAGAATCAGTATATACTGAAAACATACTTCTGAAAAGCAGTACAAATACACCCTGTTTTATATGAGTTTCTGACTCCACTCATGCTCCACGCAGTGGCACATATTACACACAAATCAACATGCTTTGAGTTTCTCAGATAAATACTGAAAAGTTATAGACACATTGGGAGACAAAAATGAAAAGCAATGCAAGGTGGACGTCAGGCATGAGATGTATGCAGAGAGCCTTTACCTTTGCAGAGCCAAGCATCTGACCATTTACATAAGCAGACACAATACAGGTCTTCTTCGCTTCCTTAGCAACTGTCACTGTGAGATGATGCCACTGGCCAGTGACCAGCAGATTACCACAGCCAAACTGGACTTGCCCTGGAAATGCAGAGGGATTTAGGACCTCACCCTCAGGTTCCATAATATCTGTAACAGCAAAAACAGGGGTAAATCAACAGATCTCTCACCTTCTCCTTCCTCTGGAACATAATTATCAAATGTGACAGAAAGAACACAACTCTGTGGGCAGAGTGTGATTTGCTGCTATTATGTGCAATGTCTTTAAAATGTTCCCTGAAGGTCTATTATCAGGACCTAGGACTTGCACAGTGCCCAAGATCCCTCCAGCATACAACGTACCACCCTTCCAAATAACTCCTTCTAGCTGCCTCAATGCTGCAAAACTAGACTGAACCAGGACAAAGGCAACACATTCTCTAAGAGCAGCACCCCTCAGGATATTCACAGACAGAAAAAAATTTCTAGCAAATTCATGAGATGATAAAAGTCAGTATTAATTTGTAAAAGTGGGCTGAAATTTTTAACATCTAAGGCAATCAGAGCACTCACACAACGTCGGCTGTGCATGAAGAAAATTCCAGCTACTATTCCCACTCCATTCCCATGAGGAAAAAGGAATAAATATCAACAGGGAAAAATACTAACAGACTGGTGTGATAGAAAACATTCTGAAAGTGAGGAGAGGAAATGAGTTGTTTCATTAGGAAGCTAGATCACTCCCCAGATCCTCAGTCCTGCTCTCCAAACCTACCCAGTGTCACATAGAACAGGCAGGGCCCAGCTGGTTCAAGCCCTGTCTCCACAACTGCACACAATAACATAACTGACATTCAAAGGCTTCCCATAGAATATTGCAGGTCACAAAGCAATTCACAATACATACAGCAAACTTAAAATTGAAACATGGCCAAGAATTACAACAGACTGCAAAGAGGAAAACCGAATTGGTAAGTCTCATTAATATCCCGGGTACTTCAAAGAGGAAATTTGTTAATGAAAAATTCCAGATATTCAGAGGACAAAGCATTGTATCTTGACTGAAAAGAGCCTTACCAAGTGGCTGGAATTCGATTTCTTCTGTGGAAATGACCAAAGAAAGGTCCTGTGGGAAGAAGCTTACAGAAAGGCAAACAAATTCTTGCTCCGCTCTTGACATGTGCCTCACGACCGTAAGGAAACGGAGTGGGTGACTGTTGTGCACCAAGCCAAACTTGTTAACCAGAAACCAGCAGGAAAATGTCAGGCCACTTGAGGGAGGGAACATTCTGGTGCCTGTAGACAGGAAACAAAGGTAGCAAGGAAGATGTTTTCCTTGTGCAGCCATTAGGAAACTGCTTTCTGTTTCATTTGTAGTCCAAACCATGAAAGAACCAACATTAGATCATGAGGTTTAATTTCTATTACCATTGCCTATATTCAGTACCATAGAGACTGCACATATGAGTCTGTGCTCATGTATAAAAGACCTAAAATTGACTGATGAGAAATGACTACTAGATCTCCATGCCATGAAGCACTGAGCCAGAAATAAGTTCTCAAATTTCACAAAAATTCAGGAAGCAAAAGGTACAGCCATTTCACAGTCCACCAAACAAAGGATTTTGATGTTTAGGAGAATCCCATAAAGTGATAGCTCCAAATGCTTCCATGAGAGATTACCCTAAAATCTAGTGGCTCTGATTTGTTAAGGCTGTTTTCTTAACAGTCTGCTTTATATTCTTACTGCTAATGTTAATCTTAATTCATCACACTATTAAGCTGCATCTAATACTGCATTTTGCTGAGCAGTACAAGTTACACAGTTCAGAGCTGATCTGGGACACAGACAGAAAAGTTTTGAAATACACAGCTTATTTGCTGCCATTTCTTATAACTGTTGAATGTGTTCAGTGGGGCTGAAAAGTCAGTGCTTTCAGGAAGCTGTAGGTGAGTCCAAGTACTTACCCATGCCAATTCCTCCTGAAACAGATTGGTCTGCATTGGGTCCCATAACAGTGGCCAAGGTAGGGAGGTATAAACACCTACAAAAGCAAGCAAACATGCATTTATCAGAAACATAAAATCACCCCTGAAAGTCACTAGTCAATTAATATTGCAGAATCAGGGTAGTAAGACAGAAAGCAGGCTATCATCAATCAGACACTAAGAAAATAGGTTGGTAATATTACTTCAAGGAAGGCAGCAATAGGGCACAAAACCGGATTAAGATAAAGAGAGAAGTGGACAGTTACTGTGTGCAGAGTAAGAGTCTGGAGACAGCAGAGCAGCTAAAATAAAAAGCAACAGCAACAGTACCCATAGCCTTCCATGGACATGTCAAACTCCACAAATGATGGAGCCAAAGCAGTACTGCGCAGCTGGAAGTTTCGAGGTGATGCCATGGAGATGAGACTCATTGCAGTCTGGAGTGCCCATGCAGATCCCTTAGACACCCAAGGAGAGTTGCTGACAGGCACAACTGTCTGAGGATCAATTTTATTGTCCACTGTGTCCTCTTCCAAACCTACAAGATCAACAGAGTGCCTAACCAGAACAATGTCTGCAACAATTTTCCAGTCAAGTGTTGCTCATATTCTGTTCATCACTGCATGCTCTTGAAAAAACACATCCTCAGCAGCCTACAGAAACCCTCAGCAATACAAAGATATATTGCACTGAAGGAATTTCAAAAGAGGAAGCTGGCAGGAGAGATGAGCTCTACAGAAATGACAGCTGTATTTTCTCCCCAAACATCTTCAGATAGATCCAGACTTCACTGCTGGTAAAAAAGGTCCCTAATCCACTGGTTCTATTTTTCTTATACACAGACCTTTCAATTCTGCTATAACAGAACAGTTACAAGCAACATGTGGGAGAGGATTTGAAGAATGACTGCAAAGAATATAAGACCCAAATTTGCACCACACTGTATCAGGTGTCTCATGGGCAGGAGAACAGTATAAGCACCAAATACTATTAGTGTATCCTTTCACCTGCAAAATACATTAGAGCAGAGAAAGGACTTGGATGGAAAATAGCCTTTATAAGCAAGGCAGACTACTAGGATCTCCTAGGGACTACAAAAAACAGTGTCCTGTGTTCACATCTTTACTCTGTTTGCAGATATAAATCACAAGAAAAACACGCTGCAAAAGACACTCCCTTTGGCTTGTAGAATACGATTAGCACTTTTACAGATCACTTCCATGTCTGATCCAGTAAAGTCTGAGTCTATAATCAGCATTTAGCTTGAGCAAAGATATTATATAATTTGAACTTTGATCATTAGATCAGGTCTCAGTCTTGGTCAAGTACAAGCCAATATAAAACTTCAGGCGTACTCCACTTTCACCGTGCCTGTCTTGGAGCAACCTGCTCAACAGCAGTTTCCTATCATTTTTAAGACACCTATAACCCAGCCACTGTAGCAGCAACAGGCTGTTCATTGTGTGCTTACCTGCATTAGCTGAATCACTCCCCTGACATGAAAGGACCTTGGTCTTGTTTGCGCTGGGCCTGGAAGGTAGTATTGGAGAACCACCCAAACAAAGAAATTGCCTAACATGAAAAAAAAAGAAATCAACTAGAAAAAGGGAAACAATGAAGCCAGACACTGGAGACACAGCAACCATGTAAATACAGCTCAGCCCTCTGGAGAACAACTTTCTTACTGACCACCAAAGTTTTCAAAGTTTAAAGACATCCCAAATAAAACAGAAGAAGTATTTTCTATTGTAGCATCACAAATACTTGGTTCACTTTACATTTCCCTTTTCAAGGTTTTCCTGGTGAAAAAAATAAAATGTTTCTTTTCTTCATTAACACTTTTGAATAATACTAATTTTTCAGAAAAGAAAAAACAAAACCATGGGTTTTCTGTCTTTTTGATAGTTTGGGGTTTTTTTTTTTAAGAAATTCTGTTCCATTTTTGAGTAAAGAAAATACAACCTTCCACTGAATATCCAACTTTATCTGCACTCTGATATCTGTACTGGTTACTAGGTACTGCATTAGGTACTCTCATGCCCAGCATTTGTTAGCATTAAGGAAGGAAGTGTATCCTCAAACTAGAAAAAACAGTGACTGAGAAACAAGACTACACCTTTTATTTCTGCATCTGTCATTGACATGAATCTGAGATAAGAGAAAGTCACTTTCACTCTTCAGAAAACAGCTTCTCCATATGAATACCAGGTGACAACCCTAGTAGTTTTGCAATTATTTAATTAGTTCATTCGTGAATGGATTTACAACCCCTGCAGAGATGAAGCAGCAGAACACTACAGACTCATATGATCTTCAATAAGTCATTTAAACATATATCCTGCCATCAATGAGAAAGTAGTATTAACTGAGACATGAAACACAAGGCTAAATTAGAGAACTACATGAAGCACCTAATTGTTATATAAACTTTGCAAAAATGTTGCACTAAAACAAATTGTTTTACTAGATACTATCTGATACCTTAACACATCTGGCTCAATAGCCTGTGATGCAAGCTTCTCAAACACTCTAGTGAGGGGCAGATGCAGTGGATGATTCTCATTGCGGAAGGCAGCCTGACAGGAAGTGATGATGGTGTTCAGCAAGCCAGATTCACACATCACCTGACGACTCTTCTCTGACTTCACCAGGGACTGGATATGATCAACCACAGCACACTGGATTTCCTGTGAAAGCTGAAAGGCATACAGAACTGAAGTCAGAGGACTGGAGTGATTTTTATTTTTTTAATTGTCAAATCTCTGTGTGTAAAAGTCTGGCCCAGAAAAGAAGCCCCTAAGGCCAGAGGCTCAAGTGCAACTGAATGGCTGTTCTGTAAAGCTCTGCAGTTGCACAGTGTCCCTATACTCATCTGAGAGCTGCTCGAGCATCCACAGTTCAGCTTTCCTGGCTCGACACTATGGTAGTGAAGGATTGAAGCTCTCACCTTTCATTCTAAAGAAGGGACCATCACCAAGGGCAGGTTATTAGGCATAAGCTCCAAGACCAACACAGGAACTCAGAATATATATAACATTAAGCCTGTGGAGGGTCATACTGGAATGATCTACTCTTCACTCAAAGAGTACTGTTTTTAAACAAAACTCTATCTGGCAATGTCATGAAACAATTTCAAACACTTCACTACATGTTTTGCTGAACTGAAGCTTTAATTTATTATTACTTAATAATCTTAAAGTCTCTCAATTCTCATAAATTATTTTCAGAGCAACTTGTTCCCAGTTAGGAATGGATTTTACCCCATTGACCTAACTAGATTTCATACAAAAGTAACTGGGTCATACATTTAAATACAAATCTTAAAAAGATGAATTGCTCCATACTTCCAAGAGCTCTCCTGCTTTCTCATATGCTCTTCCAAGAAATAGCTATGCAAACTCTTAATGAAAAGGACAAAAAGGGTGGCAGACATGAAAACTGAAGCTCTGGGATTTGATTTTATAACACGAATGAGAAGCAACTGGATTCAGAATAAGCTAGTTTATTAAGTGTAAAGAGGAATTCAGCTCTTTTGCATCCACCAAAACCAGTACAGGACAATTTCAAAGCCAACAAAAAATTTGTTTTCAAAGTGTCTCCAGCTGCAACACTTAGATAATAATACTGGCACATCCATTAAAACATACATACTGTTTTTGCAAACTCCGCTACTGTATTTCCTAACTGAAGGGCAAGTTTTTTGGATAGCATTTTCTTCTCTCTGAAGGAGAGGGACAGAAGTTTCACTGTGCATCTCATTATATAGAGAAATCATCCTCCAGACTGAATGATACTATTTTCCAGAGAGGCACTTACTGCTACAGAGTTTCAAACACTCACTTACAACTTTTTACATATTTTAATTAGTATTTCACTCCATTTCTGACTATATACAGGAAAGTATCAAGATGTGTAAAATGATAATTAAACAGAACACAGAGCTTGACTAAGTGAAACAACTGGTTTTCTTCAAAATAAATCTAATAAAAGCATAATGGTATACAAAAAAATGGATTGTTTTCATTGGTTTAGCAGTTTTGTCAATAAAAATATTGCCTTGTTTTGAATAAAATGTGCTGTTTTCATGGATCTTTGTTCCAGTAAAATGAGATTTTAGTGGAAATATTAAAGGTGGCCTGGAAACCATGCTGTATGTTTCCGTATTCGTGGCTTGATTTTCCTAACACCTATTACTTGCACCATGAATCAGGATAATGGATGAAAACTGAGAGGACAAATCCAGCTGTGGAAGCAATAATATTATTTAACCAGAGCACAGACAATTTTTGTCATGAATCATGTGCGGATTTTTTTTTTTTTTTGGTCTGTACTCACAAGAAACCTACTAAGATGATAACACAGAGCTGAATCGCCCTTTGATTCTCTTCTCAAAAGTTCCTTTTCCCTTATTCAGGCTTGTCAGATCTAGGAGATCTCCTTATCTGACATTGCAAATGATAAAGATCTGGCGTGAAGCTCTGGAATCTTAAAAGCCACAGTTGTAAAATTCCAGGCAAGGATGAGATGTCCCTGAGAGGAAACTTCTTTCTTTTCAAGGTACAAAAAACACAGTGAATATCCTGGGCTACATATCTAAAGTGTATGCTAACCTATCTCTACTTAGTTACTATCTTTCATCACTGAACAGGTAGCATATTAATAAAGGAAAAATCTACCTTGTGTTTGGTCAAACATTATGCAGCCTGATGGAAAATAGCTTAGTACCAGTCATAACCATGAACATGAGCAATGTCCTCTAAATACAGTTTACCGACTCAAAGATTCTCTTGGATGGTTTTAAAGTTTTAAGCAAATTTTCATACTCATATGACATTGAAATGATTTTTTTTGTTGTTGTCGTTGCTCATACCTATTACCATGTAGTAATATGCATCCACAAATCTATTCTCCTCAGCTTTTAACTTTCATTCTAGACAGTATTAAATGGCTGAAGTGCAAAATCACCTGTTTTAATGCTTGCTATTGTTTTTTCTATACTGACAGGCTCAACATTGCTTCAGCCCATCACTGCTTGGGTCTGACAAAGGTCACGTAACAGTTGCAAAATTGGCAGGAAATAGATCTCTCTGAGGGTCAGAATCAAAGTACATTAACTTTATTGAGTTCCATTAATGTTTCTGTAAAAGCAGTGCTTTCTTATTGCCAATTCAGTGAAAGCAAAAGAACTGCACATGACCTGAACTGATTCTGAAAATTTTTCCAGATTAGTCCCAAATACCCGAGTCTAAACAACCCATCATGGCACGAAAACAAGTAAAAAGAGATGAGTTACTGTCTCTCCTCCAAAATTCTCCTAAACAATGCATTATTTGACTCAGTATTAAATTCAGAGCTAGAAGCCCCTTCAGATTTTTTCACGAAAATCTATAACAAAAAAACTCCATTCACAAAGACTTTTTTTCATCTTTCATGTAGCTGTCAAACACTGCTGCACTAAAAAAAGGGGATAGTGCCCTGTTTGGGATATAATATATCTATGCAAAGAGTAATTCCTTCAGTTATTTTCCTTCTACCAAGTAGCTTCCCTTCACTAACCATGGAGGTCCACCTTTTGCATCAGATATTACCTGACTTCTGTGTTCCAAGTAGTATCTCATTGCACAAGGGCTCATGCAGTGATATATAAGTCCAGTCTTTTCTGTCTCTAACTGGCAGCATAGGTGAGCTTCCCAAGCTCTGAAATATTCTATTCATTCTCTCACCCACTTTTAAATAGAAATAGCCAGGAAAATTCTATTTTGCCTCTATCCTTTTTGTGGGTTATTTGATGAAAAACTCTTCACTCTTCAGGACATTTGTTAACTCCTAGCTGGAGTCTGAGTCAGGACCTGACATAAGAGTGGTCCCATTTTACCTGAGGTAATCCTATTCACAACAGCAATACTAAACAAGCACTACCACTAATAATTTCTTGTTAACTAAGAAAAAAAGGAGGGAGAAAGAAAGAAAAGATGAACATACTTGAATACTTAACTGAAATTGCTGGAACTTGTGCTCTAACCCTTCATATTTTTAAGAACACTGCCATCTACTGAGGGTCTGAGAGGCTTTCTCTCTTATAGAGCTCAAGTCACAGAGCCAACTTTGATTTCTTAATGACACTCATGCAATTAACTGTTTTACTTGGTTTCCAGATATTAATTACTTTAATTAACAAAATTTCACTAGCTGTTGACTTGTTTCTACTAAACAGAATTAGGATGTGCCAGCAGGATGTTGCCCTCCCACCTTCCATAGCTCTGGATGAACAATCTAGTTTTATTTCAATCCCTCCATATATAGTTTAACTGTACTCAAGTATTTTAGACAAAATAGCATGTACAATATAGGCATTACGCTTATTCAGAGTGGGTGCCTGTATGGAAGGTTTGGCAAAGGAAAACGGGTTTTAAGCTGCATTGAAAGTTTACAGACCAGTAGGTCTGAAGAGTCAGACTGCTCTGGTTGCTAGGTCCATTAGCAATACTTTAAACAATTTTCAGTTTTCACTGTGCCTTTACAATAAGTATTCTGGGACCAAAATCCATGTACTGCATCAGATAGGTATACAAACACTTAGCCAAACTGATAGCCAAGAGCTTTGCTGTTCTTAATCTGTCAATTCAGTGAAATTTGTGCTATTCCTCCTAACAGAGTTCTAGTCAATTTTAGTACTGCCACAGTTGCAAGGAGTAAGCAATTCCTGGAAACAAAGCTACAGAAAAGTAGAAGACATTGTTTAGACGGTACTTTGATATGTTCAGACTCACCTGAGCATGTCCATCTTTGTACAGCTTTGGAAGTAACCTCACCATGACACAGACAGCACCTGGATGTACAATGGTGCAGTCCCTCATTTCCAACCTGCAGTAAAAAGACACCGTCATAATTATCATTAACAATAGCAAAAGGGTCCAACAACGTTCCAGCAGAGTACAGCATTAAATCCTCCTAGCAGTAACCAGGCTCAGCATTTGAAACTAAGCAAACAGTATAGATGACCTGGAATAGCTGGAAGCCTCCTTACAGTAACAAAGACAGGACATCACCTGCTTATGAGCTCACATCTCAGGGACCTGCACATTCCTGCACATGTGCAGTTGCCTCTTTAAACAAACTTTGCCTTTGAAGGTACTTGCAGCACAACAAAGAACCAACCACAGAAAGAGCTGGTGCATCATCCTAGAAACACTGTTATTCTTTCTATTTTCCAACAGTTTGCAATGTGGGTTATACAGTAACTTCAGTACTCCAAAACATAATAGAAATAAGCAAAGATGAGAGTCTTGATGAAATCAGTATGCCACCCTCCCCTTCCAACACCAGAATTTGCCTAATCTAGTAAAACAAAATCGAGTATCTGTGCTTCCCCACCAGTTTTCATTTTTGCCATTTATCACCTTTGTATGTTCAGGCACAGGAAGGAACTGAGGCATCAGAGACCCCACAGAGATCTCCTTATGCCATGATGCAGGCTAGAGGTCAGATACATCTCAAAGATAAATCCACAGCATAGCAGTAGCTCTAGTGCAGGCACCACAGGTTCACCGGTTCAGAGTATCATCAGCATTTCTGGGTGCACCTCTGAACTGGAGTTGTGATGTACACAGTCAGAAACACCTTTCCCAAGTAGAACTCACAAGAAAAGCAAAGGCAACATCTAACAGTCATAATCAGACTAACAAAATAAAGTACAATGTGCTTTATGTACTATATAAAACAAAGGGTACAAGTAAAAGAGTGAGCATTAAAAAAAAAAGTTTTACAAGGGACTAAAAAGGCTGCAACAACTCATGTTTGTTAGCCACTGCCAAAAAGGCTCGATACCTCAGAGCAACGAGTAATGTGTAACACACTGCCACACAGTGACAAATAATCCTTACTGCACCCTCAAGAAAGATATTTTCAAATTAATTGCTCATTTGTAATATTTTCTGTGCAATGAACCAAAATCAGATCTGAAATAAAGAGTTGCTGCAGCAGTGGTTCCAGTGTGGATACAAGCACCTGTACTTGACATGAACGTGGGTGAGTTTTTAAATGTCAAACAAGAGAAAAGTATTCACTGAAAATATGCTCTCCTCCCATCTCCCTCAAAAACCCTAACTGTTTTTAAAGAGAAAAATGCAGGCTCACTAAAATCAAAAGGATTGAAACTGGGGTTGGAAAGCTGCCTGGCTAGAAAGAACCAACCTTGAGGTGCTGGTCAACATCCAGCTGAGCATGGGCCAGCAACATGCCCAGGTGGCCAAGAGGGCCAATGGCATCCTGGCCTGTGTCAAAATCAGCAAGGCCAACAGGACTACTAGGGCAGTGATTGTGCCCTTGTACACGGCACTGGTGAGGTCACACCTCGAGTGCTGTGTCCAGTTCTGGGCCCCTCACTGCAAGAAAGACATTGAGGTACTGAAATGTGCCCAGAAAAGGACAACAAAGCTGGTGAAAAGTCCCTAAGAATATTATATAAGCCTGACCTCCAGCCTCCTCTGTGGTTTTCCTCAGTTTTGGCCTTAGTACAAAAGCGGTCTTCCCCCACCAGCTCACTCCTGCAAATACCCCATCTCTCACACTCCTGCCCCAGGGCTATCCAGTCAGCCCCATGATTCCACTCCATCTACCTCACCAGTGTCATGGTGTGAATCACAAATCTGCTCTGCATTGGCTGCTACTTAAAAATAAGATAAATAAAAGGGTTTGGGGACAAAATGAGATGACTCAAAGAACTTAAAGAGCCATTAGCACAGTGAGTCTGCTGTAACAGCAGATGCAGCAGCCATCCTGCTAGGGTGAGCACCAAGAAGGGCTTCCCACCCAGGGAGAGATCAGCCTCAGTTAACACAGCTTGCAGCAAGCTATGTCTAGTCACCAGGAGCAAAAAGAAAACCAGAAATCCCATCTGTCACAGAAGGTGTTTCAAACATTAGTGCAGGAGCAGGAACACAGAGGGCTGTTTTTCAGCTTGCAGCATCGTTGACCACAGGACAGTGTATAGGGCTAGAATATGATCCAGCATTAAAATGTTAATTTTGGGATGTTAAAAATAGATTGTAGGATGGGGTGTCACAGGCCACCTACACTGACTGCACTCAAGTTCCTCCTTTCAAGCTGCATAGCTGCAGCCTGAAGCCTTTTTCAGGGGGAAGTGTGAGTTTGGAGTACAGCTGAGAGGAAGCTGCATCAGGGGAACTACAGGCTTGCAGAAACTATGGGAACTTGATTTCTTATTTTAATAAAGTTTACTGCTGAAAAAGGATACAGGCCATGTGGCCTGAAGATGGACAGTTTTTTCAGTACATGTTCCTTCTTTGTATTTGCACATACTTGTCAGGGACAGTCTCCAGCCATCTACAGCTAATCTGGCTTCCTTGTGTGCCTTCACATCCCAAAACCAAAGCCAAAGGGTCCCAAAGCAGACACTGAGAACAGAATGGATCCTAATTTACAGGATTAATTTCTCCACAAGTTGTATTCAGTTATGGCACTGCCTCACAGCTCAGCAGGCAAAACACCACAAGGATGTAGAAAGCCTTGCTTTACATTTCAGATCTAATGACTTGGGAAAGATAGCAGACAGAGCCATACCCTTCCCAGCATTGCCACTGATCCACTCTTTCTCCCCTATATACACACTCAAGCAACAGACTACGTACTTCTCACAACTACCATAATCTATATACTCTCTGCACATTGACCCATGTTCTCCCAAACTGGGCTACAAAGATGTACTTCGAAAAGTGATTCATTCCTCCCGAGCTTCTCTCGCCAGCAGTGAGTATCTAACCAGAAGCTTCCAGTGTAATTCAAAATGGTGACAGGGAGCAATCATCTCCATGACTACGTTAAAACCTGCTGCACAAGGAACAAAAACATGTACTGTGAATTTTTCTAGTTTCTTCAAACAGATATATATAAAACCAGCAATGCTTACTCAGCCTGACTCAGTACTCAGGGAACAAGAGTTCTGCTGACTTCAGTGACTGCTGTTATCAGTGGCAGACCTAATGTCTTGGTCTTTAAACCTGGAAGATGACTGTGGAATAATCTACAAGAAGGGCTGAAGGAGTCTCATGTTTATCAACTTTGCCTTTTTGGGCATAACTCGAAGGACAAGCATTTTTTTTTAAAAAGGACTGAGGGATTTGAGATAAAGCTAAGAAAAATGAAGGGACAGATGATCTCACAAGTTATAAAATGCAAGTTATTTGGAACTGATTCACAGCTGACAGCCATGCTGATTTCTGGTATAGTCTTTCCTTCCTACAAAGGATATATGTTTTGATACAAACCTTCATTCAATGAAGCAGGCAGCATTACTATTCCTTTTACAATTTTCTCTATTTCAGCATGAATAAATGAATGAGAGTGTCTGCACACAAGTTTGGATATACATGCACTGGGAAGCATTTTAAATAACTTAAAATAACTTTTATTTTTAATGTAGCAGGTGACTAGAAACAGCTTTCCACATAATTGAAAAAGTCAAAATTGATTGGGGCAGACTAAGCAGAGACTAAGCACAAGCTGCAAGTCCCAGCAATCCTGTACTTAGCGTCCATTCCTTCTCCCTCACTGCAGGTGTCAGAACCTTCAGCACAAACCCCGCAACTCTCGGGTTTATGTGTCCCACTGCTCCACTAAACCCTTATGCTCTAATTTTTACTGTCATTCACCTTTCCAAAAGTGCTGATTTCTGCTGCCTGGGAGTTGGGACTGTGACACTGATTTGTCTGTTCTTGGCAGGTTATATCACACCTTACCTCAGTTTACTACCATATAAAATGCACATACCAATGTTACTACTATATTTTCTGTAGTAAATAAAAACTTACTTCTCTTCAGGGTTTTCCCAGAGCCTATAGGCCAAGGCAGGTAATTTGTAGCCTGGTCTTTTGAAAGCAACAGGATGGTCATCTTGACCTTGGGGTCCCTTCTGATCATCTGTTGATGCTTCTTCCATCTCTGGCTTTCTCTCTTTGAAGCAGCTCTCCTGATGGAGGGTTCCTTTGGCCATGTGATCAAGAAAATTCAGAATCCATATGCAGTTCTTTAGCCACATCGGGAAAGATTCTGAAGAACAGAAAGCTGCATCCAAGAATTCTGCAAATGTCCTTTTCTTCTCAAGGCTCAGAGTAATTTGCCACTCCCCTTGTGTCCAGAAGCATCCAAGTGATCCGAGATCCTCTGCCATCTTTTCAAAGAGACCACTCCTCTGGAAGAAGTTGCTGTTGACAGGGTCTAGGTGCAAGGCTGCTGTTATCCCCTGAAGTGTGTAGAAAACAAGCTCCAATAAACAATTCTGTCCAAATGCTGTCCACAGCCCAGACGGAGGATCCTGTAATGCACCTTCCATGTCTGAGAGGAGGGACAGGAGCCCATTGAATCCACTGCAGGTTCTGAAAGCTGAGTGGCTCTTGGGACTCTCCAGTATCCTCAAGAGTGACTACAAATGTTGAGAAGAAAGAAGGCAAAAGAAGCACTTAAATCAAGGGACAAAGAAGCTTTAGAATACTTTAAAATTCCAAGTTTTTACCGAAATTCTTTCACTGATATGTCACTCTTTGAAATAAAAAAAAACTTGGTCAAAATAAAGGTCACCACCGCACAACTTCTCTCCTCCTCCCTTCCCCCATATACCCAATGATTCATACAACCAAGATTTGAATGCAGTCTCAGGAGCAACCTGTGAAGTCAGCCTGACAGGCAGGAAATAGTGCTCACAGGAATAGTCAAAGAAATCAAATTTCTTGCATTACATATCCTAGGCAGTTTGGCCAAAGGCAGTTTCATGTCTTCAGGTATTCTTTTATCAGTCTTCTCAGACTTTCAAGAAACCTGCCTTCGCAGGTTAAATAAAGGAAGGTAGAGACTCAATTGTAAATAAAAATACCAAATTATATCACCTGTAAATTTTTAATTCTATAGGCTTGTCATTTTAAAACAAATCTAGAATAGCTATTAATAGCATCAGAAGTAAAAGAGAGGAAAAAAAAGGAGCTTGCAAGGAAACAGTCTACTGTATTTGAATGTAATCGCTCCCAAGTTTTTGAGATGTTGCACAATTCATTTTGTAAATATGATGTTCCTACAGGCACCATGGACTTTTCAAATTTGGGGCCACACTTTTTCACATTGGAAAGGGTTAATTTTACAGAGAGAGTTCCCCAAGAGATATCCAGTGAAAGAGCTTCACTTCACATCATCCTGAAGAGGAGCGGTTTCCAACAGAAATGTATCTTCATGTATCAGGATCTAGACTATAAGAAAGGGTTGCCAGAACTGAAGGGGGAGGGAGAACTCTATTACTGTCATTCAATTTTGTATGGTAATGTATCAAACCAGGCAGAGACTTCTGAACAGGGAGTAAATTTAATAACTAAGAGTTGAAGTTATCAGAATGGCTTTAACACATTTCAGAGAAGGTCACCAGTAAACACATTTCCTCCAGCTCTAACTCAGTTAGAATTTAATCACCTATGAGTTAGTATTCCTCTGTCTTGAATCTATAAAATGATGTCTGCTGGAAACCCCCTAACTCAGTTACTGTTAACAGAATTTATTTCACACATTCCATTATTTGTTATTCTTCATAATTGTCCACGTGCCACGCTGGAATACGGCAGTGCTAATTGCATTTGGGCTCAGGCTTTAACAGCTAAATATACATTAGCAAATCAATCTGAATTTGTGTATAACAAAATCACAGTCCCAATGGATAAAAATAATAAATTCATTTGCTTACATTATGCTTTAATACTGTTATCATTTTTCAAAATTAGACACTGAAGCTGCATTTATTTTCATATTAGTTTGGACACCATACTCAACTGTTCCACAGATAAAGTTTACTGTTTCAAATCAAAGCTGTAAACTTCTTCCTGTTTTTGTTTTTTAAAGTAGGATGGTTCTTTTATCATAGAAGCAGTTGTTATATTATGCTGAAAGGTGAATTCCATTCACACTTGGTAGAGAAGGTAGAATGAAACTTGAAAATCAGTGCTAATCACACTGCTGCTTTTCAGTTTGATGTCTATAACCTAAAACAAAATGAAGCATAGTGATTCTTTCCCCTGTTTCATTGCTTATGGATCAGATCCTCTGTAAACATAATAGGGGCTATGAATAGTTCTAATTTCTTCCTTCAGACATTAATAAGACTCCTGCTTTCCTTTGCCTCATCTCTTTTTCTGTGACACTGGTGTATGTGAAAGATGACAAAATTAAGGGCAGCAAAGTTTCAACCTTGGAAACTTATCAGAATCAAGCTGTTTATCTCATGCTTACGCTATCCCTTCCAGTCTCACTCCTTTACATCTTCTCACATCCTCTCATCACATTTCTGCTTTTATTCACATTTGTTTCTCCTTTCTCTGTCACATTACATAGAACTGCTCATACAATTGTGCCTTTAGCATTTCCATTTCTGCTTCCTGCATTACTATTTAAATCTTCAAAATACTTCACAATCTGACACAGAATGAAGGTGTTCACCATACATGCATTCCCAAAAATCAAAGTGCCAAATTCACCATAATCAAGGCTGGTCCATGGCTCTTTTTTATTCTGCACTTACCATCTTGATAAAAAGACAGTGCTGGGGTTAGTTTAAGAACAATTTGCCACAAAGCCAAGAAGTTTCCAAGAAAACAATGCCCAAGTGAGAGCCACATTAGTTACCTTCAGCAGATCTAGTTTCAGAGGCAGTTCCCCTTGAGTAGAAGAACAGAGGGCCCCAATAATAATGCTCATATATTCTTCATAATTGATGACTGATAGCTGCTCTAAGATGCTGAGAGTAGCACTCCTGTAGCACTCATCATCCAAAAATATCTTGATATATGGCACCATTCCATAGTCCTTCAGAACAACTAGGAATAAATAGGGTATCATTTGTGAGTTAAACTATCCTTTGCTTGTAGTTTTTACAGGCAGATTTTCAGTGTTGGTGTAAAGTGCCACATTTCTACAAATACGGCAGGACAGGTAAGAAGAGCAGCTGGTTAAACTAAAGATGACACAAGTGGGTGGCACAGCAACAACTAGGGATAAAATTACTGGATGTCCATGTTTCCAGTCATCAGAGATGACAGCTTCCCCATAAAATAATGAAAAGACACCTTATTAGTTTTTAGCTGAAATATCTCTCCAGGAAGGGAGCTTTTCGATGGTTTTTGACAATATATTTACACTGCATAAGATGCTGCAAACCTGATGATCCTGGGATTCCAGAGTGAATTGAGTGGACTCCAGTACTCAGTAGAGTTCACTTCTCTATTACTAAGTTCCACAAGATTGCCTATAAACAGACATCTTAGGTATGCCAGCACTAAAAAGCTGACTACTGGGATAAAGCTCATTATGCAGGATGAGAAGAATATCTTTGCCACATTTCTTCGTAGTGTAACAGTTATTCCTACACTTATAGCTTTTGTCTTCCACTTTTGACTGAAGAAAAGTAAGAAAATTTGCTGGTGCTCCTTAAGAGCATAGCCAGTTACCACTAAACATCACAAAGGTAATGCAGTCATAGGTATTTTCTTTACCTGTGTTCCGCACAGATCTCACTGTAAGGGCAGACACCATCTTCAGCATTGCAGCATTTAATTCCTTCTCAGTGCCATCTTCCAGACCAGGTATATGAGTTCCAGCTGTCAGTATATTAAAAGTCATAATACAATATATCAGACATAGATAACTGTAGCTAAAATACATTAAACCAAAATGGAATGCAAATTCCCCAGAAAACTCTAGCTTTCTCTTAAATATTACTTACAGGCTATCTGAAAGCTAAAACAAGCAACAAAATACAGAGAGGGTCTAGTCTGGGACTGGGAAACACAGGTCTGATTCTGTGCTCTGCAGTCCTTATCTCCTGCATAACTACAGGCAGTACTGTTTAAAGTGGTGTTTTCACTTCCCAACTAATGCAGATTTATGGTTTAATGATACCTGATAGGAACACATACAAATGAAAGAATATTACAGACTAAGAGCTGTGAAAAGGTAAAATATTATAGCGATAGGGAGTAGTTAAATACCTAAACTAAAATGCAAGTGCAGAAATATCCTGCATGTTTCAAAGGCAAATAGGATCAGTCAGTGTAAGGCAGGTTAATTTAAGACTTAAAAGTTGAAATTTGCAGGCTAAACTCCTGGAAATAAAGGGAGGGGAGTAGTGATAATGTCTTTTCACCTGTCCCTCTTCACTGTGTGTTTTAATTTACAAGTTACATAGTCATTCCATCACTCATTCTGTAAAATTTACAATCACCAAGTTTATCTAACACAGTGAAATTTAACACAAAGAAAAAAGAAGACCCCTATACACCAGAAGATAAGTTATCAAGAACCTTGTTATTAATCTTGACAATCCATATGTAAACACTTGTACAAAACCCTGGTTCTCTGATATCAAGAATGAAAATCTTAATGTCCTTGGAGGTGATGGATGTCTGCATTCCAGAACTTCTGTTGATATTCATGTCCCTTCTGTTGCTTAGAATAAATGTGTATAAGTAATTCAATTATGCTTGCTGCATCAGAAGTTATGCCTAGTACTTTGGGTCTTTCCTCCTTTACTGAGGTACTATTGCACTGAAATTTAAAGGCATTTCCCAATTAATATAATACAGAAAACGCTATCATGCATTTTTCTTTCTTTAAACTAGCAGATATAAGATTTTAAATATGCAAGTCTGTCTCCTAAGTAAGTTGTACCCCACAGTAACCACATTAGTATTATTACCTTTCTGTTTTTTGCTACGAGATAACTATCACATCACAATGGGTGGTAGTAATTTTGTGTGACATCTGGCCAAAATTCAATAAAATGCTTTCCGTCATCAGTACTCAGGATTAAAACATTATTTTCAGAGAAACTAAGCATTGTGAAAAAGTCTTTCTTGCTCCAATCTCAAGCTGTCATCCTAGAGAACCCCCAAGTAAGACTTTTCTTAAAATGTGGGCTCGATGGTACCATCCAGAATAATTCATCATACACTAGTGAAGAATAACCAAGAACTGTTTAGGCTAGTGAACAGAACAATAAACAGCAAAGATTTCAGAAAGGACCCAGCTTAATGTGTCATAAATTTGCAGACAAAATCTAGCTACTCAGTATAAAAAATATATAAATTTACAGTAGAAAGAGATTATTCATTCCTATTGATCTGCCTTAGTAATACAAGTAAATGTGAGTGGCATTATGTTGTACCTGACTTCCTCAGGATCTTGGCTTGCTTCCTCAAAAGTGCCAGCAGTAGGCCTAAAAACCCAGAGTCACGGAATATATCACTGAATAGCAGGTCCTTCTGTGTCATGCTGAGAAGACACTGGAGAGCTGTTAAGGTGCAGAATGGCACTATGTTTTCCTTTATCAAATACTGAACCTTCTTCAAAATTTCATGGGGGACATAGGATAGGTCTAGGACTATGGATTCCACCAGTTTGAAGAACTGGACTTGGACTGGGTGTGGTTTGAAATGGATTATATCAGTAAATTGGCTGATAGGTTGCAATGTCCATTCCAGAAGAAAGAAGTTCGCTCTGTCCCAAGCCCATATGGTACCAATTGCTGCCAAGATTCTTCCACACAGGTGCTGATCATTACTTTTCTGGAAAATGGACTGCAACACCTGAAAAGCCTGGAGGTTTTTCACTGTCATTCCTGTAGGATAAAACCAGGTGAGATCATCTTTACTTGAGTGCTATTTAAGTCTGCAAACACCATACCAATAATATTAAATAATGTCTGAAAATGAAAATAAGAGTAACAGACATGAGGGATGTGATTGGGAGGCATATTCTTGACCTTGGATCAGACCTTATAGATGACATGGTCATTTCAGTTTGATGTTAGGTAGCATTCAGGCTCCTGCAGCATTAACACATAGATCAGAAGGTGCCACCTCATACTCCTTCCTCCATATCAAGACAGAAAATGAAGAGAGCTCCATTTTTCTATGACCTGTCTATACATAGCTATGTGTCTGTCTATATATATGTATATACATATACTGTACCAGAAGACCGTGTCCATTCAAAATCAAAGTGTGGTAACTGTGGATGTACAATATTGCCAGAAACTTTCAGTTCAGTTTTTCCACAGGTTGTAAGGCAAGTCAGCATGTCCAGGATCTCATCCAGATAGGGGTCTCCATTTTGCTGCAACCCCTCACATCTAGGAACAAAATCTGGGACAGTCATATGTTGATACCTTTGTATTACAAACATTTTGGATATATCATCAGGTACTGAGCACACAGAAGCTACACACAGTAACTCCACACCATGGTAGCATTCTGAAGCAGAACAAAACTTATAGACTGAAGGAAACTGAAGTGACACTGTAAGAGTCCTCTAAAGAAATGGAAGATAAATGCTGGAATTTAGTCCAGTTATGTGTCCTTTAAAAAAAAGTAATTCTCTCAAAAAGAATGTCTGAGTTGGAGAGTAAAAATTTAAATTTTGTGTGAGTTCAAAAAATTAAAACAGACACTTCATATTAAGAGGTGAGTATATGGTTGGCAAGATAAGGAACTTGCTAACTGAGATAAATAACAGACAAATCTCAGACCTGAGGAAGAAAAAAATACTGGTTTGCTTGAGCTTTGTGAATCAGACAAAGATAGCAAGTCTCTCCTACCTAATGAAATAGTTTGAACTGTTAACTGCAGATTTACATAGTTCATAGACCGAACTGAGAGTGTCAAAGGACAGAGAGCTGCTTATCACATCTTCTTCTATAATGCTTAGATGGGTCATTTTTTAAGGAAAACTGCAGCGTTTGGGCATGGGTTAGTGTTGGAGTACAAGACAGCAGTCCACGGACACCTTTTGAAATCAAAGACTGTTTAAAACCCAGTTGTCTATTAACAGTTGCAATACTCCCATTTACGGTTTTCCCTGTGGTTATTTCCCTATGTGCACACCTCAGGTTGATCCCCAACATGGCGGATCCCTTCTTTTATCCCTGGTCCTCCTCCATCTTGTCACCTTCCCCCTCACAGTTTTCCCGCCTTTGCCCTGGACCTGCTTCCCTATTGGTTCATTGTCCCGCCTTTGGTGATTTGCCCCCCGATTGGCTGTTCAGCTGCCCGGTTACACACTCCACCCCCTGTTCTGTCCAATCATGTCCCAGTTCCAGAACCTTCCCTGGGAGCCCTATAAAAGGCTGAGCCCCAGTTGAATCAACGCCTTTTGTGCCTTCGCCCTCAACCTCGTGTGGTGCTGTGTCATGTTGTGCGCGGAAGGTCATACAGTCGTCAGCTTGTCAGGTTAGTGGCAAAGCAATAGACTGATGCTGGAAGCTAGAAAAATCTCAGAAGCAAACAAAATGTTCTGGTCTCATCTAAATGTAGGAAAAAAAAGGGAACAAATGTTGTTTTTTTTGAAAGAATGCTATAACCAAGATTCTTCTTACCTTAAAAAAAATAAATCTAAGTATCAGAAAAGAGGAAACCTGGTCACAAAAATCCTCTGGAAAGAAGCTCTGTTGATCCCTTTATGCCAGTATATGCTGGGAATGGAGACTAATCTGAAGCTCTGAAAACCTGTATGCTATTTCTGTTTCCCCAGCATAGTTACATCAGCTAAAAAGGATGGGGGCATTCACAGCCCTTACTGAAAGAGGTTCTGTGTTTCTGCCCTTTTGTGGTTAGAAGTTAATCAGAAACATGCATCTCGACAGAGCTTATTTACAAGAGAAAGCTAGACAACCTCTGGTAACTAAAGAAAACATGACCAGAAAAAGACAAGGTTTTTTCCTATTGTAAGTTAATAAATTTTTGCCATTCAAAAATCATGAGAAATCACTCTCACAGATATCTTTCAGTTCATGATTCAAATGATAATCTTCTAGATCCAAATTTAAAAAAAAAAACAGTCTTTGTTGAGGTATCAGAACTCTTGCAAGTGGAGAAGTAGTACAAGAATAGGCAAAGCCAGAATGGAAACAAAAAGATCTGGAAATGCTCTCTTCAAATGATATTAAAGAAAAGCAGAACAAAGCCCCTCAGTGTCCCTGGGGAAGAGTCATAATGTACTGTTTTGACATAGCAAACTCAGAGTCTGGTAAGACAACACAAGCTGACAGGAAGAGTAACAGAGTCTGCTTTGTACTTTTGATTAGAATAACTAGCCAGGCTTTTTTCCTGGTATGTTCATGCTCATCTTGGTTCTGAAGATTGTAAACACTTCAGATATAAGTAAGTTTGGGTGGAATTCGTTTGTTTTTTTTCTGCACAGCAAGGAGATAGTGCTTCCTTCCCTAGCTGATGGCATTTCTGGATCAAGAGTTCACCTTAACTGAGACAAATGCCTGTGACCTACCTCCCCTGTAACATTAACTGATGAAGAAACTTTGTCTTGTGTTCAGAAAGTCCCTATCTCACCTGCAGACTAACTTCTCCTATGCTGTTACCCTTCTGCTGTGGTTTCAGTAGAAAAAGTTATTACTGCTTGCCTTCCTAAAACAAGAAAATACCTAATACCAAGGTCTTTGGTACTGGCTTTGCATCCACACAGAATTCCCTATACGATTCATATTTTACAAGACATCACCACGCATTCTGAAAATGAAGTTCTATTATTCTCTAGAAGCCTATTTAAAACCTCTCTACTTACCTGAGTAAAATTTTTAGCAGGAGTTGGTAGCCATCATTACTTTCAAACTCTGTCAATAAAGCTGATGATACAGGATAAGAGTCTTTCACAAAACACAAGACAATACTAGCAGCTTCACACACATCAGAAGCAGGTAGAGTATCAGCCAGTTTAAAGAGATTCTGAACAGCTATTTTGATGCAGTCCACAGCTGGGAAAAAAACAAAAACAACCAAACAGTAGGTATTTAAGAACTGTTAACCAAACAAATTCAAAGTTACTAACAAAAATGAAACAAGTTTGAAAAGTTATTTCTCAGCAAAAGAGTAGTCAGTTAACTCTTTTTCTAGAAAGACAAGAGGGTATATAAACATCACGCTCATTTCAGAAGGTACATGAAGAACACTGCAGGCTTTACAGTAGGCACACATTTCATTGCTTAGCTGCCAGAAGGTGATTTAGTCTCAGGAACATAAACTTCCAGCCCACCCACTCACCAAAATTCATATACAGTGACTCCAGCTGTCTGAGTACAAGGTAAGCAGAGGCTAATAACTAACTCTCGTGTACGAAGTCAATTGCACATTCTGTGCAGGGTTCACAGACTAATTCTTTGCTCAATGACATATTTGTAATGGCGTTCACACATTTTGCTCTGAGAAGTGATGTCTAGTTTTCCTGTCTAATCTGATGGCTAGCTCTGCCAGGACAGCTTCTTTCAGTCTCACCCAGGGAACCAAATTTTTAGTTTAAAAAATAAAAATACTTATAGGCAGTTACTCCATGGCAAGGAATACTGACAGTAAGGTGTGCACTGTACAACTACTTTTTCCCCTTCTAAGAAATTAAGACCTATGGCCTTCACACTTCTTAATACCAAAACAAACAAGCAAAATATCCCTTAAACCAATAAAGCATAGGAAGAAATGAGGATGTAACTCAACCAATTATGATGTTATCCCAAAAGATACTATTCCTCTGGCAGTGACACCAGCCTTGTATTTAGTGTTCATGAATCTTAGGCTCACAGACTGAGTCACATAAGGAAAAATATAATACATCTTGTCCTTGCTTACATCATTGTGATCAAGTATACAGGGATTGCCTGTAATTTTACTTTTTGTGTAAAAACCCCTTCAGTTTCCAGATGACTATCAGTGCTAAATAAAGGTCCTGTCTACAAAGTCAATGGCCCATTCTTTGCAGTTGACTCTCAGATGATGTAGAGATAAAAATCTATCCTGGGGAGAATCTTTTTGAGAATTCATTCCTAGTGGAGCTGTGAAGAAAGGAGAAGCCAAATTACTAAACCAAACCTTGTAGGTACACAATGCTGTTTTTGGTCTGAGCCTTTGAAATGGTTCTCAGAACACGACCTGTAGGTA
Source organism: Xenops minutus (assembly GCA_035221455.1). Classification (NCBI taxonomy): domain Eukaryota; kingdom Metazoa; phylum Chordata; class Aves; order Passeriformes; family Furnariidae; genus Xenops; species Xenops minutus. Next base: position 17,262,644 of record JAWWEE010000159.1, on the reverse strand, counting down.
CTTTCCACGAGTGGCTGCACTGGTCCCAGAGGGAAGCAGTTGCTATTATTAATGACTGAAGCTTATCAGATGCCAGAAGTTCCTCTACACCTTGTTCCTCTCTGTACATGTTAAGCATTATCTGAAAAGCAAACAAACATCAGCTACAATAAAACCTCTACAAATATCCAGGAGCTGAAGAAAAATCAATCAGGGGAGGGGATTATAAATTGGACACTAATATAATAAGAAAGTATGCAGCGAAATGAACAACTAAAATTACCACTAGGATATTCTTAATGGATTATTTTTCCCACTTAAAGTCATGTTGCTGTGTTTAACAAAAAAGTAAGAGACATAGTGGCACCATCTCAGATTGTTTTATATTGCTCCTGATGCTTGTTCAACAGTTTTCAGTACAAAACTCCTTCTTTCTGTGATAGTTTGTATCAATCACCAGCTAAGAGCCTAAGTGTATGAGTGTCCAGGGCAAATGAACTCCCAGAGGTCCATCTCACCTCAATAAGCATTTCCTGAGTTTGGGTGTCACCCTCACTTTTCTCTCCATCACCACTGGTTTTCTTCAGAGGAAAAGTGAAGAAAAGATACAGGCACTGCATCAGAACAGCTGGAAGTCCAGACCCAATGATGTTCCACATAGTCCTCTAAGTAAGCAAAATAAAGATCAGTCCCTCCAGAAACTGACCACAGTTTCCTTGTGTTTCTACACACAGACAGTAGTCATGGCAGATGAAAGAGCTACTTGAGCATTTTATCCTTATGAGTTCTCTAGGGCACACAAGACTGGCTATCAAACAGCATGGCTATACAAATCCCCTTGGCAGAAGGAAATACACTGACCATGTGTTGCCATAGCTGTTCCCAGGATTTCCCACTACAGCTTTGACAGAGATACTGTGTCCTGCATATGAAGCTTTGTGAGTGTGTGCACTACAAAAAACCCCAATGTTGTAAATCTGTGAAAAAAACAAACGTCATCAGAAACTTCAAGCTGTGACTAACTCCATATAATTTTATGGAGCTTCTTATGACATAGAACATGTCCACTAGAAACTGACAGTAAGATTTTATTTTTGTGTCTTTGAATAAGTTTGCTCAACTAAATGCCACAGACAAGCACATCACCAATGCCCATCAGCCAGCTGTACGGCTGATGCCAGTCTGCATTGGGGATGGCTGTACAGGTGGAATTTGTGAAATGCTTCAAAGCAAGAGGCTATCAGATTGGAAAATTCAACCACTGCATTGCCAGACAGACAGATCCTGACTAGTCACCTGTTTGGTATGTAAGGTGGAGTGATAAAGGTTGAAGAGCAGTAATACAAAATGAGGGGGGAGGAGGGAGGGATATAGATGGGGGATAAAGCAGAGAAACACAAGAAAAAACAAGTTGTCTGATGATCAAAACAAAAAAGGTATCTGAAAGCACACAGTTCTTACTTCTCTCTTTTAGAAAAGTCTGGCCTATAAACCTGCTGGTGTATCCTTTGCCTGTATACCCTGGGCATGCTGAAGCTCCAAGTATTGGGAATAATGCAAACACTGAGACTTAGGTGTCCCACTGTTGGGGTGGCTACACAGTTTCTCTGAAATAAAAAGGAAAAAGCCTTTTGTAGTAATTTCTCCTACCAAGTCAGTCTGTGAGAGCAGATACACTGATTTCAGGAGCAAATGACCATCTTCTACTTCCACTTTCTGTTGCAGGAATTGCTCCAAAGCCAGATGAGCTTCTTCTGTTAACCACAAAAACATTAAACTTTAATTCCTTAATCAAAGATGAAAATGCTGCATTGATGCAGATTCTTAAGAAATCTGACAAATTTAACAAAGTTACAGTAGCAAGAGTCCACTGAAGTGAACAGAAAGACAAAATAATTTTGATCCAGCATCAGGCTCAGGTCAGTTCATGCAAACTACATGTCTCAAACTGACAAATTTCACTGCGAATACCAGCTCAGTTCATGAAGCCTGTCAGCTGAATGTACAACAGCCACCAGGAAAGCCATGTGTGGCTAGCAGTATTTTTCTCATTAAAGAAAGATTCTCAGAAGAATGTGTAATCTACTCTAACTCTTACATGCATTATATATGATACATTTCCAGCTACAAACATTCCAAACCCAAGATCAGCATGGCATACAGGGCCAGATCTTCAGTGCAATCACCTAAAACCAGCGCTAGCTCACACCTACTAAAATATCTGGCTTGCTACACAGCATTTTCCTGTTCCCCCTTTATTTCCAGCACAGAAGACAGCTGAAAGATGTCACATTTCCAGAATAAGTGGATCCAGTGGATATGGTATGGGATCATTACCTGCAGGTTTGCCATTGAGGTTCCTCTTAATTTCTTTTGTCAGAAGCTTGGAAACCTCACTGGCTAATAGCTGAATATTGGGGAATACAACTACTCCAGCAGACTGTTCCCAGGCCTGAAATCCAAGAATAACTGTTAAGTCTTTCTGACATATCATGTCTTTGGTAGATGGACAAATACTAATAAATATAAATAAACAAAGCTAACTTCCCCCCACAAAATTCCCTCCCCATCCAGTATAGTCCATTAAGCAGCATTTCCCAGACAGATAGAAGTATGACACTACGGATACAGAAATCAACATGATGCTACCCTTTGAATCATGAAACACACCTACGAGAGAGCTTTTACAATATGTTCTACATTGAGTACAATCAAAGCAATGTAAATATTTGTCCTACCCTGTGTCACTAATTGTCTGTATCAAAAATTATGCCAGTGCCTTACAAAACACAACATGAACACCACGAAGAAAAACAAATTTATAGACAAATCTATAAACAATTTATAAATAAGTTTATAACTTACTTTTTCAAGAATGGACAAGCAATTAAATGCAAAACTTATTAGATAAACAACAGCAAGACTTGTTGATTCCCTGAGTTTGACAAACAGATCCCCTCTTAAATGTTTCTTAGCTCTGCCTTTGGGGGAAAAAAATATCCAAGAGAAATAAAAAAAAATATTCCAGCAGACTAATACTGTCATATCCAACCTGCCTCCAGGAATCAAGTACCATTACTTTTATATAGAGGATCTGATGCTATATACATTAATATTTTAGCAATAGTTCATCATTTACCTCTAAAGACCAGCTTGAGACACCTCTGCCCCCAGAAACCTTGAAAATTTTCTTTACAAAAGTCTCCTTCTAGAAGCTCTGAAAAACTCACACTCTAAGGCCAGATGATAAAAGGAAGGTAAGAAAAATGATGACATTTTTTTCCCTAAAATAATTTAAAGCAAATATTGTCTGCCAAGAAATCAGTGCAATTCTTTGTAAAAGAAGATCCTCTATGAATATTATTTCCTTCCCTACCATTGTTTTCAAGTCCTCATTCCTTCACCGTGAATGGCAGCTTGTGGACAAGCTATTTCTTTTCCCACAAAGTGCCAGTCATCTGTCAGTAATTGGCAAGCATTTACTTTTTACTTCACTTTACTGCAGCGAATACAGTAAAATGCACCCAAATCTTCTTTCTGTGCTACAAGAATGAAATGCAATTTCACAGTATGCCTATCAATAATTTTCAATCAATAATATTAAAAACAAATTAGTTTTTTCAGATTTTGACCATAAGTTATTTTCAGAGACACTCAGATACAGGAACAAGATCCATCAACTCCTCCACTTTTGATGCAAAAGTGAGGGAATATCTGTAAAGAACAGAACCAAGCTGGGCAAACACAATGACAAAAAATCCACAGCAACTTCAGTATATACAATGTTTACTGTTAAGCTATACCCTTTCTCAGAAGAAGGCAGTGATAGATTTCTGCCTTTCTTCCTCAAAGAGGAACATGGTCTTAAAACTTCATAAAGGCCTTGTTATACACACTCTTCTGCTAACAGAAAGAGCAAGATAAATTTGAGAAGTTCAGACCATATGGAGCAGAGAGCAGTAATCAAACGTTCATAGCAATGCTACTAGTCCATCTCCATACAAACCAGGTCACAAATGTTCTGATTTAATTTTACTGGTGATCTTCCAGTGGGTCAGACCCTAATATTTAGAATATACTGCCCTTTAAGAACAGCTAATTATTTCCATATTCATGTTTGAGTCTATAGAAGATGTGTATCTGGAAGCATATTAACCTGACTCCATTCCAGGATGACTGCCTTCAGGGGAAATTCAAATAACATGGTATCAATATAATCTGATTTTCTTTCTTCCTCTTAAGTCTGTTTCTACACATTTAAGATTCTGCCATAAGTTCCCCATGTCTGCTTTTGCCATCTGTCCTTCCTATTCCATGGTTCATGGAGAAATGTTAGTTCAAAAGCCATCCATATAATAGAACATTCTGATACTTTCTGAAGAACCAAGAGGGAAGATACAGAAGGCACATTAAAATGACTCCCTAGGCTTGAAACACAAGCAGATGGCTAACATTTTCCTCCTACACCTTTTCCTTCTACTTGAAGGAGTATCAATGAGTAATGAGCCCCCACACCCCAGGTGTCTCTTGGTTAGTGTCCCCTCTCTCCAGCCAACTAAGAGCTAAAGCTCTTTAAAACAAAAAGACAAAGATGCACTGGCATCTGCATGATTGAACCAGGAAAAGAAAAGGAAAAATCCTCCCAGGAGGGAGACGACTGACAGAGCTCCCTGTTAAACAGGAGGAAGTGAGAGTTTCTGTAAGAACTTCATGACATGTAAAGGTCAAACTGAGATGTGTTTCCCCAAGCCAGTAGAAGGCCGGTATATGAAAGGAGTAAAAGTCACATGGGGAAAGAAATAACAACTCCAAGCTAAAGGGCCAAAGCCTCCACAATGTATTTTTAAATCAGTGATGCAAGGCCAAAATGCTCTAGTCACTCACACTTCTGAACCTAAATGCCTACAAAGCACTGCAAAGCTCCACTGGCACATCTCAGAAAAGTGGAGGGGAAGAATCTCTCAGGGCACAAAATCAAGTGTTAAGCTAATGAAAAATTCATATCTCCATTCTGAATATATTCTTTAAGAATATAAAATCCCCTTTTTTTTTGCAAGCATTACTGCAATTCAAGAAATCAGTTTCTACAACCCTAAAGCATGTGAAGCTCAGCCCTATAGAAAGGAAATGATGGATATGGCTATGTACAACATTGCCAGTTACTCAGCAATACTCACCTTGCCTTCTGGGAACATCTGTCCCTTCACTTACTGGTACTAAAGCTTTTTTCTCATCTATCATCATAAATAGCCAATTTCCTGCTTTGCTGTTCAATTTTTAATTCCTAAGACTTCTAGATTTCATAACTTTTATCACCTTTGTTCAGTAACAACTTCCTCTGTCCTTTGTAAGTTTCACTTCAGAAAATTACCACTGCATGAAAGGCATCCTTGTTGCTCACACTTAGTTAATGATCAGCAAGTCTAAAAATGTGTATAATCTCATCTCACCAAGACTTGCTTACTTCATGTTCATTACATGGTATTCAAAAACTAAAGCTGCAACAGAACTCAGAAACTTGGAGATCTTAAAATTTCCATGTCATTGCAAGTTTAAGGCAGGAAATCCTCAGCAGAATTTCACAAAAAGCCTCTTGCTTACAAGAGGAGGAGGGACAGTTTGGAGAGACTATCTTCCACAGCAAAGCCTGTCTTCATCTGGATGAATTAATATCCTCAAAGCATTAAGGATGTATGTTTTCCACGGACCTTCAAGAGGAAGGAAGACAGGAGATCTGAAAACAGCTCTAGAGAAAAAACAAGAATAGATGACTGTTGCTCCAAGCAAAAAGGCTGCAACAAGTTGGTGTGCTGCCTCAGAAAAAAAGAGTGCTATTTTCAGCATGCCATTTTAAAAGCAGATCCATGGAAAAAGAAGGTGCTTCTCTATAGAAAACTGTCATATTATCAGTCCTGATCTGACTTTGAAGAGCACTCTTTGAAGGCTGAGAAAGGAACTTTGCCCCTTTGCACAGCCAGGAATTTTGTGACGATTTCACCGTGCACCAGGACTTAGAAGCTTCAAAGGTTCATGCTCCATCCAGCTGAGTGAAGCATTTATGACTATCTCAAAGTTATTCCCTGCTTTACTGCCATGGACACCAATGATTTCACAGCCCTGAGCACAGTGATTTTCCTATGCACTCATTTCAAAATGTCAATACAGAGTATCACCTTTTATGTCTCACAATATCTTCACGTAAACAGTGACCATGCATTAACTTTTTTTCCCCTTCACCTAGCTGCTGGCTTCCTTTTAGAAAACCAACTCAGCTAGGTAGGGAACATAGCTATCTTAGTTTGGTCACTCAAGAACACTGAAACCTCACAAGTACAGACAACTGAAATATGCCAGCACTAAAATATAGTTTCACCAAAAAGATGCTTTTATTGGTTTTTCTGGAAGACATAGTGAGGGAGTGTAAAAATGCAGATTCAGTAAACTCACCCAAGATAATTCAAGAGAAAAACAATTCTTCTGTACTACTACACCACCACAGTACCAAGACAGGCCAGGTTTTCTACTTCGCTCAGTATATGCTCTGCCATTCTGTCACTGTATGGTCCCCTCAAACAGTTTCCTATATATTTCACAGACTAGCAAAAAACCCCACCCATAAGGCTCCCATTCACTACAGAGCTCTTTAGTTTCTCCTTTTAACAGGGCCATCTCAGAAACTGTTGGATGATGAAAGGTCTGGGGAATGGCATAGGCCAGCCTGCTAACTAAAATGTTCTACTTCTCAGTAGTGTCCCTCATCCATGGTATGACTTTCCTCGTTCCACAGTTTCCTCATCTCTAATGCAACTCCTCTTTCAAGTACTAAAATTAGACATCAGCACGGTTGTTAACCCCAAAACTCCATCTTAAGACTGTACCCCGGCATTCTCCTAATGGACTGCACACCACAACATTTTCCCAGACTGAAACTGTGCTCAGCCTCTCATTAAGTAATAAAATAGATGAGGCAGACATGAAGTGACCTCTTCCCTTTGAAAGATGCCTCTCTCAACATCTTCGACTTCAAGAACAGAATTTAGCTACTCAGAAAAGTGAAGCAGTCATTCCCCCATACACTTTTGTCATAATAACCTAGCAGGTTAGGTAGATGAAAGGAGGACAAAAAACTATTTCTTCAGGTTTCCAATGGAGTAAAAGCATTTATCACATAGACAAAGGGCTTCTGCTTCAATTAACTACACTGCCAGTTTGGGTGACTACAGAATGAATAGGGCAACAGAAACTCAAATTTACATCCTTGACATTTGCACCAAAGGCAACAAAGAAAACAAACCTTTAAAAAGAGGGGAAGAAAATCCAGCAGCCTTCTCTGTTGATCCTCTGGAACGAGAAATGGAGCCATCTGCTCATACTCTACAAACTGTTTGCCTAGAGTCTCCCACATGAGGGTGTGGCTCTGGGGTAGCTTGTCCTTGCTGTGTGCAGGCTGCTCTGGCACTTCTGCTATGTCTCCATCATCAGGGCTTTGCTCTTGTTGTCCTGCTTTGTTAGGTGCATCCTCCAGCTGCCCTGTGAGTTCAGCTGCTTCGTCCATGCTGAGATGAGATTAGATAAAGATACTGTGTTATTTACAGTTAGATCATCTCTTACCATTCCACTCTCCCATGGAACTGACAGTTTTCATTGTTGCAGTTAGAGTTTAGAAATATGGAAACGCTCTTAATCATTTACTTTTTTACAATTCTACTGACAAAGCACCCTGCTCCTGGACAAGAATGTTACCACCTTGCAATCACATGAACAAGCTGTCTTCCATGAGACGTGTGCATGTGCTACACAACCCATCTGTGCTTTGACAGGAAAAACCAGTAAACCATGCAGCAAATCTGGATTCCAGACCCAGCTTTGGGACTGAGCCAGATCCTCTCCCTTATTCAGTCACCTCAACTGTAAAACAAGTTATAATTATTATCTTCATCAGCTCTGCAACAGAAGAGCACTAGCCAAGAGCCAGGTTACACATTTCATTGAGTACGAATGCTAAATTAACTGCACATCACTGATACATTCCCCACCTAGGGGTTGAAGCCCTGTCTGGAACAGGAGCTGTGTGGAAAAGCCAAGGGTTCCCCACATGGGTGTGCTGGCCCAAAGAGGCAGCCAGATTTAACTCTTCTATATGACAGATGCACAGCTCTGTACAAGAGGTAGGTATTTTCACTACAACATTATTTGTTTTGCTGAGCTTGTAAACTGAAGTGGATATGCCTCAATAAAGGAACATAGCGCTTCTAGCAGTCACATTTCCATCAATTTAATTTAAAATGAATCCACCTTGCACTATAGGTAGGTGAATCCTTCTGGTACCTTCAACTCAACCCCAAGTATCCTCATCTACTTTACAGCCCTGTTTTCATCCATAGTCTTCTGGGAGGTCGCTGACACAGCCTTCAACCCATAGCAGCTGTAGTCCTTTGTCATAGCCTTTTGTGACCTTCCCTTGCTTTGAGCCTACATAAAGAGAACACTTACACCAATGGAAATCAGGCTTCTCCAGTTCCCATCTAAGTCATCCATATGCTTATTGGCATCTATGTCATCATCTGACTACTCAAAATATGACAGGACAAATTATCACAGTGTGGGTAGGCAGATGGTAATTGTCACCAAAATGAATGTAGCTCACTTCACTTACCAAGTATACTGTCTTTTAAGAACCTAGGAGAATGTTTAAGACATCATTACATCCTCCCTCCCTCCCTGCCAAGAAAACACCAATATACCTTCATTTCTAGGAAATAGGTTCTTTCTCTCCTGTATCATTTTGATTGCCATTCTAGCTTGTCAATAAAAATGCAAAAAAGCAAATATAACTAGAAAACTGAATCAGATCTATATTGCCAATAGATACACCCATTAAAATAAATTTCAAAAGAATATATTCTGAGCCTGGTTTAGACTTACGAGCCAACACCAATACTACATTTGGGATTCTCTTCCTTTACCTTCCAGAACTTACGCAGCTAACTCACTGCTTGCATTCTGCCCACGCCATGCCAGATGAATCAGTTTCACTTCCACACTCACGCAGCAGCTCCATACTGCAGAGACGAAGAGCATGACATTATCTTGTCACTGTGCTCCACACCCCCAGCAGCAAGCTGATGGTTCCAGCGGACACCTATGCCTAGATGTAAATGCTGATCCTTCACAACACAGTGAAGTCTAATTTACTCTACCACAGTCCATACTCTGTCCTTTGCTGGCAGATGGAAGACTATGAAATTTTGATTAGTCTCCAAGGAACAGTCAATCTAGAACTTCCCACCTCAACAACATTTTGTGTTTCACTGCTGTTGTTTTCCCTAATTATCTGTGTTAAGACAACATAGTCCTGTGAGCAGAAAAAATGTGATGACTGCCTGCACAGAGTAAACAGGAAGACTCTGTTCCTCATGACTGTGTGGGAGTTACATTTATCATATGTTGTCATTAACTCTGGTGTGGGATTTTGGCCCATTTGAGTCATCATGAAGCTACAGTGTGTTGATTGAGAAAGCCTGAGTATTGTTCTGGAGACTTCAGTGAGCACAGTTCACTCACTTTTTCAGTAAGGTTGCTCTCACATCCCAAACAGCACAACCATTCTCTTCCTAATGGAAATCTCTCACCTTGGAAGCTACTCTACTAAGCCGAGATCAATGCTAAGCAACAAGTAACTCACTCTCAGTGCCTATATTCATCTTTGTCATTTGCAACCCAAAGTTCTTCACAGAGACATTCTACAGATGGTGAAACGAAGTTATGGAGAGGTGAAATGAAGTGCCCACGCTGCCCTCAGAAGGTCAGTGGCTGATCCGTCAACTTCCTAAACTGCACTGCATGGCCCTGCAACTACACTTACCAATTTTCTCTCTTTCTATTCATACCTTCTTTACTGAGCAGGACTTTCATGTTGGTGGCACAGCTAAACCAAGCAGGGATGGTCAGTCAAAAAATGTTTGCTCTATGAATCTATGTAATGAAGGATTTCTTCCCATCTCCACAGGAACTCTTATAACCAGATACACACACAACTTCATTAATGAAGATTTAATTGTCGCAGGCTATGTAAGACATTTGAGTGTACGTAGAAATAGTTAATCACCAGAAACACAAGAAAGCAAAATAAGAATTATTATTTTACTCATTCTTTAACTATCTAGATTACAAAAGACATATTAGACTAAATATCAGTCCTCTGGTATTAGTCTGTTGGCTCCACTTGCACTATCTGCTTTAAATATTACTTCTCCTAATAGTCTTTTCTTGTGCCTACAGTTTGATTAAGACTTCTAAATCCCTTACATTTCCTATTCCACTTGGAGGATAATTATTCTTCCAGAGCAACCACAAAAATCACAGGGTCCTGCATTCAAATATCTTTGGTATTAAGGATAGCTTAGATATTTTGAAAAGATCTTGCATGTTGTGTCTCTTTTACATTTCACCATTTTTTCCAATCCTCAGTGCAAGTTAATAGCTTATTTCAGTTTTGATAAGTTTTTTTTTGTTTGATTCTTAAGTTTGATAATATACTTTTTGATAAGTATCACAATAATACAAAAAGTAAAGTCTAAAGAAGACATGAAGTGAAAATGTATTAAATAAATCTGATGCTATCATTCAGAAAGTAGTGTCAGTTTACAGAGAGGAAATGTAACAATCATGTATTTTCCCTTTTCTTCTAATTGAAGTTAGTGTGAAATCACATGGCCATGTGGCTATGCCTTTTCAGACTGAAAAGACAAAAGGCAAAAAAGGCCTGACCAAACCTGCAGAAGGACTGGCAGAACACTTACTAACAGCTGACTAGTTGAACAAACATGATGTTTTAAATTACATTTTAATTATATTTATCTGTGATTACCTTCCCCAGCAGTTCCAAGAAGGATCCCATTCAGCTACAAAACCCCAATTCGCACCAAGATAAAGAAGTTTACTTATACATTTAAAATCATTTGTTATCACAGCAAGATGGCTGACCAAAAGACAATCAAGTCTCACAGCAAATTTCAGAGACTAGTCCACTTCTTAGGGTAAGTGTTTGGAAAAAATGTTAGCTATTTGAGTGTACATGGAAATTTCTAATCTCCAGAAGTACATGAAAGCAAAGTAAAGACTACAATTTGCCTCCTTACTTACTCCAACTCTTCAGGTGACAAGATACATTAGACTAAATATCAGACCTCCACAATTACCTGCTTTAAATATTCTTTCTCCTAATAGCCTTTTCTTAACTATTAAATCCCAGGACTTTAGTGACTATCAGAAACACATAGCTCCACTTCCTCCCAAGAAAGTTGTCTGATGCCATAAAAGGTCCAAGCAATAAAAGGCATAACTTGTTTCTTCCGTGAAATACCATATCTCACAAATTCTTGTTCTCTTCCAATTCGGTCACAAACTCTGTCCTTGTGGCTCACACTACTCTGTGCTCACAGGAGATCAGCACTTCAGAATGAACAGTGTGCCAGATGCTCTCTGTCTACTACCCCTTAATCACCCTAGTTCTTCCTCCCTGAACTCCTTCTTCCTTCCTCAAATTATCTAAATCTATCAGTTTAATGTCTATTGATCATACTTGACATATTTCATGAGATAAACTGAAAAAAACACCACCAAAAAGATTTACAAACTCAAGGGACTAAAGACCAGGATAATTCTTACCATCTCAAAACAGCAGCTCATCAGATATGGACATTCAGCTCATATATTCATCATATCTAACAAGTCTTCACTAGCAGCAGCAACAGATCTGCACTCCTATTACCATCTCTAGATTAAAACATACAAGCAAACCACTGATCCTTTTTCCTCTTTGTACTGCAGTTTAGAGTGAACTCTGACTGAGACCTTTGCTATTTGAAAATGGTCCTACCACAACAAACCAGTTGAAGATAATACTGCAGTTTCCTTCAACATTTAGCAGTCTGTTCCTTTTGATTTCACAGTAAATCTCTTGACATACCTGGACTCCTAGACTAGTAGCTTCTGTTGCAGTCAATAACCACATCCAGAGAAATGAGTTTTAGTGCTTCTGTCCTAATAGGCATCTTGGTGCATGCAGCAGCTCCCACTCTGCTCTTTAAACTTTCCACTGTGAATCACCTGATTAGCTGCTGCACTTACTTCCTGAGGAAAGCAGAAGTGAAAAGCAAATGAACCACAGCTCAGGACCCACTAAGCTCCCAGAGCAACTTACAACAGCTCAGCTAACACACAAACCTGGCAGCCATAGCATGCTTCTCCCTGGGTCAAGAGTAACCAGGTATTTCCCCCCTATGTACCAGATTCACAAAGAAGAGGGGTAAGGGGGAGGGGGATTTGTTTAATTTTGTTTTGAAATTTAAGGTCTACAAAAACTACTACAGGAATACAGCACCACAAAGCTCATGGTTTCTGTGCAACAATCTGTGCCCAAAGATCAGGCAACAGTTGGAGACCTTCCTCAAATGCAGCAAACTTAAAATAAATACATCTGAACCCTGAGATAAAAGCTTGCCCATGACCTCTCTACTAAAATGGTCAAGGCAGCTATTCAGATGAGGCAAACAAGCACTCTAAACTCACTGACAACATAAATGAGTCTAGATAGCTATGGGCTTGGGAGAATGTTATTTCTGTTGCCTAGTTGATGGTTTTTTTCCTCTGTAAGAACACATGTAGAAGGCTTTATAACTGTTTTGTAAGTGGAGGTGGATTTTAAATGTTTTTACAGAGGACATTCAAGTGTTTCCAACTGCTTCTCCCCAACAGTTTTACTGTGACCTTGAGAATCAGTGGGATCATGGCCTTACCTGAAACCTAGGTGGTTAAAGCCACCTGTTTTCTGTTAACATCTACTTTATTCAAATTCTTAAAAAAAATGTTCAGGAGGAGAACTTTCTCTTCCAGCTAAGCTGCAAGTTAACTGGATAAAGTGCAGCTAATCCAGGTTGAAGACTGCTGGTAAGTAATAAAACAGGACAGCAATTGCCTATACACCACAGGGACCTCTCTGGATGCAGTGGTGTTCCTGACACAGAACAATCCCAGAGGACTGTTCTCATCCCTTCCAGTAGAAATGCATTGTATTGAAAGAAAGATAATAAGGGCAGAGGCAAAAACACAGATTTAGTTCATCTCTTTACAAATTATACCAGGAATTAAGCAGCTCTGTGGCTTTGTTACTAGATTTTGGAAAGCATTAGCAGAACTAAGTATACTCTACAGGGTGTTTTCCAAGAAGAATCAAGGTCACGCTGAGCTACCCACACCCAGGGTAGCTCCAGTGAATGTTTCATTTGTCAACACCATTGAGACACCCAGAGCTCAGTGCTATGCTGGCACAGCTGTGAGACCTCTGGGCTGCTCTGAGCACAGGCCAACCAAGCTTATGCAGCCTGTGAAAGGCTCTGCCAACATAGTCACTATTTTCTGCCTTAGGCTGCTCACATATTAGCTGATACATTCCCAGTGGCAATCTAGCCAAACCCATAGTGGTGAGATGAATGGTAGGAGCACAGAGACCCAGAAAGGAGTTTTAATACCAACCTAGAGAGAACACCATTGCCTTTGACTTTCTAACTCAGAAATAAGCCTGAATGTGTTCCATTTCCACCCTGTTACTGTCAGTTTAAAATCACAAAACAAAAGGTCACTTGCAGCAGCCCCTTCACGCTGTTTGATGAGAGATTTATTTCCCAGGACCCTTTCCTATCCAATCATATCTCCTCACTAGATGCTCTCAGGACTCAAGCAGGCACACAGAAATTAACAAATTTCTAATCCACACAGCAGAGGAAGCAGCATTTCTCTTTTTCATTCTGCACTAACTGCTGATGGGGCTGAAAGTCCACTTTCAACACAGCCACCCACTTGATCTCCACTTCACTGGAGCAAGACAGATGTAACCAAATTATCTGTAGTAAAAATAATTCGAGGGGTAAAGACAAGCACATAGCTAACATAGTAGGAGACAGCACTATAACACCCTTTTGCAGTTTGGGTCGTTTATATTAAAAACCCCTTGTACTGTGCCTGCACCTGTAAAAATGGAGAGAAAAATCCTTCTTTTGTCCTCTTCCCTGTAGTCTCAAAGGAAAAAAGAAATTAAAAACCACGTCTCCCACATTTGCATCTATGTGCAAGGCACCTAGTTCAAAGGAAACCTCATCTTGGTTTAAGGTATCTAGATAAGGCACTAAATCTCCTGGCCCAGGAGCTCACTCTACCAGCACTGGATGGAAATTGCTGTCTGGTAGTGCAGCACTTTGATGTAGATTACGCATAGCCCACTGGAAATAGTGTCCTGCCTGAGCCAGACTTACAATGGGCTGGATTTGGAGATAACTACAAGGTTCACCTGTTTCACAGCATCCAATTTCCCTTATGTAGATTCTTGCTAAATATATCTCTTCTTTGCCAGTCCAACATCCACACACAAGTGGAAAAGCCCTGATTCATGCCTTTACATTAATGATACCACCTGCACTGAAGTATCTTAGTGGTTCAGAATTACTAGAATCACAGGACTTCAGCTTGAGGCTGCAGGTCAGCGACTGCAGGCTTCTCCAAAAACACAATTTGCAGTATGTTTCAGGTGCATTAGATTCACCAAGTGGCTGACTGGTTACAGCAAGAGCAGATGTGTCCTTTGGCTACTGTTATGCGATTGCCATTGCCCAAGGGGTTCATAGTTCAGCCGAACTGCAAACCCAAATGGGATGGAGCTTTGCTAAAAACTCTGTATTTCTCTCTTCTTGTAGACATAAAAAAAATAAAATTCAACTGAATTTGCTGAGACAATACATTTTTCTGCTGCATATTCATAACCTTCAATCTAGGAAAGAAAAAGCCAGTTAAACACGTGTCCCTTTCAACATGTCGGTGTCCAAAAGTTGAATTAGCTGCAGGTTTTTTTCCACTCTTTGCCTTTCTTGCTAAAATCCATCTTTTTTTCTTGATAAAAGAAAGTTGATTAAAAAACGTTCACAGAATCATTTTTCGTTTCTTTAGGGAAGCGGCTGTGTCTCATTTTCCTCCCCTCTTTTCAGTGGCAGAACAGAAGCTGACAGAGAGACCACAGAGAAAGTCAATGCAAAAATTTAAACCATCTGCTTAACCATCATTTTCACTCATCATTTTTCTCAGCAAACCTTGAAATCTGCAATAAAGGAGGCATTCAGCTTCTTCGGCACATCTTCCCAAGAAAGCAAAAGCAGTGGGCTATGAAGAAGCTGCAGGAGTGTGAGCTTGAGCAGCTCAGCTCCTCTCCCTCTGGCATAGGGTAGGTCTGGGGCAGCAGCCTTATGGAGGGCACCCCATCTCTTTGGCTGGGTTTTCACTGGAGGGCAAAGCCCTGGGGAGGTGGGAAGGAAAAGCCAGCTTCTGCCAGTGCTGGCAGGCAGCCCTGAACTGAGCCAGGGCCCTTCTCACCCAGACTTGCTGCCCTTGGGCAGCACCACCACCTTTGCAGAAGAGAAGGCAGCACATTGTGCAGATTGTCAGGTAACTCACACTCGTACACCTGCACAGACAACTAAGCTTCAGCTTTAAATTAAATGGAGCTCATGCTGATGAAGCCACAAGACCAGCAGCTGGTAAAGACACAGAATGTATCCACAAGGCAATGTTTCTTGCCCTGCTGCCTGCCAGCATCCCTTGCACCTGAGCACTTGCTGGACTGGGAGACCCAGGTACACCCCAGGCTACTGCGGCACCATGGCTGAGGTGTGTAAAAGGAGAGAGCAGGTTGCAGCCTTGGTCCTGGAGTCAAGCTCCTAACTTGTCTAAGGAAAGGGATTCATTTCCTTCCCCAGTGTTTCTGCCTGAGCAAGGCCAGGTGTTCTGCAGCCTTTCTGGTGTGACTCCTGGCACCCAGCCTGGGCGTGGGAAGGTTTCATTAGCGGTAACAATTTCAAAATATTTCATTAGAAATGGGAACAAATTTCCCCTCACCAACACAAATCTGTAAATCAAAACAGATTTTTTACCCATGCTTTTGTTTTTTAAACAGGAACAAACCAAAGTGTATCCAATAGCCTGCATCTTACAGGTCAAGCTGCAGCAGTGGTTTTCAGCCTTTTGAAATCGGTGCAGTTCCTGAAGTAGTTTTCTACAAACCCGTACACAGCACATGTAAGTCTGCTGCTTGACAGCTTCCCCCTTTGTTCATCCTTTTTGGCTCAGTTAAAAGTAGCCAGAGGGGAATCACTAAATGATACAATCACAGAAGTACCCTAAATAATTTTAAATTACATTTTTAAAAAATTCTGTGCATAACTAAACGCCACCAAAATTATTCCATAGTTAGTAAAACAATATTGACTTTTAAAAACACAAGAAAAAGGAAGTGTCATTTAAAAATGGGTTTGTAACAGAAGTGAAAACATTTTTGTTTGAAACTGTCAGACCCAAACATCTTGACCAAATTAACAGACTATTTTTTTCCCCAGAAGAAAAGTATCAAATATAAAAGTTCCACTGGGAAGCTGCTATTTTGATTAAATGTCACCTACTGACTAGAAAAATGTTGTACATGACAATTTTAAGGCAGCTTGACTGAACACATGCTCTCCATACTGGAAGGCATATTAATCTAATTAGATTGAGAAAGTTAAAAGGCTAATGCAAAATATAATTGGCATACCAGTGGCATGCCCCTTCCTGTACCTCAAATTAGCTCTCCACTACAGGATACACAGGAGTTCATTGTTTTCATGATTAACTCAAAAGTTGAGTGAAAGGACCATGATACAGAAGTTCTGTAGGCAAGCTTTTTTACAAATATTTACCAAACAGGAAATTAGACTTTATCACATAGTACTTATCAGAAAATAGCACTCACAGGCAGCCACAGACAAAAGCACAAGATATAATTAAACAAACACATATTGACCAAGAGCTATTTTCTTAGAGGATTTACTCTCCTCATTTTTTCTGAGAAAGAATTACCAAAGTTCCTGCAGACAACATAATTTTCTTAAGTTTCAGAAATTGGTCCTAGTTCCTGTTTAACACCCTGTTTGCTTTTTGAAAGGCTGTTGTGTAGCTTGCACAGCCTACAGTTATTCTCATTGTCATCTTAGAGGAAATAGGGAGCCTGAAGCTCAGGCTAAACAAATTAAACAAAATCCTTGCAACACAAGTTGGAGAGCAGACATTTTCCATCTCTGATGTGTCCCTGATAACTAGTATTACTTTTTGTTTTGCAGATCCCAAATCTATCCATCTATAAACTCCAGCTCCCGTGACCTTGCTCTCCAATAAGCTGTGCTCCCAGAAAGACTCTGCATGTATCCAGGAAGGCTGCTTTCCCACAGTGATAACTGTGCAGGTACTTTCAAATACCTAATAACACAGGCTTAACGAGCTGTCACACCCTAGTCACGCTTGTCTATAAATATTATTCTAGCTCTCTGAACTAGATGCATTATCTTCCCTTCTTTTTAATTCCTTATTTACAGAACTAATACTCCAATTGCATTTGGCTCCTATGCTTTGCCATGCCACACAAAGTTACGGACAGAAGGAACAGGGAGGAAAGCAGTAGTTTTGCTACCTAGTATGCTCTGGATTAAAAAACAATTCTTGAAGCTGAGTAGCTTCCCTGGGGACCGCGGTTTTCTTTTTTTTCCCAGGAAAGGGCTGCTTTTAAGGTGTTCAAATGACTCTGCTCTTGGCTGGTAAATAATAAGAAAAAAAAATCTCCTTAATTTATAGCCAGATTCTACATCTGTGTTTGCTTTTGTGCTAGGAACTGGACCTAGAAGGATACACAAAATTGCTGCTGCTGCTCAGCAAGAAGTAATTTTAGTCTTGAAATAAAACTATGGCATTACACATGTAGAAATACTTTGTTAAAGAGGCAAATTAGAACAACAAAGTCATTGGCTGTGTGATCATTTGAGAGCCCCGTGTATTCAGCAGAACTTGAAAGCACTACTTTCACATTCACAGCAGAGGCTGCTGCCGCATAGAGTAAAGGAGGAACTGGTACAAGAACACAGTCCTTACCTTGCAGAGAGGCTCACCACAAGAGGGAAGTGCAACAGCAGCAGCTTTTTGTCAGATTGGAGTCGTTTTTGCTTGTAGTGGATTGACCTTGGCTGGATGACAGGTGCTCACCCAGCCTCTATCACTCCCCTTCTCAGTCAGACAGGGGAGAGAGAATAAGATGGAAAACGACTCAGAGGTTGAGATAAGGCAGTTTACTAAAGCAGAAGTGAAATTTTGCACATGTAAAAGTGAAGAGGAAAATAACGTTTATTCTCCAGTTCCCATTAGTAAGGGATGTCCAGCCACTTCCCGGGAAGCAGGGCTTCAGCTCATGTAATGGTTTCTCAGCAGGCAACCATTGTAAACAACAAATACTCCCTTCCTGCTCCTTTTGTTTAGCTTTTATATCTGAGCTGACATCATATGGTACAGAATATCCCTGTGGTTAGTTTGGGTCAGCTGGCCTGGTTGTGTCCCCTCCCAGGATCTTGCCCTCAGTAGGCAGAACACTGATGTGTTATCAACACCTTTCTAGCTACCAGTGCAAAGCACAGCACTATGAGACCTGCTATGAGGGAATGAACTCCATCTCAGCCAGGCCCAATACATTGCTGCAGTACCATTCCCAGGCTGGAGAGCAGTGGCTCAGAGGTGAGAATTTCAAACAGCCTGCCTTTGCCCAATACAGACATTCCTGCCAGAGATATTCAGAACTCTACCTTTCCCACAGACCTTTTTTGGCCATACATATCTTAAACAGGAAACTGAACCTTAGAGCCTTTTAGCCTCTGCCTAAGCTCTAGAGGATGTTACATGGTTTGTGGTTCTCAGTGGGAAGACGGGCAGTCCTAATTCCAAGCATCCTCTGTGTTGGCACCTTCCTCCCCGAGCGTCACAAGGTGGCAGTACGACAGAAGGGCTTTCAAGGGCTGCTCTGACATCGGGCTGCCGAAATCTTACATAGCTGCAGGTACGCAACTCATTTCGATCTCCTAATTGCAGCTTCCACTCCTATTTCTCAGACCATCTTAAAAAATGAGAGTGTCACAGCACAAAATATAACCACTTACTTTCCTGTTTATTTGCTTTCAGCAATTTAAGCATTTATAGGATTAAATTTTCATACTCCCACCAGCTTCTGGAATTGACAGGTTTCAGCTGGGCACCCAGCAGAGAAGCCACTTGGAAAACAGTGGTCTACTTTGACCTTCTCTCTCTAGGGACACAGATTATAAAGATTTCAGCATGTAGCAGAGCAGATAAAAGATTGTGAATGAAGAATGGAACTCTGGGGAGAAGTAAATTACTTGTAAATTGTGTCAGTATTAGCAAAGGAAAAAAAAACATAAGGATTATTTAGTAGAAAAGTGTTTTTCAATACTTTCAAAAGTAAACTAGTTGATATTTTGTTGGGGAAAGGCATTTTTTCATTTAGACCTTGACCAAAAATATTAGTAAAGCTAGAAAAAAAAGGACAAGAAAAGGACAAGATAAGAATATCCAGACACAAATGTCATTTGTGGGGAGTTAATGATTTTTAGTGGGCTATTTGGTTGTTTTTAAGCAAAAAAATAATCCTATTCATATAGCTTTAATGAGTAGTTCCATTTGTTCTGTAAATACAGTAATATAGAGCTTTTCAGTACATGATTTTTTCCAAGCTGAAATTTCCTGCAGGAACACAAGCTTAGAATCTTGCTAAACATTTAGAACCATGGGATTTAATTTTTTTTATGCTAGAAATTTCTGATTTTTCAAATGCAGTACTTCTATACAGACTCATTACATTGCAGCTGCTATGAGCAGACACCCTCCACAGTAGGTCATATCTGAGAAGACATTTATATAAATAAACAGTTGGGTAGTCCAAGTAAGTCTGTTCTACATAATAATATTGAGCCAGGGAAAGGGAAGAGATATTTTTCATCTTCCAGGAAACTGGTGTCCTTGTAAACAAGATGATGATTACCCAAATTAAGACCACCTTTATTAGGATTAGATCTGCTCTAAAATGAATGCTTCTTTAAAAGACTAAAATTCCTAAATGATTTTCCCCATAGAAAAGCTGATATTATTAAAAAACCCATACAACAAAACCCAAACCAAAAAGCTCTTCACATTTTTCTATTTTGTTTCCATTTTCACATTTGTAACATTTTGTTCCAAAAATATTTACAGGAAGAGGTTTTCAGATCACACTTTTGCTTCATAAGTAATATTACTTATATTAAACCCATTTTATTGGGAATTTTTTTCCCCTACATGTTGAAAAGCTTATCAGAGAGGTCAGTGTTACAGACTCCATTTCACAGGCTGGAAACAGTGACATTAAGAATTGAATCGACATACCTATGGCCACATTGCCAGCCAGTGGCAGAGCCACAAATATTACCTGGGCCTCCAAAACCCAAGTCCAGAAGTCATTAACAACTATTTTAATCTTATTATTTTCTTCCTCTCTGCTGAAAATTAGTTGAAACAGGAAAAAAATGGGCCAGTGTTAAAATAACAGTACATTTGAAATTTTTAGCTCCCTCCATTTTTCACCTAGCCTCCAGTTTTCACCCTAGTTTCATGTTCAATCAGATCTGCCTAAATGATTATATTTTTCTCTGAGACAGCAGGAGGAGATACATTCCTGAGGATGCCAGTTTCAGTCCCCAGTGTCTAAAATATGCATGCACTGCTCTTTGATTCCTGCCACTAACACAAAAAAAAAGTAATATTCAATCTGCAGAGATAGCATTCAAGTTTTACATAATGCATTTCTGCATATCCTCTCTGAACCAAGGACCTCATTTCTTCTGGGCTCATAGGTGACAGATAGGACAAGTGATGGCCCAGGTTATTACATTTTATACAGCCAATTCATGAGGTCCTGCAGCTCCTGACTAAAGCATATATTGCTCTCACTGTTCTCAAAGGTGCAGGGAGGGTCTGTGGGTATAGAGGAACAGATGAACAGGGAGAAATCAGTTATCTCTCCAGGCTTTCATATTCTACTTGTCCCAGGAATATCAGAGAAACTCAAACTGAAAAATTCAGTTGGGTGATCAGAGCAGACTGCTATTAAGATACAACTGGAGGCATAACTGTGTAGGTAATACAATTAGAATCAGAGACCTGATCACAACAGCACAGTTAAGTGGGACTTGGTTGTGTAAAAAACTTCACTTCGAAGTTTAGATGTTTTGCTTACATAATGCAAAATCCAAGCAACATGAACTATTTCAACAAATTCTGATTCAGAAGTTCAATTAAGCATGTATTTTGATGTGAAGATTGCGTATAGTCTCTCATGGTTTAAATTAAGCCTTTAAATGCTTTTCTGTATTGGAATTGGTAAGTTAGGTTCAGGAAAAATCAGAATTCATTTCACAGAGAATTTCTAAGAGAAGAATCACCCATTTGAAAGAGGCAATGATGAAGGGAAGACCTTCAACTGCAACTTACCTGTTATGGCAGCAGTAGCAGCTCTTAGATCTGTAATGATCTGAAATTGATAGTGAGGACAAGGGCTAGAGACAAAAGTAGCACTTTCTTAGACTAAGAGATATAGCAGGAGCAAACAGGCTTTCACACAGACTCACGAGAATGTTGTCAGAAGGGACCTCTGGAAGTTATTACTTAGGCCAGCCTTCTGTTTGGAGCAGAGGAAGCACCAAAACCAAACTCATCTAGCCATCTTGAAAACCTCTGAAGGCTGAGATCAACCCTGCTCTGCAGGTATCATCCTCCTGGTGAAAAGGTTCTTCTGGGCTTCAATCTGAGTTTCTAAGCTCCAAATCTGGGGGCATTGCTTTTTTGTTTTAGCATCTGTACTACCCACATTAGTCTCTTTGCCAGATTAAACAAGTCTGTTTCCCTTAATCCCTCCTCGAAGGAGATATGTCCTGGTCCTCAACAGTCTGAGTAGCCCTTATTGAGATGTGAAACAGATTTCAAGTACAATTTGGGAACCATTTATTTCTATTTACCTTAATTGTGTTAACTCTGTATTTTATCTAGCTGTAAGATAAGTTGCAGTGTCATTGCCATTCTATTTCAGATTGGAAAATATCCACTATGTTTTATATGGAGTAGAAACAAATAATTCAAAGTCTCTGACCTGCCCTGAGGTGTCTTCAGTAGATAATGCAAAGACTTCTCTCTGCTTCATTAATAAAGCTATCATCTAGGCACAAAATTAAGATAGGCACTGGTTATCCACAGAACTAGTATCCATTGTATATTTAATTTGGTTCCTTACCCTGTGAAAAGCAAATGAGATGCAATACTTGGAGCCACTCTGTCTCAGTAATCTTATTTGCCTTCATTAACAAAGGAAACTTTGCTTGCAGACATGTTTAGAAATATGGCAATAGCATGAGAAATTCTGGTACTGAAGGGAACATATAATCTCTGATCCTGGTGTAGCCCTTGTTGTAATAAGGATGATACCACAAACACTAGTACAGAAAAGAATACATATAAAATTAAATAAGAACTAGGAAAATACTTTGTCTCCCTGTTTATGAAGTCTAGAATACCTGGATTTATAAAAAATTTATTGTTTTAAAAAAGTTTTTTCATTCATAATCTAAGTCTTGCTTGCTTGTAATGGATAAAGATGCATCACAAAATGAAGTTGGAAATCTTACCAGATCATTGAGAACTGCCTATCATTCCTTTTATCACCTCTTCAATTGCACTGCCTAATAGCTTCTTGAAAGTTGAAAATTTCTGTTAACGGCTTTGCTTCTCATTAGTATAGTGCCCCTTGACATGGTCAGAGATCACTGTTTATAACAAAATCAGTTAGGACACATCAACATCTCTGATGTCTGTCAAGTATAAACAAAATAAGGAAAAGAAACTCCAGTAAGGCTTTCTTTATCAACTGTGAAGGATAGCATACAATTCTCAAAGTGCTTTTGCAGGCCACTTCATATCTATTTTTCCTGCTCACAGGACACTCTTCTGAATAAATTCAGATGTTAAGGTATTTCCAACAGTAGTAGGTGAGATTGTGCAGGGATATATGTACACTTTATGTTCATCACTCCAGAGGAGAAAAAAAATCAAAGCCATCTTTGGCTACCAGTAGTATTTCTGCTGGGTAAGTTTCTTGTCCCACTGAAGTCTAAAGCAGCTGTCTTACAGGCTTCTCAAGCTAGAGTAGCTCTCTAGAGATTCATTCTTGCATCCTGAAATGAAAGATTAATTACCCCTAACCTGCTTGTGGAACATGACTAGATGGGAAGGAACAACAACTGTAAAAGAATGATAAAGAATCTAGAAATTCCCTAGTTTTACTCTGAGAAACATTAAAAATTATTCTTGTTTAATCTCCCCCTTACCTCTCATTTCTGAATGTAATCCTGTGAGATCATAGTTCTGTCCTCTTCTAGTAGCTCTGATGTGCATGGCATATTCACTGCCTCCTCCAGTAAGTGTTACGCCTGGAAAGCCCAAGATATCATTAGTTAAGCATTTTCTTACTTTTCAGCCAAACTCAAAGAAATTGCTCTATTCCTTATGTCTTGGCTTTAGATAATCCCTGAACTAATTTTTTTCCTGCATTACTAATTTTCCCTCAAAGATACCTTTAAACTTCCATTAGTTTTCAGAGTTGCTCTATAGCATCTGCAAAGCTTTCTCCATCCTGCACTATCAGCTTACAAAGTACTAGAAAAGTCATCTGAAAAAGAGAACAGGGGAATTCTACTTTCATGGTTTGAATATTTCTTGTCATATCTCCTAAAATTGCCAGTATAATCACCAATTATTGGCAGCTGAGATCAGAGACCTTTTTCACCTGAAAAACCAGGTAGCATCAACATCAAGAGGTTTTAGCTGGTGATCACTTAGCCTGGATGCAAGGGTGGTTATCAGACTGAAATTCCTTCTGGTCATTAGATACTTGAAAAGTTGTCCATTTATGTCCACTCTTTATCAGCAGAATTCCACAGTTCCTGTATACATAACCATTCTAACTTGCCTCGCGGAAGAAATGTTGCTGCAGTAATTGATCTCAACAAGCATACCATGGTCTTTCCTTGTTTCTTTGGACCATTTTCCATCAACTCCATTTTCCACTATGTGAAAAGAGATTGTAACCAAAATTGCAATCTAAATGAGCTAGATTTAGAGTTCAATGGTGCCAAAGTCCAGGCTGATTAGATCTAGGGCTTTGATCCAGATGTATCTTGCTGATGAGTAAAGAAAATAGATCAATCATCCAGTTACAACAAGTCCTTGGCCTGCATAGGGAAGCAGAAGATGAGGAGGAGGAAAAAAGGATACAGCATATGATAATTGGTAGGTGACAACACACTGTGTGTGCAGCCTGAGGAAACAGAGATCCATTCAATCCGCCTCACAACAGACTCAGTAAACTCACTGGCCCACGCACTCTTCCGTCTCAAGCACCCAATATGTTTCATAGCCTCCAGTCATCAGCCTTGGCGCCAACAGATGAATCATATCTCCTGTGAGTGTCCCTGCTGCAGTAACTTATTACATCCTCTGCAGTTAGATAGCAGTTGCCAATCCCAGATCTGAAAACACTACATTAATGTGGAGGAGATTAAATATCTTGCTTGTAGCCATAGGAAATCAGTCAGCATTAAGACTAGAGACCACACCCCCTTACTCTCCTTAAATTTTCTAATCCCTGGGTTACATCACCTTCTTTCATTATGTGTGATTAACAATCAACTGTAAGCACTTGTGATAAACAGAAGAGTTTTTCCACATTGCAAAAAGGCAATAAATAATTAATGGACACATTTATTTTTTGATTCACATATGAGTCAAATAGCAGCACTTCTCAAGTACTCAGTCAGCCAACTGATTTCTGTTTTCTAGGCTAGTAGATGCTTAGTGCTCTATGATGGACTACCATTCTAAATTTGACCAAGCAGAGGAATATAACCATAAGAGCAATGGTTTCCAACAACTAGTACATACCTTGATAGTAATAACTTAAGCGAGAAGGGATGCCCCTCAATTTAGATCAGTCAGTCATAAAAGCCTTATTACATACAGCCTAGATGCTTCCTAAGTTGTTCTGAGGAGCCTGCTAAATGGAGCCATCTTTAGCTTAGTTCTGGAACAAGATGACCAGAAGTATTCATTTCCTTCCTACAAGAAAGGGAGAGACAGCATAGCAGGGTAAGATGTAGTCCCCAAACTACTTGAAGGAAGTAAGAATGAAAGACATAGGAATGGCCAGATCCAGTCAGGAACCTAGATCATAAAACACATTCACGAAAATGAAAAAGCAGGCCTAGGGTCAAGCCAAGAAAATAACCCACAGCTAAGAGTCAGAATTAGGGAGGATAAAGATTACTAATAAAGATTACCAGTATCAGGCCCAATCCTTCAATTAGTAAGCAGATCCACAAAAAGAAAACAAACATAAGGTCAAGCTGAGAAAATGGTTGATAGATCACCATTCAAACGCATACTTCACTACAGTTGCACTGAAAACCAGCACTCATACAAGATAAATGAGACTAGGTGTGAAGCCCAAGCCTGGGCTTAAATAGAGATTCTGGGCTAATAGGCAGAGGGTGTGGGTGGTGGCCATGTGAGGTGTGTCAGGGCTGTAAAGGCTATTAATATACTTGAGGGCCACGATAGAAGTTCCTGTAGTTTTTGTAGGGTGTGCTTAGGTGTGGGAACACCTCTCCTGCTTGTTATAACTGCTGTAATTCCTTCTGCACACCTACTCAAGAATTCTGGTATCATAACCCTGGGCTTCAACAGCACAGACACAGATGAGTTGTGGTCTGAATCAGCAAGTAGGTATTTTTCAGAATTGCTCATGTGAAGACTTAATGTGAAGCTCAGTATACAACTCCTGAAACTCTCAAGCTGGGGAATATACCCCGATGCCTCTTCTGGTGTTCCTGAGTAAATTCTCTAATCGGGGTATTTTCAAACTCTTCTCGAGGATACCTTTGCTAGGTGAGAGGAGAGAACTGGTGTCACAGAACTATAACTGTTTTTTCTCAGTTCTACTACTCCTATAGTCACCACAGACTACTCAAAGCTCTCTTACCTTTTACAATAGGGGCTTTTTATATGGAAGGGTATATGTTGAAAACATTTCTTAGTAGAATGGCTTTTGATGGTTTGACTTGATGATCTTGGAGGTCATATCCAACCTTAATAAGGATATTATGATTTTTATGTGGGTTAAAGGACCAGATGGCAGTGGTGTGGGACAGATACAGGTGAAGAATTAACTTGGGCATTACCAGCTCTGCTCCACAGGTAGGGCCCCTGTGGGATGTGGTTCTGTGGTGTTGGTACAGCTGAGGAACGCACTCCCTGAGAAACTATCTGTGGGATAGAGAGGGGCTGTGAAAGTCACAGGAGAATTAAGGTAAATATAAACTATTGAGATATCTCTTCACAATTATCCTGTTTAGTTCAGCATACAAAATTCAGGAATTAAACATTCCCATAGAGTCTCCTTTGAGACATTTTCTAGGCTATTTTTTTATTGAATCTACTCTCAGTGTTTCTTTGAGGAAGTATTTCTTTAAATTATCAGACCAAAGCATTTCAGCCATTATGGAACCACTTGCTGGAGGTGATTGTATTTTTCTCTCTCAGCTGGCTTATTTGGTTTGCTTTTTTTCCCCTTGACAGTTCATTTTCCCCAAACAGTGTATCTGAGAAACTCAGACCTGAACTTCAGACTAGTGCTCAGACTGTGGAGAAAAAATAAGAATTTCCCAAGTCTTGAAAAAGCATTTATGTTTACCCTTGAAAATTGCTTAACATGGTTGAAAATGTTTAAGTCAAAGCAAAATATTTCAAACAGGATCAAGTTGAATATTTCTGTTTATATTGAAAATTTTCTATTTAACAAAAAAACTCCTTAAAGTTAGAATTTAGTGTTGAACTTGGCTGTTATTTGTTTGAATGTTTTCATTTTATCCATAAACATGATAATTATTTGCATAGATCACATTATATAATGTCTTTCCCCCAAGGGGAAATCAAGTTTTCATGGGAAGTGACTTAGCAGAATGAAGTGTTCTATGCTTTCCATGAGGTTAAAAGTCAGTTAATTTTATCCCTTGTCATGTTTACTGTATGCATCTTTTGACTTTCTGCTCAAACTGCAAAATTATATATATATATAAACAGCATCAAAGAATATAAGAAATGCTAAAATATGGAGAGAGAAAGAGTTCTATTAGATGGTTGGTAGGAATGACTTTTTGATGCAGGGTCTGGGGTTAGCCAGAAAGGAAGAAGTATAACTTCCCTCTGCTGATGCTGTTGCTGGTTATCCACAGTATCAGGATGCTTTCTAAGTTTGGTGGCCAAGGGATTATTAGTTAGCTATTTATTCTTCGTTGTGCTGAAACCCAGCTAATGCAGATGGAGAGATTACTGCAGGAGCCTGTGTATTCAGAACAGAGGCAGTAGTTCAGATCCCACTTCTATCCTCACAAGTGTATAAATCTGAGTTCATGCTACCAGGAACTCAAAGATTTACAATTATAAGCAGCTGGTTCCACTGGGAGTTAAAGGTCCAAACCATCTTAGCCATTGCTGCAGCCTGCAACATTGAGAAGTACAATGTCTGACAAGAGCCAGAGAACCTCTTCCAGTATTGAAGATACAACTTGATGGGCAGTATTCAGTATCCAAGATATGACAGATCATGGTAGAGGACAAAGCTGCCAATTTCAGATGCCTTTTGTCAGTATATCTCAGCAACACAAACTCGCAGGGTGGTACTGCAGGTCATGTATATTGCTAGGGAAATATTTACTCCTTTTTTGACACTTGCAGGAGGACCTGCTTGGTAGATAGGGATGGTGAGGAAGGAGGTTGAGCAAAGAGCAGCCCAGGGTCAGGATGTGTCCATTACTTAGGTGCAATTATCATCTAATTATCTATCTATATTTTATAGATACTACTGAATAGTATCTACCTATTTCAACAAATGTTTGTCCTTTCCTCCCTCCCATTACTGACTTCGGACTTTGCCTCCCCCTAGGGAGGGGTGAGGGTGAGCTTAGCAGGCAGTACCAATAAAAATGATATGTGCTAAAAATGTAATCCTATCCTGCCAGGCTGTCAGTGCAGGCAAGAGAGATTTTTCCCTCTCGCAGAGAGCAGAGGGTCGTTTCTCGCCCAGCTCACCGGAATGCCTCCCCGGGAGGGATGCTGGGCGCAGCAGGCGGTCCAGCACGCCGCTGCCCTCAGGACCAGCGCACTTGGTATTATAACGCAGAAGAAATCACGATGAGTCAGGTTCAGCTCCTGATCTGATCCTTGTCGAGTCAAAGCATCTGTTGAGCGCGGCCGGAGGAAGATGCAGACGAGGAGCGGGTATCCGTGCTGTTCCCTGGAAGCGGCACATTGATCATACGGCCGCATGGCCAATTAGCGGCAGGAGCCGGGTCCAGCCCTCGTATCTGCGCGCTGGTGATCTATCGGCGATAATTACCGAGACAGTTAGTGCCTAGTTGGGATGGGAATTAATTCGAGCCCGGGTAAATAATGCATTAGGGTTTCTTCGGCCCCGTGCGGAGCGTCGCCCCCGCGGCAGCGCTGGGAGCGGCGAGGAGCGGCGTCGGAGCGGCGATGCGCGGGGCGGTGGCCGGGGCCGGGCGCTGAGCTGCGGGCAGCCCAGCCGGGAGCATGCTGAGCCCCAAGATAAGGCAGGCCAGGAGAGGTGAGTGTGCCCAGCCGTGCGCCTCGCGTTGTGGGGAGGGAGACCCTCTGCCGGCACGGGGAAACTTCGCGGCGGTGGTGAAGAGCCCCTAGCGCAGCCCGCGGAATGACCCCCACCCGGGCTGCAGGGGCTGCCCCGGCACAGCAAGGCTGATGCCCCGCTGGCCAAAGCCAGCCCTGGGGAGTGCGGCGGGAATGAAGCGGAGCAGGAGACCTGTGCCCGTGTTCACCAGCGTCGTTTGGAATGTCAGGGCTGAGCAGCAGGGACAATTAAAAAAATTCTGCTCTGTCCTGGGACTCGATGGAGCCTTTTCACTCCTGTGCTGGTTGCTAATGCTGTGTTTCTAACGTTGAATGCATTATAACAGCTGGAGGCAGTTGTGACAAGTTCACCTGCAGCATCTTGGAGAAGCAGTTTTCTGTATCACATTATCCTTCCAGGGCTGGAAGCAGGAGGTGGAGATACTCATTCTGTGTGAGCTATCGGCAAGACAAAAGGAAAGAAGGAAAATATGCTCAGGGTTTGCAACAGCTGCGCTGAGCAGTCGTTCAGACCTGTGAGGTGTTGTGTGCAGTGTTTGTAAAGAAATTGGCTGGGGCTGAGCACAGCCGTTGTCTGCTCGGTCAGGTCACCTGGAACAGATGCTCTGATATTTATTGTATGATCTTCAGGGGCAGCACCAGTTGCTCGTTTGACATGGCATTCATTGATTGTTGTCATCACTCACAAACTAATGACAGTCTCAGAGGGGTATCTTACTGCCCATTGGAAACATTAATGTCCTTTAGAAGCTAAAGCAAACACAGTCAGAAGAGTATGCAAAGATTAGGGTATTCTTCAGCCATGTCATGATTATGCAATACAAAAAGTGTCACTGCTTCAAGCTACTGTGATTCTGGGACAGGTACTTTCAGCCAAATGTCACTTGGCATCATATATATGAAAGCAGTATTACACGATGAACCATCCTTAAAATACCAACAGCCCATTAAATAGCTACTAGTGTCTTGGAAGAAAGAAGCTTCCTGCCATCTGGAGGTGTCAGGATCAGATATGTACTGCCGCACCCACAGTAAAGTCATAAGTACTTATTACTTAGTTACACAGTCTTGTAGAAGTTTAGAAAGTCTTTTGTAGATGCTGCCTCTTTACCATCCCCCTTCTAAGGGATGTCTAATCTCCTTTTAATATATATGTTATTGAGCATTCCTGTTGGCTATTATAGCACTGATGAGACAAAGCTAGATGTTGCTTCTAGAGTGGTACAGGAATTCTGTGTCAGAGCAAGGACCACAGGCTTTCATAATGGCATGTGTGCCACTCTTCAAATCATCTGGAAGAGTCTAAGTTGGCCATTAACATATATTGAAATCTAGTTATGGGATTCTAGATCCCTATAGGCTACTGATGGTTGGGGAACAAACTGTAGTGTAGCTTTGTGATTCAGCTTAGAGTGGTATATGTCATTCTCTCTGGGTTTGTTGTGTTTGGTTCACTAACTGTGCAGTAGTAGGTTTATTACTGAATGAATTTAGAACTCATGGAAAGAGCTGGCCTCATGGGTTTTGAAGCTGCAGGAATTTTCCTGCTTTTGCAATGCTGTGGCAATGCACCGATAAGCTCTTGCAAAGGTTACCAAGTAGGACCTAATCCTGCAGGGTTCTTCTCTAGCTCTTGTTCACAGCAACTGTAACAGGTAGTGCTGAAGATGCTGAATGCTTCTTGAAGGTAAGTGTTCTACATTACAAGACTGAGCTCAATGTGAAATGGTGGTTTACGCTCCCTGGTGTCTCAGTTGGAATTGCTAATGAAAGTTCAGGTGAGAAATGGTGGACAAGCAGAGTATTCAGAAGGCGGTAAGAATGTGCTGTGTACAGTGAGCATCAACAAGGTCAGGAGATCTGCTGCAAGCTGCTGCATTAGCCCGGGTAACTTCTCAGACTAGTGACTGTTAGCTCTGCCACAGAGGCCTTAATTGTGTAAGGGAGGCAGTGTGACTTCTCTGAGCATACAGAATGGAGAGAAGGGACAAGGAAGGATACTTAGGATACAAGCCCATGGTTTCACTTGAGCGGGACAGGAGGGAGCAGTTAAGCTGAAGCTAGGGATGTTCATGTATTTGTAGAGCTCTTGAGATTCAAACCCCTCTGTGTGTGGCTAGATAACTCTTAACTTCAGGCTCCCTGCATTTGTGCAAATAGGAATGCTTCATCAACTTCTCTTTTATTTCGAAATCTCTGCTAAGAATGTACCTTTAAACCTTCAATAATGACATCTGATGCTGTCATTTTTGTTTGACTTGTGGATTGTCCTTAAGAAAGCTCCTGGGTTAAAAGACATTCAGGCTTTTGAAGATGCTGAGTCTGGACTTGAGCTTGACATCCAGGGTGTAGTTCTTAGTATCTGTAAAAGGTGTGGTAGAGAACAAGGATAATTTGCCTTACTAGAAATAACTGTCAAGTATAACACAGTCCTTGCTGTTCCATCATCAGTCTCACATCTGTAACTCAGAAATACACATTTAGAGATACACTATGTTTTCACAAGACCTAGAAAAGTGTAAAATCTCACAGACTGAAAATCTTAATGTGTATAAATTGTCCCCTGTAAAATCATTCATCCTGGCTAGGCTTGAATGGATTTTGCATTATTTTTTATCATAGTGGTTTATGTACAGCAATTGGAGGAGTCTAGGAGCCTGAAATAAGTCACTGCAATTGAAAACATGCATTTTCACATTCTTACTAGCTGATGGAGCATAGAAATACTGCCTTGCAGAGTGGAGACGAGAACTTTCAGGAGGGAGAGGAGGAATAGCAGTTTTCAGACTATATCCTTCAGTCTTGAGGAATGCATTTTTGTTTCATTGTTTTTAAGAGATTAAAAAAAATGAAAAGTCTCAGACAGAGTATACCTGTCCAGTTGCATTTAAATGTGCTAGGAAATGGAAGCTGGACTGAGTGAAAACTTGTGCATTTGTATTTTAATGAGTGATGTGATGGAATTGCCCTCTATATAAAGAGTCTGCTGGCATGATAGATTCTTTACAGTATTCTTGTCTTCAGGACAGTCTGTCTCAGCTGTAGAGGTACTAAGGATAAACCTTCCCTCCTTACTGGGACTCTATTACAGGGTAGCAGTTGTCCTATTGTTTCTGTTTGTGGCATGCTCATACATATGTTACAGTATATTGAAAATTTTCTTCACAGTCATAGGAATTACATTTCTGTTCATCTGTTTTAATTAAAACTTAGAACCTGGAAAAAGTGATAGGAGACATTTTGGCTGGTTAGCCTCCTGCAAATGAACTGCTATCCTTTACATGCTTGTAGTAGAACAGAATTATTTCCCTCTCTCCCTTTTTCCTTCTCTGAAACTTGCCATAATTCAATTTTAATGAAAAGTGGGCTTTAGCATACTTAATATGTTTCTGAGGATGGTGCTGCCAGGAGGGACTTTAGGGGGTAAAGTACTATTATAGTTCTCTGGGAGTGTGCACATTTACAATGTAAGCTTCATGTGCTTGCAGTGAGCACAGCTAGGTTTTAATATTCAATGCCTTTGCAATGGTGTCATTGTATTTTTTTATGAAAGTGCTGTGTCTTTGATTACAGGAACATGAGTACCCTATATTTAAACTGCTTTCTTATGGCAGTAAGGATACATGATTGCATGATTTCTCTGTCCTAAGAGTTTTTATGTTGCTTGGCTAAATTAAACCTTATTTAAAAGAAGGAGTGTCAAAACAGATTTGGCTCCTATAAATTCAAAGAAAACTGGTGGTAGGACAGAGGAAAGATAACCATATGTACACCTAGGGAAAACTGTCACATAGTACCCAACAGGAATTTGTTCTGAAAAATAATGCCCCACCCACCATCTTAAAGGCATGTATTGGTTGTCCTGTAAGAGTAAACATATATTCACACCAAACAGCTAAGGAATGTAGGAGTTTATTGGGTTGTTGGGGATGTAGAAGGAACTGTGTTTTTGAGGAAGATGTAGAGACAGCATTATGCAAAAGAAAGGATCATGTAGAAGAATGGGGATTTGTCTGTTTACCAAGGCATCAGCCCTCCAGCTTCTGGCTGCTCTCCAAGTTCTCCACAGAGAGGAGGCAATCCTGCTGCCCCGTGCCCAACAGGAGTGCACTGCCAGGTTTCTACATTCTCCTGGTATTACAGGAAAACTGGTGGCACCTTTCCCCTTGACTCCTGCACCCTGCTGCTGGAGCAAGTCCTGGACCTCAGGTTCTGCACCTCAGGCCATATTCCCTTCCAAATCACGCTATGTGAAGAGCCCTCCTTTCAGTGGCAAGTGAAAGGAAGAAAAGGGGAACTCTCTCATATGTCTAGTCCCCCTCACCAAATCACAGTTTAGCAGCTGCAGCCTCTTAGCCTGTGCAGAGCACCAGAGCCTGCACAGCCCCATGTTGCAACTCTGGTTTTAGGGGCTGATGCTGTACACAACTATCCCAGAACACGTGGGAGGCCAGCACCCTGGCACTTCCAGCTTACCAGGCAAATAATAACACCCAGTTCCTTACACCTGGAACCAAAATAAACAGCCCTAAAGCTGTGAACTCCTCCAAACACTTCCTTCAGCCCTCAGAGCCCACCAACATTGCTGGGAGCACACCAAGCTCCAGGGCGGGGAGCAATCAGTGTGACTAGCTGCAGCTGGCATAGCAGAGCCACCATTAAGGAGGAGCCCACCTGTGAGGGGGAGGTTCACTGCCCCACGTCCTTGAATGAGTGATTGTCTAAGGCAGGAGAGGCAATCTCAGGAGCTCTCCTCTGGAAAGGTACGTGGGTAAAAGGCTAGGATGAGGTGCTGGTAAATATGGTTTGGTTTATGGCTTGGTTTATGGCTTGGTTTGTAAGTTGGTGGAGGAAGGAGTCTCTGAGGAACTGAGGAAGAGATGTTGGCAGTGTGTGTTTGCGTTTTACCTTTTTGCTTTGGAATAATTTGAGATGAAGGTGCTGAGTTGAGATTAAAATCCTAAGGCAATGGTAAAAAGGCTGTGGAGGGAGACATTAGGGCTGGACTAGTGCACTGGTGGATTAACCGCCCTAAAGGCAGCATGAAGAAATAGGACCAGATTCAAGGGTAAAGTGTGGGGGACAAATACCCAAGGAGGATCTGGGTGTTCCTTCTCACCCGAGGGAGGTGAATGAAGCAGGGAGTTACTTCTGTTCCATAGTACCAGGTCAGTCTCCTAGCACTGTGCTGCTGTGATGCAGGGGTGTATGGCAGTGAGATGTATGCTGTAATGTCTTTGTCTCTGCTGTCTTGATACAGAAGGGCTCAAGAAAATCATGTTTATGGGGTTCTTTCAGAGAGTTTTAGATTCCCTCTTACTTTGTGGTATGCCCCATAAAGAAGGGCATGAGTTGTTCAAAGGTGTAATTTCTCCCACTGTTGTAGAGATGCCCCTCTCAATCTGGATTCATGGTGTGCTCTGGAGTAAGTTCTGCTCTTGGTAATAGCAGCTTTCTGTCCTTTCCTGAAGGCTCAGGCAGGCGATCACTCTCCTTAAAAAAAAACCCTGAAAAGTTTACAGGCAGGCACCAGCTTATTAAGCACAGGCAATCTGAATTTGAAATAATGAACCATGGCCTTACCTTCTGGGGAGGTGAAAAGGCCTTGAGAAAGAGCAGTAATTCAGCTCTAAGGATAGCTGGACTACTGCTGGGGGGAGCACTTCTGGAGGGGGAATTAAATATTAAAAAAATAAAAGGCCACAGGCTCTTTTGTTACTTGTAGAACACCAGTGAGTGAGTACAGGGTAAAACTGGCAGGGTTATGAATAGTGCAGTGCAAGCACTATGAGTGCTAGCCCCTCTCTCCTGAGAGGACAGTCAACTGCTACTTTTAGTACTTGTATAAAAGTATTACTCTTCATTGCAGGATTTCTATCAGAATGACTTTTTCTCCTTGCCAGCTTTCCCTCCACATTCGTAATGGTTGAGAGGCAAGCATAGCAGCATAAACAGCTTAATTTGTTTTCGCCAGCTCCCAGCAGTATGGACAGGAGTACTTTGAAGTAATGATAAGGGCACACTGCAGTGGGAAGAGGAAACTCCTTGATGAAGCTGAAGTGTGAGCTATCTGCTCAGCTGGAAGAGTAAAGGATCTGTGCCCAGGCCTGCACATGTTTAAGATATTTAAAACTAACATGGGGGAGAGAAGCTGTTGCTGACAGGCTTTCTAATGTGTGTTCCTTCAGCAAAGCTTTTGATGGGCATCCCGTGTGCCCAAAAATCAGTAAATCGGTCTTTATGAAGAGCTAAAGAGAGGAGATACTAGGTTTTTGCTGTGGTTGAAAAAAGTTTCTTGTAATATGCTTCCTCTTAATATGCTTACCTTATTAACCAGTGACATCTTGTCACAAATACTTATGGGTAAATAATCTGAGTACTTAGATTCAGAGTATGAATTAGTGTAAGAGTAGGGATTCCTGGTTTTCTTCTGCCTTTGTCCCCCAATCAACACTGACAATGTGGCAAGCCACTAAGCCACCTGTTGTACAGACAAGGAAGCAAAACTTGCACATTGGAATAAGGTACAACAATGTTGAAACAGGCACACTGAGCTGTTGGTTCAACGCTATGCCCTGAAAAGTAGGGTAGAAATGAATACCTCCCTGATCTTTGGATGAGGAAAAGAGAAATACAATGCTATGGCTGAATTTGGGGAAGTTTATTGCTCAAACTGGCTAGGTCATGTTATTGCTTCATCTCTCAAGGCCTGTTGCCAGCAATGGGCAGTAAAAGTTTACTCTAGGTTATTTTTTCAGTCCAGAATAATTTTGGGAAGTAATATCTCATGCAGCATGGTGGACAAATACCATGCTCATAGCATGGTATAATAATGCTCATAATCATATCATAATGCTCATAGCATTAGTATTAGGTACCAGTGATGCTGGCAAGCATCAATATGGACCATGTGCTTGGCATGGCACAGACATTAGTATCTGTTAAAAACATGGGTGACTGGGGTACTTCTGACTAGTTTGAGTTGTTACACTGCACTAGACCTGTGTTTTGTGCTGGACTTGTAGTGCTGCAGAGTTGTGGTCTTGATCAGAACTCCACAGTATTTGATGCTGTACAAACTCAGGTTACACTCCCAACTCCAATCTGAATGTTTTCGTGGTCAGCATATTTTGTTTGCTCCTTAAGCCACTGTGGCTGGAAAGCTTATTAAAAATTAAAAGCCATACCCATAGGGAGGATTTCAATGGGCTGTTGCTGATTGCAGAGGGAGTATGAAGTATTCATTAAGTTTTCCTTCTCTGACCTGATTTGACTCATTAAAATAACAGGAAGAAAAAAATCTGAAATACGTACTGGAATGGTAGAAAGATAACTTTCCTGTAAGAGAAGTTTCACCTTGTCAATATAACATGGGAATGTAAGGCTGGGTGTGTTGGCAGAAGGGAAGAACAGAGTGGATGTAGGAAGAAAGTAATAGGACTTCTCTCTTCTGGCAGCAGTGAGGTGTAGCTCAGTGTGGTTGCCCATGGAACTACAAGAGCTTTGCCAGCAACAGAGATGCCTTCAGCAGTGCTTGTCAGGAAGGTAGTTCTAACCAACCAGGGGGAGAAGATGTACAGCTTTCAAGATATTCTGCCAAGGTTCAGTTGGAGTGGAGCACTGCTGTTTGGGTTTGCTGTACAGTTTTGTAGTCCATAGTGTGTGACAAATGAATATGCTTTAAAGTGACACACCAAATAACTGTGACCTAAGTGCTGATCTGTCCTCTGAATAGTCTGTGAGGATCCCACTGAGAGTGCTCAGAGGGTGGTACAGATAAAGGTACCTTAAAATATGGTCTTTTGCTGGAACCAGTATCTGTACTTGGGCTGCTTATCAATATGGTATGTAACTCTGGTTTTCCAATAACAAAGAACATGGGGCTGAATTTGGTTACACTGGTTACAGAGCCTACTCATGATTGACAAGAAGAGTAAGTAAGAAAATATTCTGTGGAGTTGAGAGCTGATGGCCTTCTTGCTGCTAGTGATAGCAAATTAAGTTTGGGACTTCTTTGTACAATAGTCAAAGGTCTCTAGAGCTAGTGTGATGTGTCATCCAACAGATCAATGCTCCTTTACTTGTATGATGGCAGCAATGGATTGTCAAAGTCCTTAGCTGTCCCTGAAGTTCAAGATACCATCAATTTGTAGCAACAGTTTGAAGATAAATTTAAATTGTTCTTCAGGAGTAAAGGACTAAATTACCCTTCTGACTGGATAGGGGGGTTTTTTTGTTGAGTTTTTTTCATTATATGGGGTGGGTTGTATTGCTTATTGATTTCCTTGACTAGTGGAAAGGCCCTGCATTAATGTGTATCAGTTTGTGCTGCTGTATGTGTGTTTTCTGATGCAATAAAGACAAGACATTACCAGGTCATCAGCATATTTCACAGAAGCTGTGAACCTTTGTGTAATTTGAAAAGACAACAAGATTGAAACTGATTTTTGTCTTCCTTCAATCTGATCTCCCTGTTGCCTTGTTTAGGTGTGCTACCTGCGTACTTTTTCAAGTAACTCTTATCATTAAAGTGGCTTTTATAGTCACATCATACAGGTCATTGGAGTAAAAAATTATTTTTCTTACTTTGAATATGCATTTTGTAGAACTGACTATGCCATTTGTACAGGTGAAAGGTCATGGCTGTTGAACACCACAAAGGAGTCCAAGATGAATTTCTTCATGCCAGTCAGGAAGAAACTCAAAATAGTGTGTCTTTGCCTCTGGTTTCTGACTGTGTTCCTTAAATACTGTTCTGTAGGTAGAACAGAGGCGTGGTTTTTCTGTGTGTTTTACAAAGGAAATGCTAAGAGATTGCTGAAGATGAATGCAAAGACCCGAGCTAGCTCTAGGACTCTAGAAAGGGTATAGGTAACTTTAAATGTGTCTTGCTGTGCCTGAGCTTATGGCATGGTAGGGCTTCACAGCTTTTAGCACCACATGCAGTATGTGTATTTTAACAGTGTTGTTTGAGTGTGCTAATCTGCTAGCTGGCAGGAAACCTTGCCTCCTTTGCTTCCAAATGCTGTTAGCATGTTCACCCTTAAAAGATAATGATATGAAGAATTTATGCAGTCTAGTGTTATTCTTCAGAACTCCTTGGTGCACCTGCAGTTTGCCAGTGAAAAGGCACTGACTGATCTGGCAGTGTAAGAGAGATATGAGAGAAGAACCTTTATAAAATAGCAAACATCTTGAAAGCAGGATCCTCAGATTTTGGGCTTAGAAATTCAGAGAGGGGATGAGATTGTGTTCTGGAAACAGGGTGCTCCTTCATGAACAATTTGGGCTCCTTTTTGGGCATGTATTATCTACTAGAGTATACAGTTTATTTCTTGTCAGAGTCCTTCAGGTTGGCTCAGATTCTTTGGCCATAGCTGAAACATGCTTTTTGGTCACTTTCTTGCTGTTCAGATCTTCCTTCATCCCCCTCTTTGGTATCTTTCTGCTCAAAAGTTTGTGTGTTTGGTGTGTGGGCTTTTTTATTTGTTTTTGATTTTTGTTTTTAAACAGAATGTGCTTACCTACAGGTAAATAATCTATAACAAAAGTTTGTGCCCTTCAGTTAAGGGCTGAAAGGTATCTTAAACGGTGTATATATATAACCAGTTTCCAACAGCACTCATCCATAGTCTAAGATTAAAATTATACCAGTTTATAGTATAGCAAATTATACTAGTTTATGTTGGATTTTAGGCTTTCAAACTGATCTTTGGGAATGCAGTTGTTCTTGGCAGGAACTTAATATAAAGTAAATTGTTATACAAACAGATTCTTTCTCCAGACTTTGAGTCTTTTTTTCCCCTGATTTGATATTTTCACTCAGGTTTCCCAACCACTGCAGAAAATAAAAGGTTACTACACTAACATATGTAAAGCTAATTGTCTCCCTCCTTTTCCTTTGGTTGGACAGTAAGGTTACAAAACTGCTTCCAATGTAATGAATTAATGGTTTCTTTTGAAAAAAAACAAACAACCCAAACCGGGTTTCTAGATCCATTTGTTTTCCCTTTCATATTTTTATTTTGGCTGACAGAAAAATAAACCAAGGGAAGGAAGTAGAACACAGTGCATCACCTTGCTGTATAAAATGTTCTGAGTAGACAGGTGCAGCTTTATTGAATAGAAGTGATGGAGTACAACCTGCTCTTATGGTAGAGTTTCTGAATGTGGTAATTGTCCTCCAGATGACAGTGTGAGTAGGTGCATGGCTGTGTAGCATCCTTTTGTTTCTGTACAGGTTGCTGCTCTTTTTACCTTGAGGAAGCTAAAAGCCCTGGCCAGTTCCTTATAGCTGATATCCTTCTAGTTGCCTAAACACATCTTGTCACCAACCACTTCAGACATTCTGCCTTTAATGTTTTTGCTTACTGTTTCAAGATGCTTAATTTTCAGAGCATGCTGAGGATGTGTCTTGGTTTAATTTTTGCTTACTGTTATCTTAGCAATCAAATTAAAATACAAATCCAGTTGTGTGATGGACACAGAAAAATCTAAACCAAGTGTTTGTTTTCCTACAGTTCAGTGAAAGGAAATTCAGTTCCTCTTTCTAAAGAATATTACTTGTGTTTTCAGTGAATCCTTTTATGAGGCCAAGTCTGAATTAAATAAAACAATTGAGAATATTGTTTATAGTATGTGAAACCACTTCCCTTTATGGCTAGTACTTTAAACAGAGACTATATTAGAAATAATAGTGTCTCACTGTGTCACTAGACTGAAAAAAACACTAGAGCAAAGTGCCTTTACTGTAGAACAGTTTGTTGGCCAGAATCAATTATAATGACTATATTGATTTTTAGCTAACTGCCTATGAAATTTCAAAAGATTACAACTTTAAATGATATTGAATTGCAGTGACTTGATTGATTTCCACGTCTGGTTTAAGTAGGTACTTACTGAGTGCTCAAATCTCTAGTGGTGTTCAGAACTGGGAGCGGGAGGAGGAGAGCAGAAGAGATGGTGTAATGTCAAGCAGGACTGAACTCGGGAAGGAGAGATGGTATGGATAGGGAAGGGAAGATGATGTCTCTGTTATGTGCATGTTTAGGGTAGAACATAGATGTGATGAGAGAACAGGAATGTGTATATTGCTTGGAGGCAAGTCTGAGCTGCAGAGGAACTTTCTTATTGTATGGTGCTCTGATACAGGGAAAGAAAGAATGAAGAATGAGTAGCTTTAGACAGGGCTGAGTCGGGATGGGGATAGGGATTGCTACTTCTGTAAGGAATGGCACTGGGGGCTCCATCCAGTTTGACCCATCCACCCCTTAGGGACAATCTTTGAGTTTACTATTAAAGACATGCCAAACTAGTGTGGGGTTTTGGAGAGGAGTTTGTTTAGTGTAGTCTCAGGCATGTTCACACTGAGTGTTGAACATCACTTCATTGCCTTTGCTCTTATTCCTCCTCCCATATTCATCTGGATGTGAGAACTTCCATATGCCAGTGTCACTTCCAGTCAGAGGAGTATGTTCAAGGTCTGTAATCCTGATTCTTGCCTCTTAGGATTTACCATTTCAAAATGGCTTGACTCGTTACTGCCACCTGTGGGGAGGCAAGAATATGGGTCTGCCTGGGTTGCTGTTTCCTTGCTATGCTTCAATTGCCTCGTTTCCCAGCTTCTGAGTGGGTATTGAGCCAGTAATAGTTGGCATTTCAGTATTGCCACACTGTGCAAGTGAATCCTAAACCTTTTTCCAAGGAAAGTTTGAGTCCTTCCTACATTGATTTCTAATTAGAACTTATTTATGACTAAATCAATAATCAACTAATGATAATGTAAAGAGCAAAACCGAACTCTGTGGTTTTATTGAAAAGGCATTACTATATCAGAACTCTAGGGCATGTAAAGTATTTGCTGAGTTGTTGTGAGTCTGATTTATTGATTTGTTTTCTTCCTTATGTTCTGCTGATTCCATAATTCTGTTAAATAGATGAGCATAAAGAATATACCATTAAGAAATAGGGCCTGGATGTACTGCATCAGTTTATCAAAGCAGGTATTTTGATCTCAGGAGTATGAGATACCTACTGCTTTAAAGGAAGGCTGTGCTCATCTGTGACAGTTTTCTTCTGACCTCTATGCAATTACTGTATTCTGTGAAGCATGCAGTATAAGCATCAATGCTGTTAATAGCCATAAAAATTTCCTCTTTCTAAAAATTTCTATTTGATCCATGTTGTTGACTTGCAGATGAAGTTGCTAAGTATTGCTCTAATGAAATTAACTATTACAGTCACAACTAGAAACTAAGGAAATGGAAAGCTAAGACAGCATGAAGAATTAGTAACCATAGCAATCAACTGAAACATGGTGCTCCATAAAATAAAACAACAACCACAAAAAAAGCATTCTCTGATCATGAAAGCTTTAACTATTGACTAAAAAAATTAGTTACTAGGTGAACTGTGAAAATAGCACCAAAGGGTATGTGGGGAAATACTAAATAACGTACTTAGGATTATTTCAGAGCAAGATGTTTGATGTGTTTTGTGAGGTCTGTGCCCATATAGATTGTAGTTTTTCAGTTAAAAAATACTAATTTCTTTTTATTGGGAGGGGTAAAGTAGCAGAGGGTGCATATGCAAGTCAGGAAAGCTGGAAACTGATGGGATTTTCATGCTTAAGCTGGAGAGTGCCAAGGTACTTCAGTGTGGAGATGACTTAGGTGCTTATTGAAGTGTGGATTTTGGTATTATTAGACTAGTTGGTTAGGTTAATAGCCAAGATGTTGCCTAAGAAACATTATAGAGCAATTGGTAAAAGCAAAATTTTGGTATATTCTTTTAATAACATAGGTTGTAACATGAATGTGGAACAGAATCTGGACAGTCTAAACCAGATTACAGTTTGGTCATAGCTGTAAAATGTGGCCCGAGATGAGGCCAAGAAGTTTTGTTCAGCTAAATTCCTATAGGCCTCTGCAACAGAGATTCAAATGTGACCAGTGAGTTTTCTTACTGTGTGCATAAGAAACTGGGTCCTTTGAGTCCTGGTGGTGACAGGGGCACGGGGAGGTGGCCGGGTTGTTTTGGTACCTCTGTAACCACCTGTGAGAGGGTGCTGTGCTGCCAGAAGGGCTGGTACTAAACCCTAAGGGTCTTGACTGTGTGGTGGGAAGCTGTTCTTGGCATGTTTACTGGAATGATAATGCCTTTCTGTGAGAGCTCAGACTACAGTGAACAAGCACAGAGACTAAGCCTGGGTACATCAAAGCCTAAGTAAATTAAGTCAATTCTCTCTTTTCTTGGGGTTATTTTTTGGTTGTGTGTTTTTTGGTTTGGGGGTTTTTGTTTGGTTTTATTTTGTTTGTTTGTTTTGGTTTTGTCTAAATTCTTTTGGCTATGTAAAAATAACCAAAACTGAAGTGCTGGATTACTTAGGAGAATCAGGGGTTGCTGGTTAACTTGACTGATGTAGGACTAATGCTATATATGAGCTCAGTTTAAATTCAGAAAGGTGTTTTAGCCAAAAATAAGGGAAGTGTAATTCTGAAAAAACTATGATGCTGCAGCAACACTTCTCAGAACATTTCAACTTTTAAATTAAATTTTAAAATGAAACTAAAAACAAAATAAAAACTTAATTTCTTATAGGAAATAGTTATAAATTGGAAGCTAATCTCTCTTGATTGAGGCACAAGACAAAACCTGTTATTCACAGTTCTGTTCAGAGTAGCAGAACTTACTTTAGCAGTGTAGAGAAATGGAAAAAAAATTCTGCCTATCAGACAGAGCTTTCACTGAGTCTGAAACTTAAGACTAACAAAGGGATGCCATCATTTGCCTATGAAAGTAGGAAGTTGTCCGGGGTCAGACTGAGTGCCTATGGGATGGTTACAGGAGAGGTGAGTGGATCCTTAAGCCAGCATGAAAGGAATAAGTATATGAAACTATGTAGTGGAGATAGTGTCACTGAGGCTTTTTTATAATAGGATGTGATACTGTTCAGATCTGCCCTCTGCTGACAGAAGTGTTTAGTGTGTAGATGTGCTGGTTTATATTTCTTTATAAAGCAGAGCATGATGGCCTGACTGCCAGCTCATGAATAAGGTTAAAGTAGGTTCTGTCACAGACACTAATGTGATTTGCCTCACTGGATTACACTGAGGAGGCTCTGCAAAGATCTCACCTAAATCTGTTGTCTACCTCTCCTTATATTGTGGTTTGCTTCATGAAAGAAGAAATAGGATCAAGTTTAATGTAGCAATTGTGATTACTTAATTTTTTTTTCTTATTATTGTGTTTTACAAACACAGTGACTTGCACATTATTTTATTTTCTTTGGCATGTTTTCAGTTTCATCACTGTGATGAGTCACGAAGAGCAGAAACCAGAATCAGGTAGTAACATCAAGGACATGTTTTAGTTGTCTGAACCCAAAAGAGGCAAATCTGGGCAGTACTCTGAGAGGCAGAGGGTTGCCCTTTGTTGTGACAGTCTGTATTAGCTATAGGGTATCAGGGATATCTGAATTATAAGCTTGCCTGGTTTTTAGCTGCAGCGGTTTAGCGTTTAAGACATCAGTGATGTAGATTTACTGGTACTGGCCTCTAAACTAATGCCTTGTTCCAAGTGGGCAGTTATAAATTTTGATTTAAGTTAGCTGAATGTAGAAAATGGGAAAGAGCAGGATCATGTTAGCACTAATGAAGGAAAATGGCATGAAG
Source organism: Xenops minutus (assembly GCA_035221455.1). NCBI lineage: Eukaryota > Metazoa > Chordata > Aves > Passeriformes > Furnariidae > Xenops > Xenops minutus. The sequence continues at coordinate 17,219,280 of JAWWEE010000159.1, read as the reverse complement.
TATTAACTATTATTATAAGATACTTCATAAATCCCAAGGAAGTAGAGGTGAAGAGACCTATGAGGTCACCTAACCTATCCATTCTAGAGAACTGGCTTGCTATCTGCAATTATATAATCATTATTGGCAACTCCAGACTAGCTCTAAATGTCCCAAACTTTAGTACTTTTTACTGCAGGCATATGGGAAGAGAAGAGGGGAAAAAAGGAGGGGTAGATTTCTATTTCTGAAACCTTTCCTCAGATGTACATGGGTTTTTTTCCTTTATTTCATTGTTTGTTTTAATTTTTTTTCCCCAATGTCAGAAAGCCCTGAAGAGTGATATGACTTGAATCATTCTGGACAGCTGTTTTGTCTGTATGTCTTTTGTCTTTGACACTGCTTTGACAATTTTCTTTTTCAGTCTTTCTCTGGTTTTTGTTTTTTTGGTTTTTTTTTGTTTTTTTTTTTCCTATGGCATCTGGTTTCATTGGCTAATCTCCCCACAGTGGCAGTGTGTGGAGTGAGAATATTTTCTTGCTCTTCTGTTCCCCCCTCCCCTCTCTCCCCCCCACCTCCACACACACTTTTTGCACATCCTCATTGGGTAAATACACCTTTGGGAGAGAGCAATATCATTCCTATGTAGAGCTGGAAGGCAGTAATGATTTGCCACAAAGAAAGGTAGTGTGAGTGGAGGTGTTGTGTCACTTTAGAAGGTTGCTGGAGTGAACAGTACCAAAAAGGTGGTTTGTCTTGCACTGGACTATTGTGAACATTAATGTACACCCTGAAAAACAAGTACCTACTCTAAGAGGGAGCATATGTGTAATGGTTTGCTCGTGTCTGAGAAGCAAGCGTGGAACAGTTATTTAGCTTCTGAGTGTTCTTATCCTTATTTCTTTGTTTCATTTACTCTGTAATTGCCTTTTCAGCCCGGTCGAGGAGTTTGGTGATGGGTGAACAGATTGGGCCTCCCTCCAGACCATCTTCTCCAAACCCTCAAGAACGTGTGATAAAGTGTGGCTGGCTAAAGAAACAAAGGAGCATTATGAAGAACTGGCAGCAGCGGTGGTTTGTGCTGCGTGGGGATCAACTCTTCTATTACAAGGATGAAGAAGAAACTAAACCTCAGGTATGACTAGAGAGCTGTAGGACTTACTGATTGTGGCTTCTGTGCAGATCACAGCCACTGCTTTGGTTGACAGCTCATTTCAGTTGCCTTCTATCCTTGCCAAAATCATACATGCCTAAGAAGGTTCAAAGGCTCGTGACATTGCAGGGAGACTTCTCTACTACCAAACAAGTTGTAGAGCTTGGGAAAAGGTTAGATTAAACACAAAGGCATGCTGACCTCCAAATCTTAGTATGGTCATCTATGAGACTGGAGTTTGACAGCAAGAGCTATGGAGTTCCAGATTATTAAGGCAGGAGTGATTAACCTTGCTTAGTTAGCTGGGACTCATTATCTCCCAACTAATCCATTGTTTGCTGAGAGGTGAACCAGCTGTGTAGAGCTGACTTGTGTGTGTAGGGTGTGTAGGTTTTGTTACATAGCATGTAGGGCTTGGGAATGGACTGTAACATGTGTTTGAGTGGTGGAGGTGGGAGGAAGGAGTGGCTATTGTGCTATGGGATAAAGTTTACAGAGGAGATAGAGAATTTTTTATTCATCTTTTTCAAATGGCTGTAAAATATGCTTCCAGCTTTTGAGATAGGGTCTTTCCTAGTCGCTGTAGTGAATTATGCCTCATAATTCATGTAGTCATTGTTTTGACTGTCAGGCTTTAACCAGTCATTGAACAGAGGGAACATAATTGAACAAGTCAGACAATGTCCCTGTACTGCTGCCTCCTGATGAGTCAGTTCAGGCATTACAGAGTGACAGTCAGCCTATGTAACATCACCATCCACATGCTCATTATAGATGATTATTAAACTCCTTGATGCAGCTGTGTGCTTGACTGTCACACATAAATTTCATTGTAGAGTGAGAATGGAAATGTATATTCCCCTGTGGGCCTGACATAAGTATCGTAGATGAATGAGGATGTTGGCTGCATCTTATATCTTGGAATCTCCTAATCAGGGATTTGGTTCATCATTAAGGACAGCCTGCTGTGTAAAGGCTAGAGAGACTTGAACTTGATGATGTAGCCTCGTTACTTAGGATGCTGCAAGCAACAGCTGGAGTTGGCACTTTGAAGTCAAACACCTTATATTCTTATATAACGGATGTGAAGAGCTGGACACTTATGAACTGTGTCAGTAAACATGATGAGAAAGAAACTGCCCCTTTGGGGCACAGGGTTGCCATACGTTTATCATTGTGGGATGCCATGTTTCCAGAATCAGAGTATTATTTTATATAGGATGACACAGGACTGTGTCCTGACTATTTTTAGGAGTTGCAAACTAGGATTTGCATCTGACTTTAGCTAGGACTATATGCATCCCACATGTGGGATGTACTTTTGGAGCTTATAGATAGCTATTGCTTGTATTTTTTTCTGGAGTGAAGGAGCAATGGCACAGGCATGCCTACACAGCTTTGGAAGACAACTGAGATCCTGGGAGATCTTTGTTACAGGCCACAGATATTTTCATCAGTTGATATTAATCCCTAATTTCCTTCATCCTGAAATGTACTCGTGCTTAATTTAAATCTTTGTTTTATGTATTAAGAATGGCCTGCAAACTTGTGTGCAAAAATTAAATCAATAGCTGCACTGAAATTCCTATTGATCTTCTGCCTACTTGATTATTTATACATACTCTGAAAGAAGGTTGTGTTCTTATTGTTTAGCTGATAAAGTTAAGTGAGATTTATGACATAATGTTTCAAAATATAAACATGAAATAATATCTTTTTGTTTATGGATGTTGCATTGCCTATTTTTATGAAAGCCAGATTCTTAGAGGAAATTGTAGATATTCTTTCCTTGATAATAATGGTGAAAAGATGGAGCTGTAATCTAATGCCAGGAGAATTGTGCAGACTTTCTGGAGCAAAGAAGAATTACTCTGATCTCGAAGGATTGTGTGCTGTTGAAGGTGTGTGCGTTTGTGTGTCATATGATATGGTTGCAATTGCACAGCCCACTCCATCAGAGTCCAAAGTTTAGAGGGTGGAATTGTAGTCATTGCTTTTCTTTAGTGTTTCCTCAGGTTGCCCCCATGAGGAAAGGGGGAAGGGAGGACTGACCTGCAAAGAGCTTTTGATGCTCCTACTGACTCTGTAAATATGAGTGCATTTTTAAAGTAGCTTTGGGTTCATTTTTATTCCCAGGATAGGAGATGGCATGCACCCTTCCCCAGTTTCCAGGGGAACAGAAACCACTGTGCAACTAATTCATTAACCTTTCTTTCAGTTTTGACTTGGCATGATAAAAGGCTTTTTGTGGATCTGCAGTGGGTTTGAATTTTGCACTCTAGAAAACAGCAGAATTTTCTAGATTTTGTTCCAATCACTGGACTCCAAAGAGGTTGTATTTGCGGTTTTTTTGTGCCATTGGAGTAACTTGACATGCATGTGCATTTTTATCATATTGCCTTTCTGGTGTTTTCTGTTATTTTTGGAATGCCTTCAGCATGTCTTGTAATTTCAGTGAACCTCAAAGTCAAAGTGTAGGGCAATAGGATTGGGAGGGTAGGGTGCTGAAAGTTTATCCTGTTCAGTTGACTTATTTTACCTTAATTTAAAAACTCTCAACCATCCTAGAGAAACCTCTCAGTATGGACTTCTCAAAGTGCCCTCCTACATTGTGTCCATCCATACAGGAACTGGGCCTTGATTCTATTCTGCAACACCACCTAGGCAGCCTGTTAGGGATTAGTGTTGACTCTGTTCTAGTCAGTGAGCAGAGATGGCAACAGTTAACACATCTGGATTATTTTATGGAGAAGATTGCAAGAGTCATAAAATGAGTTGTCTTTTGTTAGATAAAATTCTGGATTATCTGTTTTCTGAGACACTAGTTGTATTACTCAGTTACGTATGGATCTGGAAGCTGACAAATAGCGTAACTGGTATTTGTTTTCATTACCAGTATTATGATGGTCCAATGTGTGTTGGATTTGGTTGCTGTCACATTTGTTGGTGAGAATGTAATTAGGGATGTTTACTAGAGAGATGTGTGGAAAAAAAATGTTACCAAAACAACTTTCTTCATTTTCTGTTTGGTGAAAAAAGATGCTTTGGACCCAGTTTCCATTCTAGGGCAGTTCAGTGCAGGAGTAGGAACTGCTGAGTACCCTATTCATGGCTTAACTCTTGAAAGTTCCTGTTCGTACTGCCTTTTGTCTCTTATTGTGTGTATGTGCTGAAGAATGTTAGCTGAAAACCCTTTAAAATGTTAAAGATTAAATGCTTGTTCCACTCATGTTTCTGGACAAGAGCTTCCTGGGATCTCTTTTTCAGCTTTTACATAGATGAAGAGGATTTAGTTCACTTTGAAGATATTATGTCACCAACTATGCAGAATTCTCTAACTGGAATATATTGTGTTAATTATACTTGGGCTAGAAGTGGACATGAAGCTGAATACTGGCAGCATTTGAACTTGGGAAGTAAAGGGGCTCAGGTTTTCTTCTAGGGAAACTGTAGTCCTCTGGAATAAAAGGTAGTCCACTGCCTTGCAAACCTGAATTAGCTGCTCTCCTCCAGTATCTCTCTGGTAACTTCTGTGTACTGGCAATCTCTGGAAAATGGTTCATTTTATTCAAATGCAGAAATAAAATTCACAAATGGAACTTGTTGGTCGTTGAAGTTTAATGCTGCAACCTGAAATTAAAAGGTGAAAGAGAGAGTAAATGGTTTTTTGCAAGAGATAATTAGTTATGGAAACCAAGGAAAACCACCTTGCCATGCTTAGAGTATTGTTATTCCAGAGGAAAGAGCATTTGACCAGGAGTGTCCAGTGAGGGGAAAAAAAGGACAGGAGAAGCAGGTGTACGACCAGCTCAATCTTTTCTTGCTCAGAACTGTGAAAAGGAGTTGGGCTCAGGGGAGGAGCGGGAGTTAAATTTGCTATGTATTGTGTTATCTTTTCCTTACTTTTTTGGTGGCCTTTCCCTTTGCACTAATGTTTCTGTCTCTTACAGGGTTTGATACTACTGCAAGGCAATCAGGTGAACGAGCTGCCACCTAATCCTGATGAACCAGGGAAACATCTCTTTGAAATTACTCCAGGTATGCCAGGATTTCCTTGTACTTTCAATGTAACATCACCTCATTCTCATCAATTGTCATTAATGATAATTGAATTGTACTGATCACTTCACTCCTAAGTGTCTTGATACACTAGCCAGATTATCTAGTGAAGCTGAGAAATGGGACTTGACAGATTACATGGTGTTCTTTGTTTTGGATAAAAACACTGCTTTGGTACTTCATTTTCATTTCATAGTAGTTGAGATGCATAATGCTCCTAGATTTTTCTGTCTGGGCTCCTTGCTTGGAGGTCTGTGTGGTCTCTCAAGGAGATTTATCTTTCCGGTTGTTATGGGAGAAACTAACACAGAACACAACACAGAATTTACAGAAAAGGGGCATGCAGTATCTGGATTTAATTTCTTTCATATGTAGTAGCTCCCCATTTGAGGAGGGGGTGGAGGGAGAGAAAAATGTTTAAAAACATTTCTCTTTCAGATGGAAGGTTTAAGAGAATAGATGACCTGCCATGGAAGAGAGGTTGAAATCTTGTTCGGTAGAAAATCCAGTGATCTGTTCAATGTAATGTTAATGTAAAACTTTTGCAATCATTTTAGCTCCCATGTAAATGCTTCCCCTGGACAGGATTGGTACCTGCAGGATGTATTTAAAGTTAAGCTCCTTGTTGCAAGATAGGACCAGTTGTATTCACTGTATTGGGTTCTGGTTGTATTTGGGAGAGGGCTGTCCCTGTACTTGGATTTGAATACACACCTGGAGATAGTTTCAGATGGCAGGATCTGCAGAGGGGAAAAAGAACACCTGTTGCACGACTAGCAGTGTTAGAGCAGAGGACTGAGAAATCTGTGGAAGGACTGAGCCAGTTCATCTATCTCCCAATACCCGAAGACTGAGATCCTGGAAACAAGAAGAGAGACAAGTGTGACTGTGTTAAAAATTATGTGTGTGCACTGACTCAGTCATTCTATTACTTCATGACCATGTTCTCTCTGTCTGCTCACCCACAATGGTGTTCATGCCAGTAGGGTAAATAAAAGTAATTGTGTTAGGCTGGCTCTTTTTTTAATGGAAGAGACAACACAGGGAACACTTGTCCCTATATTTGAGTGTTATTGCTCTGGAGGCTCTAACTAGTCCCCAGTTAGGCTGGCTTAAAGTGTGTGCATTGTACACCCTTCTTGACACAGTATCAGGCAGAGCAAGAACAGACAGTGCTGTAAGGTCTTCAATTACATAAGCAGACACTGTTTTGCCATGACTTCGAGCATCCTGTTTGACACACAGGAAGCTATTTGGAAAGAAGGGCATTTATTGTTTTATTCTCCTCCTAATCCCTGCATACTCTGTTAATGCCTTTTTTCCTTTACTCTGCACCATGCCCTCATAGGCAGGGCTCCACAAATAGCAGGGCATTGGGCTCACAGTGTTGCTTGCATGGGGCATCTCCAAGGAAATTGCATTCATTGTCTGTATGAGTGTGACATATTTGTGCTGCTTTTCAAAGGTTATGCACCATAACTGCTGTGGAAGAACTGTGGACCTGCAATACGGCAGGACTTAGGTTGTTGTTGAGTGTGAATGATCCCATGTGTTGTGGCAGTGATCTGAAATAATTAACTGAGCCACAGACTGGCTTGGTCAAGTTTCCTGCAGGTTTGAATTTCCTCTAATTCTGGATGGGGAAATAGTCATTCTGCGTGTCTTGCTCAACCTGTCAAGTTATATTCCTGTAGGCTGCAAAAGACTAGTCCTAAACAGCAGGTAGCTGTTGCTTTAGTGGACTTGGTAAAGCAGTGCCATGTGGCTACTTGATACAGGCTATCCAGAAGGATGGAAAAAAGTTACCCTTTTCAGCATAGCTGTGAATCCCAGGATATTTGTCTTTAGCTTGTGGTTTGACATTGCATTTTCTGTGTTCCCTGGAAAAACGTTTCAGTGTTAGTGCACCACTGACTTGTCTGCAAAATTAAGATGTTTTCCCTAACTTGTGGAGCTAAATCCATTCATGTTTATAGCAAACTTAGTTGCTATGTGGATAGCAAGTATTGAAAAATACTGTAAATAACCAGTCAATACAGAATGTGATAGGCATTGACATCACTGGAGAATGTGGCCTGAAGAGTTCCCTATTTTGTTCACAGTACATTTATTCTGTGCTGGTTTTGGCATAAATACTCTTTCTTTTTAGCACGTGTTCTGAAATGACCGTGTTCTGCGTGGTTGCCAGCCTGCAGAACACCCACATAGTGAACAACTCTCAAATGGATGCCAGATAGGAAGGGGAACACAAATGATGTTGCAGGATACAAATCTTTATTTTTCATCACTTCACATATCCCTGTGTTTTATGTATGGCCATGATCTGCCTAATTTGCTTAAGTTCTCCCACTGTGATCTAGGACTCTACAGTTTTTATAGGGATTATGAGAATTTTTAAGTTGTCTTAACTAAGTTGGGGATTTTGTGAATATAGGTAGCTTTGATACCTGTAAATAGAGATAGGGGATTTTACTGTTCTAGTAAGCAAAATTAAGATCAGAGTGTGGCATTCCTAAAATGTTCCTATAGCTGATACCAGCCTATCTCTGGCAAAGAGGAGAGAGAATTTTCTAAAGTCTGTGGTACCAGTTACCTCCAAAAATCTATTTTGTGATCAGTATTTAAGGCTCTCAGCATCCTTGTTGTGGAACTGTTGCTGGGATCTTCCCACCTTTCCTCTTATGCGGGCTGTGTAAAGCTTGACTGTGGGAGCTATTCTACTCCCTGCACTCTGAGGGAATAACAGCAAGTTCTGTGCTGTAACAGAGCATGTATTGATTTTCTGCTGAGTAACAAGAACTAATGATGGGCATTGTGTATTATTCATGTTTCATCGAGTTCATTTTTAAGCTGTATAGAGCAGCTGGGAGAAGGGTTAAGTAGGGACATGAGGCTGTAGAACAGTTCTCTAGTTAAACCAGTGTTAGATCTGGTGACCTGACTTCCTGAAACATGTTCTCTATCCTTTTTTGAGGGGAAAGTGTAAATTTCTGGACTTTTTTTAATCCATGCATGCTTTCCTCTGTCATAGCTAGAAGTTCAAAGTGGCATGGAAGACTAAACTGCGGCCTCAAGTTGCTCTCATACTCCAGTGCACGTTAGCAGGTAGGGGGATGTTTGTGTAAAATTATCAGGGTAGTATGAGGTCATGTGCGTAGTTTTAACCATTTGGAGTAATCATCCCACAGCAGCTGGTATTTATGGATAGAAATGATATTGCTTGGGAGAGGAGTCTAAATCTGGCAACAGAAATAGCAGCTGACTGATTCCTAGGGCCAAAAAAGCAACCTAATATTAGTCTGGAGTTACAGTGCACTTCAGAGTGGTGTAATGCATTGTGTAAAAGCCACATGGATTAATCTCTGAGAATGTGTTAAATGTTTGACTTAGATACTTGAAGTCTCATGTTTTAGGAAAATGAAGTTTTTAATGTTCTATTGATATAAGGAACTAACACTGAGAGAGAACTGAAATAAGATATCAATAAGAAACTAACACTGAAAGGGAACTGAAATAAGATATCAATAGAGAACTAACACTGAAAGGGTTAATAAAAATAATTGTAGAGGCTTTTTGCTGAAGCAGCAAAG
>JAWWEE010000159.1:17192208-17205045 GCA_035221455.1 Xenops minutus | reverse complement strand
AGAAGTCCAAGTGTCAAGTTCTGCCCTTGGGTCACAACAAAGCTGTGCAGCACTAGAGCCTCTGGGAAGAGTGGCTGCAAAGCTGATAACGTGCTGATCCAGCGCCTAAAGGAAAGATTTTGGGAATCTATCTGGGGTGTTTATGCATGGTGCACTCATGCCAGTTGGAAATGGCAGCTGGCCCACTGTCAAACACCTGTGAGGAAGGATTCACAGGCTAAATCCCCTCTGTGTTTGTCTGAAATGCTTTAGGGATAACTAGTGTGCTATCAGTGAAAACCAGCTTGCCTTGGGATTTCTGAACTTCATAGGGAGGAGGAGGAAATATGACAAAGATGTATTGCCTATGATATAACTTAAGACTTTGTTAAATAAGTCATTATGCTGTAGCTTTCTTTAGTCTGCGACTTTGAGTATTTCTGAAGTACTGATTAGATATGACGAGTGGGATGTTGAAGTGATTTATATGCTTCTTTTTAAGGATGTTCAGATTATCCTATGCACATGCCTCTACTTAACCTTACCGCTGGTTAGGGTCCTGTCTGCTTGGTTGCTCAAAAAATGTTTGACTGTGAAGTTGCTCATAAAGATTTTTTCTGTGTTATGCAGGAACTTAGACCAGGTCATCTCGCAGGTCCCTCTTGGTCTTGATGTTTTTGAATAAAATTTTAAAAATGCAAGTTACCAGAGGGGAAAAAAATTGGTCTGATGCCTGAATTGTTGAAAATTCAGATTCTGAAGAACTAGTGCATCATGAAAAATGGTATAAAACAAGCAGAACAGTTTCATTTCCATGGTGTAGCCAAGAGAAATACTGACACTACTCACATTAAAAAATGAACCACATGTGATTTTATTCAGTTTGTCTTCAGAGTGTTACGTAGGAATTAATTTTGTGTTTGAAAATAAATTATAAGAGTACTGTCTTTTCTGATCAATTACTGTTGTTCAAAGAAATTTGTTAATTAAGGGATGGAGGTGGAATCTTTGGCATGTCCAGTTACACTATTTTTTTTGTAATACAGGCTCTTGTGACAGGTAGGATCCTGTAGGTGGTTGGATAGTGGATTTCCATGCATTTCAGGACAATGGGAGGAATTCTTCTCCTTGTTAGTTTTATGCTCTATAGAGAACTTAGTTCCACTGAATTCAAGTAACTTGACTGCAGCCTGTTGATGTGGTTAAACCTTTTTGGCTCAAAGAGAGGTGTCATGACATTTTTAATTGAGACCTAGTTGCTAACCAGCATGTATTTTACTTTTCTGTTGTTAGGAGTGGGGGATGTTTGTTACTGTTTTGGAGTTTTTTGTTTGTTTGTTTTTGGTCTTATGCTAGCTGTCCAGATATAGTTTCATTACAGTGAGTGCATAAGTTCTTAGTACACTTACGGCAGTGTGACTAATCTGTGTTGCATTTAATGGCATTGCAAGAATTTTAGAGAATAAAGTTCATTATAAGTTTCACAGTGTCTCTACAGTATCCATCACAGGCACTCTGCTCAGGGTGCTGTTGTCTAAAGGCAGTGAGGCAGCTGGCATCAGGATTATGAATTGTTTAGTGTAGCACATTCTGATGAGCTTAATCTTCCTAACTTTCTTCAAGCACTCTGAAATTAATGTAATTTCTTCCCTTAGGAAGCCACAGTTCAGGTCATTCATAATTGTAGAGCTTTTTCTTTTAACAGACTCTAAATGTTAACTTGCTCCAAGTTTGTGTCTTCTGTTTCTGTTCTAGTAGGTGCACAGGCTAGTGCACACACATTCTTTTGAAGTCTGTCTTTGAATCTCAGCCAGAGACCATTGCTCATTTACATGAAGTCCATTTAAAAAGATGTTGATATCCATGCTTCCATGTGGTATCAAAGATGGTACGTGTAATCTTGGACTCATGAAGCATTGTTGTTAGTTCTAGGGTTTGCTTTTAATTAACAACTGTCAGATAGTCATGAAAACTTGAGTAAGGGGCAGGAGGAATTTGAGATAAAAAAGATCTGTGAAGTCAAAAGTATACAGTGTTAAAAGGGAGTGTCTGTAAGACAATGAAGAAAGACTGTTAGAACCAACCATATGTTATTTGTATTGAAGAATAATTGTACAAACTGTGGTGTTTCCCTGGATTTGGAGTTGTGGATTTTAATATGAGGATTAACCAGTACACTGCCAGGTGTGAACCTGAGAGATAAAGAGCCTTGTCTACATTAGGAATGCTGGCCCAGTATAATTGTTAAAAGGAAGCCTGTACTGGCATACTAGTGTAATGAGGAGAAAGATGTCTTTTACTAACACAGAAGTGTCTACATAGATGAGTATGGTCTGAGAATCCTTCTGCTCCACAGAGGCCATCAAGGCTCTGCTTTTTTAGCATGTGGTTTGTATATGAATCAGAGTCAAAATGATGCCTTCTGGAGAGTTCAGCAGAAGATATTTTCCAGACTAAATTTCTTTTCATTTTGAATAGATAGGCCTGGATTCAGCAACTTTTTTCTGTTCCTGTGTCCTTAGAGGTCTCGGACATGGATCATAAGTGTCATGTGTTGCTGATACTGAAGAATGTGAAAGGAGATATCCTATCTTTAGTTAGCTCTGTGACCCAAACACATCACAGCAGAGCGTAGAAGAAGTTAGTAAAATTGGAAATATAATGCTTATGATTGTGCTTGGTAGGAGAAATATCATCACCTTAGCCCTTGTTCTGAAGCTGATGGAGATCTGTGGAAGGTGTCACAATTATGGCTGTGAATCTGTAGGGTGACACTTACTAGAAGGAATACATAGGGATTGGGGAGGACAGTGAGAAGGAGTTCAGTATCCTCCCTTAGCAGTGCTTTGAGGTCACAAGTGTTTCCTCTTGCAAAGTACAGTTTTGCCTTCTGTTGTAATAACATCATCATCACAGGGTTTTGCTTTGGTCTCTGTAACTTTGATAAAAATATGATTAACCTATCCTTAAGGAGTTATTCCTTAACTGCCTCCAGCAGGGCATCCCAGGCTGTAATACCTGCAAAGTGAAAACCTAGGGTTATACTCCCTAGCACAATGTGGCTAAAGCTGTATTGGAATTTACAACCAAGCGTTCTTTATTTGTTGATGCTTGCACCTAAAATTCTTCTGGTTTGAATTTGTGTGGGAACCTGTGAGCTTTGCTCATACAACAGATGGTCCATCAGAATTTGTAGGATTCCTTTTTCACTTCACAAGTGCTTTAGGCTACGTAGTCATTATTTGAAGGGAAGCAACAAAGAAGGTGGACACCTGAGAAACTCTTAAAATATGGCCAGTGCTGTGAAAAAAAATGTCAAAATGCCAGTGCAAATTGTCACAGAAGTGTCAGATGGTATGCTTGCTCTTGTCTTGGAATTATAGTGATTGGAGGGAGAAGAGGAGGTAATCACAGGATGACAGAATATTCTGAGTTCAGTCCAACTCTTTAAGTGAATGGCACCCACAGGAATCAAGCCCACAGCCTTGGCATTATTAGCATCATATTATAACCAACTGAGCTAGTGGACTTAGGGAAATCAGAAGAACTTTTTATAAACTCAGTATCTTCTGACTCTTTCTGAACTAGAAATTCTTTAGTAGGACACAGTCATATGTTTTGAAATGTTATTCCTGACAGAACCAGGTGACTTTTGATACTTTTTTTTTAAATTCATGAGCCTTTTCCTAACAGAATTATGCCCTATTATGAGCCTAGCCTGGCCAATGAGAGTGCACTTTTATATCACCTGGGAAATGCAGCAATACAAAATGCCTACTTTCATGCTGTACCCACCTCTCATAGAGTCTGGTTATCTACATTCAACTCATGTTTTCTCTGTCATGTCTTCTGTGAAGAATAGATAAACTGTAAATTGGTCCTTTAAAACATGAAGGTCTGATTCTTCTCCTAGCAGGTTATTTTTCAGAGTCTTAGCAGCCCAGAGAATTTGAGTTTTTAAACACATTTCCTTTGCAGTTTATATTAAACATACTAGAAGCGTGTATTTGGAGGACTGGGATTTTGAGGGCAGGGGATGATGGAGACTGGGGCTTGAAAGGGGAGGTTGGTTTACATTTCTCTGCTCTCACAGGAAAGGAAGCCGTAGGGGAGGTAGCATGTGCCAATTAATAAATAGTAGTATAGAAAACTCACTTTCTAGCTTTAGGCTCTTGTAAGAGAGATAATAGGTCCTTAAGGAAGTTTTTTAAAGTACTCTTCTACCTGTGTTATTACATTGCCAAAATAGTCCTGTTTTTCTTCTGAGTCCAATGTCTTTTAGGAATTCTGTGGAGAGTTACAGGGTGCTCCCACTGTGGCCTGGCAAGCCACTTCTACTTGAGCTCCATCATGTATTTTAGAAATCGTGGGAATAATCCATGTTGAACTTGACTTCTCATAAAAAGTAAACTTTTCATTTTAGGAAGGCTCTAACATGTGAAGAGGAAGTCTATAGTTTTCCTTGACTTGTAAATTTTTTGATTGATATGGAGAAGCTCATAGTAAAAAAATTCTGCAGATCAGACAAAACAAGCTTATATTGGCCAAATTTGAAAATTTTTGCACATTCTTCTGAATTTTAAGTGTGGTTGTTGGTATAAATCGTGAGCTTTCCACAGGTGCATCTGTTTCTGTCTGGCTCAGATCCATTCTCTATGTAGCCCAGTTCACCTGTTTAGTTGTAATCATTCGAGGTGGCGTCAACATTTGTGTTCTTCAGACCAGTTTGTGCCTTTTGGGGAGGGGGGGTTGGTGAGAAAAGACTTCATAATCCTTGCCTTATGTCTAAAAATCTTTGAAAATGAATGTTTGCCCAGCTCTAGAGGTGCAACTCTGACACACTTGGGAATAATAAAACCATTTGTCTCCTAGTAAAGAATCATAAAAAATACCTTCAGCCATGTGTGATCTGTCACATCTGGATTTGAACTAGAATAACATATTCCTCTGCCATCCTGCAATTTTTTTTAAATTTAGTTGTTTGTTTATTTCCTTCTGGAATATAGGTGGTTGGCTTAACTAAAACTGAAATCTTTACCTCTGATTTCTAGATCCTTAGCTTGGTCCAGAAACAGGAAAGTTCATTATTCAGACAGCAGTATTTAGCAGCCAGCTTTTCTTTTGAGTGTCAGCGAATACACTATTTTATTTCTTAAGAAATGTGAGGGAATGTAAACTTTACATCAAGAATTTCAGATGGTGAAGCTGAAAGCTGTGGCTGGAGAAAACTTCTTAAATACTCACATTTCAATAACTTTTTGGTAGTGTGGGGGTTTCGCTGAGGTGTAGCATCTAGTAACTTTCTCCATGAAGCTGACTTCTCTGCCAGGCTAGAACAGCTGGGAAGCAGGGTGCCCTCTCATAATGTTTTATCTGCTACTGATCTGACAGTGCCATTAGCAAATGCTGTACATTTTCCAGAACTTGGAAAACTTATCCCTGCTGGAAGCTACCTAGAGTTTGCTTGAAAATGAGATGCAGGAGTGTTGCCAGAAGAGTGTCCAGCCCCTCAAGCAGGTGGTTTATGTGCCTCTTCTCTGAGATCAGATCACCCTCCAGCCAAGAAGAAAGAAGTATCTTCTGCTTTACAAGGGTAAGGTAGTGCTTTGCCCAAGAGATGGATTTCCAAGCAGTTGTCAGCTATTGGCATAGTCTGACAAGTTTAGAGGCTGAACAAAAGAATGGAGTTCTCACACATCTTTCCAAAAGGAACAAGTCAGTACTAGAAAAGCCACAGTACTGGATTTCCTTCAGCTCTCCTGCAAGACTATCTTGAATTTCCTGTAACATATTTATTTCGTTGTGGTGGAAAAGTTTTCCTGCCCTGTCCATCTTCCATCCTGTGTGTGGGATTTGGTTTTGTTTTGGTTTTTTTGTCTTAACTAGTGAATGCTCATGATCTGGAAGTGCTCAAGTGTGCAGTTAACAGATAAACAGTTTGCCAGAGGACTTCTCAGCAGAACACTATCATGGTCTTTTTTTATGATGGGAGACCTTGTAGACATCTGTCCTCTAGGTTATTCAGTTTGTCTACTGAAAATCCAGTCTGAAGAACTGTTCAATCTTGAGGATGGGATATATATTGGGAACAGGAACTGCAGATTGTCATCATCTCTTTGGTTCAGGCTGTTTCTGGTATTTTAATTATATTGAAAGATGTAGTTCCTTGTTCCTCCCCCACCCCTCCAACTCGTGTTTGTATAGCTTTCTCCCTTCTAACCCACACTTTAACTTCTGTGTATTGCATACTGCAATCAAAGATTGTACTCTTCTCCAGTGTCCAGCCTGGGGAAGACTTTATCATTCAATCTCTTGCTGCTGGCATCTGACTCTTAACGCTTGATCCAAGCCTTGAAAAGACACCTGGTTTGCCTGTGAGTTGGTGTGTGAAACAAACCATGCAACTGTGCTGCAGTGCTTAGGGTATTGCTGTGTCTGGGCAGTGGGTCTTCAGTGAGCAAGGTCTCTGCTGCATTAAGTGCAGCAGGGTCTAGAAACCAAGCGCTGAGCGATTAGGGAACCAGCGAACATCTGTTCGAGGGTTGTTATTTGTTCTTTATCCCAAAACAAAACTCTTATCTTGTCTTTGTAGCTGGTGATTTAGTTAGGTTAATGCAATTAAGTGTTTAAACAAGCCTTCTGAATATTGCTAGAGCTGTGCTGACGTTTGCAAGAATGCAAAGTCGCTGTAACTCTCAGTATCTCTGCGGAGGCTCAGAGATACATGATGAAGTGTTTGCTCTTGTGGGGGAGTGTGGCGGAGGGGATATGATATGGACCCTACCCTGTGCTGACATAACTTTGCAAGAGGTGAAATGGTCTTTCTAGTATCTTTTTATGCGCAAGGAAGGTTTACGTTCGGTGTCTGCTGCCCTCCGGCCATCTGAGAGCAGGCGTCTGCCGCTCGCATAAAGCAGGCTCCGGTGACTCTCGCCCCTTCAGGAGGGGGTGTAATTAGCAAGCCGGTGCAGCTGAAGGGGCAGGGAGCCGTGAGGCGCTGAGCTCTGCCCCGGGGCCGCCTGGAAATACGGGCGACAAGGGCGGGGAGCTCCCGGGCACCAACCTTCCCCTGCGCAGCCTGTTGGGAGCCCGCGCCCCGCTGCCCGCCCCGCTGCCAGGGATGCTGGAGGCGGCCCCGCCCGGCGGGGAGCGGGCTGGCTGGGGCTGCGAGGGACGCTGTCACCTGCCATGGGGCTATGTTCCTGCAAAGGCTGCCGTGAGGAGCCCAGAGGTAACTAGCTGCGCCCTCAGAGGTGACAGAGATGCTCTCCTTCCCCGCGTGTCCCGCGGGGGTGCGCGCAGCCCCGGGGAGCGAGCGCGGCTCGGGAACCGCCGGGCTCTGCTGCCTTCCTTCTGCAGGAAGGAGTGGGAAACGAGCCCGTTTGCCCCCTCTGAGCAGTACTCAGTGCCTAGTCCTTCGGGAGGTGCCCTCGCGTCTCTTATGGTTCATTAAAAAACAAAACAACCCTCACCAAACTACACCAAACTATCTTGGTGTGATCTTATGCTTGAAACACAATTCATTGTTTCTTCTTTTTCTTCACTAATAAGTGAAATCTGATGGGAGGGGGACTTGTTTTTGCTTTTCAGAAAGGCTGTTAAGGTGGCAATAGCATTAGCTGAGTCTTTCCTCATCTATTCTTATGTCCTGATGGACTTGAATACTTTCTGCAGGGTCGAGTTCCCAGTAGTCTAGAAGAAGCTGCTTTAGGAGGCAGAGGGGCAGTGTCTCTAACCCACTTAAAGCTACTGTAATTCTCCTGTCTTTAAAGATTTTTAGCTACTTCCAAGGTGGTTCTTGTGTGTGTTAAGATCTGGGACCAGCCTCTGACATTGTCTGCTTTGGGGAAGGTTTGTAGTTTGGATTCAGGAGCTTTAAAAGTAGGTGATGTGTGAGCCTAAAGAGAAGTGTAGCTTTACTCAGTGGAAAGCAGTCTCCTTATAAGAATAGTGTTCAAAAATTTTAACATGCTTGGAGTTTCTAAAATTAGCTCTTAACTCTAAATTTTTGACACCTGAAAATAATTATCTGAAATCAAAATTCTCTGAAGGTGTATGCTTGAGAAAATTGGGAAAAAATGACTTCATATGCAAAAGTTGGAGAAAGCATCCTTATAGTCACTACACTGAAAG
This sequence comes from Xenops minutus, assembly GCA_035221455.1. NCBI lineage: Eukaryota > Metazoa > Chordata > Aves > Passeriformes > Furnariidae > Xenops > Xenops minutus. Next base: position 17,196,933 of record JAWWEE010000159.1, on the reverse strand, counting down.
TATGATGGCAAAAATGGTAGCAATTTAGTGCTCTGATTTTGAAACAAAGGAAAAAATAAACACATTCGTGGAAATTTGTTGAGTTATGAGGATGCTATCTGCATCACAGCTGTGTCAGGGTAAAGTTTATAAATATATGTAAGTTTCGCAAAGTTAGAATACAACATAAAAATAAAGCTAAAGGGAAAGTGTGCTGATATGAAGTAATATCAGTGTCAGTTATATTAGAAAGAAGGATAAACACATAAAATTTCCCTGTCAGGAGTAGAGAAGGCCAGGTAAAGTTATATCTAGTATTTTAGTTATTATTGAGTTGACTATGCCCAGATTGTCTGGGTGAATGGATCTGAATCTTCTTCTAAGGACAGGATCAAGAAAAAAAAAAAAACTTTAAGCAAAATACCTCTGAATTTTGGATTGGGAATACTATGAGATTTTTTCATTTGCTTCTGTTTTTAATCTGTTGAGGAAGGGGAGGCTTAGATTGGGTATTAGCAAAAAACATTTGTCCTAGTTCCTGGCATAAATCCAGTCACCTCATTCACTTCAGTGAAATTGTATTTATCTTCTTCGTGGAGAGCTTCTACAAACAATGGGTATTTCAGCTAGCATATTGCATTCAGGCGTGAAAGAACAAAGTATGTTTGTGTCAGCTTTGCACATTTGGGTAAACCTGCAGATACTAGTGAAGCCACACCATTCTCTGGGAATTGGTATGGTTCAGATGGGTATTTGTGTTAAGATCTACTTTTTCTGTGAAGCCCTACTGAGTATGTAAGACTAATAAACTTTTTGAGGACTTTTTTCAAGGGTAGCCCATTAAAGGTCCTGCCATGATTTTTTTGTCTTATTTGGGAAATATATTCTTAAATCAGCCCTGTGTGGCAGAATAAATCTATCTCCTAGTTGACTTTCTTAGCCCATGTAGAAGGCTGAAGCTTGTTGCACAAAGGTTGCGTGCTTCTATCTGTGTGAAACTTAGTCTCAAGTTTAATATTACTTTGCTGCTGGTACTAATATCATTAGTGAGGTAAAAAGTCTGTGCCCTGTCTTGCTGGTCAGTGAGTGTGAGGGATGACCTGAAGTGCCTAGCTGTCATTTGTATTCTTAATTGGGACCAAATTTGGCTTTGTATGATGCTGCTGAAACTTGTTTGTTCCATGGTGCTTGGCATGGACCCATTTAAAGCAGTAAGCTTATTTTCCAGTACTTTTCAGATACCTCTAGATTTATAAGATATTCAGAGAAGCCACTAATTTGCATTGCCTGTGCTGCTTTGCTTTTTCTGGCTTTAAGGAATGGTTTGGCTACTGTTGCAATGGCCTTTTGACCATGAGCTTCAACTAGTCCTGCTCTGCTGTGAAAATACTTTTGTTAAATGTGGGATGAGAGGTATGGCTGGGGACCACGGTACTGATAACAGTATGTTTCATGTTATCGCATTTGCCCTATCAGCTTTTGCTCTTGATTGCCTTTTAGCACATCAGGCACAGATAGGGCTAAATGATGAGTAGATTCAGATTTCTTAGAAGTTGCAGCCTGAAGTATCTCCCTGAATGCATCTGCCTATCTGCAGATAGCAGAGACAAGCTTATTAAGGGGGTGGGAGTTTAGCGATATTTGCATTTGCTTAAGGCCAGAATGGAGATGTAGTGTTGTCATCCTTTCCTGCTTGATTCGCTCTGTCCCTGTAGTAGAATTACCCTACTGGCTAGTAAGTAACAGATTCCTGGGCAGGAATATCAAATTGCACCTTTACCCTGTCCTTCAGATTCAGTCAGTTGCTATGTTCTGGAATCACGATGTGGAAGAATGACATGATTGCTGGTAGGAATTGGAAGGTAACTAGAAATAAAGTCCTCATTCTATCTCACCCTCTGCTACTGTTAATTCTTACTACCCTGGACCAGACTGGAACCTGAAGCTGGTGGGAGAGTTTTCCATGTACTGTGGTTGATTATTTATGCTTTACTATCTCCTGAGCTTTCAGTGTGATTATATTTCTTTTCTTGATATTTTCTTTATATTGACAGTTGTTCCCAGTCAGATGATCCAAACAAATCTTGCACTCTAGTGTTACAAAGATTCCTGCTGACTTTCTAGTGATGCAATGTAATCAAGATTGTGAGTTCTTCCTCAGTCAAGGAACTCTTTTTTTTATCTCTCTCCACCCCACCCGCCCCCCCACCAAGGTTAAATTGTTTCCTCTGTCTTCTTATTTTTCTGGATTCTTTTGTAGCCTCCACAGTAACTAAAGGTACCTTCTAACAGAAGTTCAGAATGAGTTCGCACTAGAACTATTGAGTATGTTTTGACCACAATCATCTTACATGTTTGGCTCTCCCATGGACAGTTGGATTGGGTGTGTAGTCCTTTGAAGCACTTAGTGGCACAGCTGCAGTATTTTAGAGTCATGCAGTCCCCAGATGAGAAAGCATGTGTATGAATAAACTTGTGTGCTTATTATTTTGCACACTTTGCTATGAGAAAGAGTTCTCTGCAATGTGAGCTAAACACTGTGTGAGAACAGCCTCTGTTGAGTGGGAATGTATATGAAGTTTGTATGTGAACTCGTTCCTCATTTCAACAAGGCAGTCAGTTTGCATTATAAACATCATAGTAAAAAGGACCTCAGTGTCTTCTGAACATTCTGTATCCTTTCTGAAAACCCAAGATACAGTAAAGGAAGAATTCTCTTTTGAAATGTAACAAAAAGTGAATGGATTCTGTCAGTGAGCATAGCAGAGTGTCACCTGTGTGGTTCTCCATTCTCTTCCTTGGTGTGCACCCAGATGTACTTCTTCCTTCTTTTTCCATATGCCTGTAGCTACTGTGGTGGAATTTGGAAGGTATATATCGGGGCATATGGGAGACACTACTTATTTTTGCTAAAACTCAATAATTTAACTAGAAATTTGAAAAGTTGAGATATTTGTTTTAGGAAGATGTTATCCTGAAGTTATCTGGTCAATTATTACTCATCTAGAAAACTTCTCTGTGACTGGTTTTGTCAATGAAAGCAAAGAGTAACCTTTGGCCTAACAAGGCAGCACTATTGCTGTGTTAGCTGATGGAAAAGTACTGTTCATCCTTATGGTCTCTACTACTTATGCTCTGAAGAGGAAAGGAATTAACTGATAGCATTTCAAAGACTTGATGATGTGTTCGGCCATTTGTCCAATTAACCATCTGTTTTTTGACATTGGCTGGTTGCTAAGCAGAATTAGTTGCAATTCTTTTGCTGAGACACTGCATTAAAAAGACTTTTAAATCAAAAGCTGTATTTCTACATTTTTTGATTGATGTAACTTGAAAACATCCATTTCAATTAAAACCAGGTTTATTTCTTCCCATAAAATAAATACTTTAGCAGAAGTGCTAAATATTTTCTGTTGTCATTTTTGTCCAAGGAAGTTCTACTTTGTGCAGTGCTGGACTATGTCCTTCAAAAATGAGCACATGGCATATTAATTGGAATGGGATACAACCTTGCAGGACAGAAAATGTAGTTCCAGTATCAGAAATGGGGTTGCTGAGATTCAGCAAAGCAGTGGATCCCTACCTGTATGAAAAAACAGGCTAACTTTGCAACACAGCTACATGGTAGGTAGGTCCACAGAGGTTTTTAATGTGTAACAACTACATAATCTGAGAAGCTTAAGCAAGTCTTTCCTTAGTGCACAGTGTCTGTGCCCCTTCAGTGAACTGTCTTTTATAGGATAAACTGCTTGCTGCATGTAGTCTGTATACAGCTGAACTAACACCTGAAGGTTTGATAACATCTGCTGTATACACAACCTCTGACTTGTATTTACTGTCAGTCTTGTTACTTGTTGATCTGATTTCAGGCATTCATACTGAGAGGGCTCATAAATGCGGCATGAACCCCTGCAGTGACATTGCTTCTGCTTTGTTACCACATCACTTACTTGTAACAGGAAAGTTTTCTAAACTTCATAAAATGTGATATGTGCTCTCTTTGCCGACTTGTTTTATAGCCTGTGCTGTCTATTTTCCAAAATACACTGTTCATCTATAAGAGCTTTCAGCCTGATGTCCTACCACAGACAGAACTTGCATTCATTGTTCTCGAGGACGCCTTCCAAGTATGGTGACTCCACCACTTCACTCTTTCAGTGAAGAATTATTATTATTTTTTTTTAATATCCACCATGAACCTCCCTGATAGAACTTGAGGCCTTTTCCTCTTATCCTGTCACTAATTGCCTGGGAGAAGATGCCAACCCCAGCTGTGCCAGAGCCTCCTTTCAGGCAGTTGTATAGAGCAATATGGTCTCCCCTGAGCCTCCTTTTTCCCCAGGCTAAACACCCCCAGTGCCCTCAGCTCCTCCTCATAGGACCTAAGTTCCAGACCCTTCCCCAGCTTCATTGCCCTTCTCTGGACATCCTCCAGCACCTCAGTGTCCTTCTTGTGCTGAGGGGCCCAGAACTGAACTTGGGGTTTGAATTGTAGCGTCACAAGTGCTGAGTACATAGGGACAATCACTGCCCTCATCATGCTGGCCACGCTATCTTAAACACGTGCCAGGGTTCCATTGGCCTTCTTGGTCACCTGGGAACATTGCTGGCTTGTGCTTAGCCAGCTGTCAAAGAGCACCCCCAGGTCCTTTTCCTCTGGGCCCCCTTCCAGCCACTCTTCCCAGAGGCTCTAGTGCTGCACAGCTTTGTTGTGACCCAAGGGCAGAACTTGACACTTGGACTTCT
>JAWWEE010000159.1:17054154-17192108 GCA_035221455.1 Xenops minutus | reverse complement strand
CTGTCTAAGCCCTGGGCTGCCAGGTTTTCCAGGAGGATGGTGTGGGAGACAGTGTCAAAGGCTTTACTGAAGTCCATATAGACTACATTCATGATGTCTTCCTCAGCCGTATTAGCTGGCTGCTGATCTCCTGGTTGTCCTACACATGCTTTGTAATTTCAGTCAAATTAATCTGTTCCATAACCTTCCCTGGCATAGAGGTTATACTGACAGACCTGTAGCTTCCCGGATCCTCCTTCCAACCCTTCATATAAATGAACATCACATTTGTTAACCTTCAGTCAACTGGGACCTTCCCAGTTGGCCAGGACTTCTGATAAATGATGGAGAGTGACCTGGAAAGCTATTCCTCCAGCTTTCCAGTACCTTTGGGTGAATGCCATTAGGCCCTGTAAATTGTGTCTAGGTGGCACAGCATCTTGCTAGGTGCTCCTACCTCCATGATGGTGACTTTTTTCCTAATTGTGGCACTTACTTAAACATCCACAGATGTTCAGATAGCAACAGCATATCATTCCTGTGCCCATCGGGCACCCAACACATGCCATCAGGCACCTGGGCATGTGCTGATCATGCATGTGATTCACCAGTTGTGCTCAAGGCACATGCTTGATGTGACAGTCATGCTAATAACACACCTACCACATGATAATCATATGCCTGGCATGAGACTATCAGAAACTCTCTTCCAAAGCTTACATAAATCTTTTATTAAGGTTTCTTTCCTGGTGACAGAGACTACCAGAAATCTTTACTTAGTCAAAAGACACTGAGGTGAATCCACTGTTTTTTAGCTTTTCTATGAGATTTATTCTAAATCTCATATTTTTACTGTTCTGTGATCCTCTGTGGTATGTCTGTCCATGGCTCTGTCTGGTCCCCAACCCAGATTGCCATTTTAGGTAAGACCTCATCAAGGCATAGAAGACAGCAGAAAACACACTGATTCTCGTATTACATTTCAGAATTACTTGCCTTTCTTCAACCATTAAACTTGATTTCTATTTGGTTTGCATTTCACCCTACTGAAAAGCTAAATAAGGCAAGCCTTACATTTTTTTTGTCTATTGTCTTCATTTTATGATACGGGGAAGGAAATTGAGTCAACAAAAGCTACTCAGCAAATACTCAGGAGAATGAAAAAATGAATTCTTGTTTCCTGAAGAAAGTATTCAGAATAATTTTTTGTTTACTGTTGTATTCCTGATTTCTTTTAAAAACTGTTTTGAGTCAGCCTGATATGATAGTGTGGTAAAAATTTCAGTGACTGAAAAATACGTATTTCCATTGGAGGTATGGAATCAAATATTTAATATACATGGAAATGTTTTACTTCATGTTAGATGCAGTTAAATTTTTAAAGAAAAATTCAAAAGCATTACAAAATTTGAAAGCATTACCTAGTCTAAACCCTTTTTTAATTAAAAGACCCCTCATTTATTTCATTTGGATTTGTAAAATCAATGTTTAAGCATTCCATCCTGCTCTCTTCTAACACATTTAAAAATGCTGAAATTTGTTTAGTTTTGTCATTTCTAATTTTGTCCTGAATTTGCAAAAGTCTGAAACAATAAAGAAAATATTTGTCATGCAGGGTCTTTTTTTTTAATGGAAGAAAGATGTGCCAGACAGTACTTTTGAGGTCTAAAGTGTTGTTGGAAACAACAGGTGGAGATGTAGTGAGCACAGCAGTACCACTGTCTTTCCTGCTGCATAAATGCTCAATACCATGTGCATTATCTTAAAAATGACTGTGTGATTAGAGGTCAAAGCAGGTTAAATTTGATACCTGTTCTCCTTTCTAGTCCACTTATCTAGTTTGGTCTGGAGCATTTACGTTGCAGTGTGGATAAGCAGTAGTGTTCTTGAGAGCAAATAAAGGTAAATAATTAGCTATTGCTGATTGGGGTGATGCTGAACCTGTTGAGCTCATATAAATGAAGCAAATGAGGCATCTTAGTTTTTTAACCTAGTGGATAATGTGGGGAAGAACCCTCTGCTGTGGTATGTGAGAACTGAGCGAAGAGGTAGTATTTGGAGAAGGAGGATGGTTAGAAGGTGGTGTGGCAGGCTTTCTTTTTACTTTATTTTTTCCTATATAACAGTTGAATAAGAATACCACAAACCATAATCTGTATGCTAGGCAGAATACTCAGTAAATGACAGTAATGGAGCCTGTGTCTGGGTACCCCAGTCCACTCATGGAGCAGCTGTGGGCCGTGCCTCAGCAAGGTTCAGCACCATTGCATCCCCTATTGCCTTCTGGGGGAGCCTGAAAAACTCAGTCTCTCCTAGTCAAACCTGAGTATTTCTGGAAACAGCAGAGATCTTACCTATGCAACTCAAAATGTTGCTGAAGATACGTTGCTGGTGTCTCTCCTGCTGCTTCTCTCAAGACATCCCAGGGTATAACCTCCAGGCTTGCTGTGGTCCATTGACTGTTGCAGGTGTTAGTCATCAGAGGGGATTGTACAATGTAGCCGGTGAATGACGGTCTTTGAAACTTCTGGGGCATGCTTGCTGACTTGAAAAGAGTTAATGCTTCCATTGCGTATGTTGGAAGCAGCTGTGCTTGTTATCAACTGGTTTTACTGTAATTAATATTTGATGCCTTGTTCAAATGTCAGCACTGGGTGCCTTGTATCTGTTTTAGGTGATCACATTGCTGTGAGCAGCTGCTATAAATGAAGGGTTTTTCAGATGAGGTATTGACTGTTTGGGGATGTGACTAAATTAACAAAATACAAACAAACCCCCCCTAAAAAAACCCCTGTTTGTTGAATGTTTATTGGAATAATAAACAATGTTATTTTGTTGATTTTTATTTATTCTCAGGAAGTATAATATTAGCATCATTATGAAGCATAATGCTAGCATTATTAGGAAGTATAAATCTAGCAATAAAAGCAGGTAGCGACATTTTCACCGAATTATTTTGTCTAAGGCTTTGAATGTCTTTTTTTACTTTCAGAAAGTTGCCTTATGATATAATCTGATAATTCATTCCATATAAGGAGGCATGTTGCTTTATAATGGGATGCTCCCCTCACTGCTCCCCAAACCATTTCCATAAGGTAGCTTTTACAGCATTTGAACAGAATAGGACTTAAGTCAGTTCTTTTCCCATTATTAGTATCTAGGTTGCCAAAGAAGTTTGGATGAAGTGCAACTACAAATTATCTGTGAACCAACAGCGTTTTGGGCCTGTGATGTGGAAATTGGCATTTTGAAACAAGATGGTAGTCTGTATTCCAACAAATCTACGTTTTAAAGCATAAAGTAGACAATTAAAGAGTGCATGAGGGGAGAATGGAAGAACAACATGTGATGTTATAGTACAGTAAGTCTAATAATTATTTTGCCTTTTTTTAAGTTTCACGGAAAAAAAATTCAGGAACTGTTCCAAACTTTGTTTGGGATCCTTTGTAGTAGCAAATAGGCTCTTTGTTTTACTAGTTTAGCAGGCTCTTTTGCTGTTTTACTAGTGACTTCAATATCAGCAGTTGTCTCAGTCTAGGTGGTGAAACGGAAGCCTGAAAGCTAAGTTTTGCAGCTCTGATGTAATCAGTGCTTTTCTGAAAGGATTAAGTAATTAAACTTTGTTTTGACTAAGAAGAGGGCATGCCATGTAAAACATTACAGGTATATGCTGTGTGAGTGATCCCATGGATGCACTTTCTATTCTACACTTGGTAGATGTTACATGAAAAAATGGGATGAATTTTGCTATAGTTTGACCTCAAAGACAGTCCTTTTGCACTTAGAGGAATTCCTGTCTTAAAAAGCTGGTAGTAAGGAAAGAGAGTTCACAGTGTGTTCTCTCTGTCAGTCTTTGATGGTAACTGCAAGGGATTTGAAGACCAGCTCCTGAAAGAGCAAAACCAATGAATTTCAGTACCACTTTAGGAGCAGCTGGGGTTGCAGGAGAGGCTCTGTCTCCTTCTACAGCCAGTGGATGAAGATTAGTATGTAGAGGGTAAGAGAATCTAAGGAAGTCCAGTAGTTAGAGCACTAGTTTGGGAGACCTGATTGTAGTATCTGGGTCTGCCTCAGTCATTGTTGTGACCCCAAACAAGTTGTTTAGTCCTCTAAGGTCTCACTTATTTGTGAAAGACATTTAATGATGCCTGGGATTAAGATTGAACACTAAAGATTGTCATAATGGGAGCTGCATTATTGTCACAAGTCTGAGGTTTATGTTGTATGAATAAATGTGTTATGGGAGAATGGGAAAGAAAAGGTAAACTATGGGTTGAGATAAGAACAATTTAACAATCATAACAATATTATTACATTAATACTAAATATGCTAATAATATTAAATGTAATAGTATGGGAGAAAGAGTAACTAAATACGAGAGAAACAAGTGCTGCACAGTACAGTCTCTCACCACGCAGCGCAACCCCGAGCAACTGGCTCCTTCTGGGTAAGTTCCACAGTTTTTATTCTGAGCATGATGTTCTGTGGTGTGGAATATCCCTTTGGCCAGTTTGAGTCACCTATTCTGGCTTTGCTCCCTCCCACCTTTCTGTGCAGCTCCTCACTTGCAGAGCACAAGACTCTGAAAAGTCCTTGACTTAGAGTAAACACTGCTTAGAAGGACCAAAACATCAACATGTTATCAACGCTGTTCTCACACTTAATCCAAAAAACACAGCACTGCAGCAGCTACTAAAAAGAAAATCAACTCCATCCCAGATGAAACCAGGATACGGCACAATAGTCAAGTAACACATGGAGAAATATAGTAACATACCGGTAACTGATATCTTTAGTATTGGTAGGTAATCTAAAATTTATATTATTTTACTATTTCTCAGCTGCAAAGTGTTGTGGTTTTAAATGTAATCACACCATTTTGCTCCCCATCTTCAAACATTTATCATTCTCTGTAAAGTTCATTGTGGAGATAAAACCTTTCTACACTTTTGACTTTTCCAAGGGAAATTTGTACTAAGTACTGAAAGTTTTTGGGGAAAAAAATCCGGCTAAACACTGAAGAAAAAACAAGAATGAAAGCTTTATTTTCCTTGTTACCAATAGTCTTGTGAACTTTTTTGAATAAGTGGTAATGGCAGGAAATTATTCCTTATTTTAGAGAAGTTTCTTTCACTTTTCTGGTTAAGCATTGGCAAGATTTGATAGTAATGACTTGTGAAAATGGTTCATAAAGCCAGTTCTTCTCTGCCTCCTTCTCCTCTTCCCCAGAGTACCAACGTAATAAATGATTCTGTCTAGCCACTTTTGGGAAGGCACCATCTATGCATGCTTATATATAGCAAGAGCTGAGAAGGTAAGTTAAAGTCAGGTTCAGAGATCTGCCCATATAAAATTTATTGGAATTCTATTCTTCGATATGTTAAACATTTGAAAACACTGTTGGAGACATGATGAGCTGGTTATAGCTGCCTCAGCACCAGCTTCTTAGGGGGTTTTCAGATATGTTTGAGACACTGGTTTTAATGTATTTAATTGGAAATGGGGGGAAGCACAAGCCTGCTTCTAAGTTACAGGCAAAGTAAATGAACCTTAAGAAATAAAACAATGTAAGGATGTTTTTACTAATTTTTTGGGATTACTCCTGTTTTAGAGTGATCTGCCAAAAGCAAGGACTTAGTAAGGTGCTTTTGGTTATGTAAATTGGATGCATTGTTTAAGTAATCATGTTTGTGTGCTTTAAAAAAAAAACAAAACCAAAAAAAAACCCCAAAAACCAAAACCAAACCCAAGTCCTGAAGTAATTTCCTTAAATACAGTGAAAATGAACATCAGCAGGTCTGTTTTTCACCTAAAAGTGTTCTACATCTCTCATTCTGGGATGTTACATGCTCAAGGAGCTGTCTCTGTGCTTATGCTCATAATCCCCATTCCTTTAGCGTCAAGTGTATGCAGCCTGCAGCCAACATACAGCATCCCACTTGTATACTTGGTGAAAATCCTTATGATGTGCTTCTAAACTCAGGTCTGCCCATTTAGGTCACATTATGTCCTTGCATTTTTTAGAGTGAGGTTGTTTAAATGTAACCATTGGACTCTCTGATATTTGTCCCCAATTTTCATGAAAGTGGTCTTTTTTAATTTATTTTAACTCTGAGCCCTTATACCTGTCACCTGTACTGTCAGCACTAGGTGCACTTGATTTTGGGATGAAGCTTTCCTTGTCCTATGGCAGCTGCTGTCGCACATAGCCCAGACTGCCCCCAGTGATGCTCAGCAAGGTACTTCAGGGCACTGTTAAGAACTAAGTGGGGAGCAGGATTTGTCCAGTTTGTTTCCCACCAGTCTGCTGCCCAAGATACTTTTGCCTAGAGCTACTGTGGGTACAAAGGGAGCTGCTAAGATGAGAAATATAGAAGGCAATCGTTTAAGGAAAACTCTTGGATGAACATTCCACTTTACCATTGCCTCCTATACTCTGTGTGTTCTGGTTTTCTTTCCATATGGAGGGCAGCATCTTGCTGAAGTTAAACCACTTAAGCACCTCTAAAAAAGGTGGAATCAGGGACTTCACTCCCATTGTGCTGAGCATGTAGGCCTTTTGTGTCTAGCTCTTGAAGAAATGCTTTGAAAAATCAGTGTTTTGGCTTTCTGTGTGGGAAAATCTGTGTGTGCCAATGTGTGTGCCCTGCTGATTAGCCCACTGGGTCAGACACCCCTCCAGAGCAAAGAGTTGGACTGAAGGACAGTGGGAGGGAGGGCTTTGACTCCATCAATCCCTTTCTGTCTGTAGCTCTCAGGAATGCTGAGAAACCATATGCAGTATTGTTCCCCCCAGCATATTCTCATGTGCTTTGACTAGCTTGGCTGTAAGCGATTCAAATGACAGGCATCCAGCTCTCCCTTGGGAGGCAAAATATAGTTCAGCCATTGCTATAGGGAGGAGAATGAGATTCCAAGGAAATGAGGGAAATCTGCTTGAAAACAGCAGCAATGTGAAGGGGCTCTTAGACTTTAGTATCAGAGGTTTAACAGGCTGAGCCAGAGACAGACTTGGGCAGTTGTGTACCTGTTGATGGTGGCAATGACTTAGAGCCTTACTGTATGCTTCTACTTTATATTGTAATTTTTTCTGGTGTTGATTCTGGAGATCCAATATTGCCATATATATGGCAGAGAGACTTTTCTACAGGAGAAGCACACAAGGGAGTGTGGAGCTTGAATTAATCTTTTGAGGAAAAGGGGACTGACTGGTTGAGTGGCTTCTTAGGCAGCTATTTAGAGGGCTGGAAAGGGTCCCTGAACACACTCATGGTGTGATGCTTTGTGAATTACTGCTTTTAAGCATCCTGGTTCCATGCTTGTTAATACACAGTGTGTATTGCTAGATCACCTGGCTGTATAAATGTGATTCTGATCCATGTGATCAATCCATCAGTGTTTATATTGAATTAGGTAGAAGACATAGTAGGGTTTCATGCTGGCACTTTATGCCTGTGAAAGTAGACTGTGTCTGAGCTGACATAAAGAAGTTTATCCTTTCACAACGTTTTAGTACATCTGAATATGGCAGACAGATTTTGCACCCTTGTTTTGTACTGTGCATCTTGGGGTCTTTTCTAATATAATGGATACTGTCCTAAAACTTGCTTTACTGCCTCACAGGCCAGCAGTCTGTTGGCATCACCCACTCCAGTCTCCTACAACTTTATATCTTCTTGACTATTCTCTACTTGCCTCCCACCTGAATTCATGGTGGTTTTAATTAATCAAGTCATTCCTCTCACTCATAACATCCCAATAATTTATCCATACTGAGTTTGTTCAACCTGTTAGAGACCCAAGCTGGTGTTACTGGGAGATTCAGCTAGTCCAGGGAGGGTTGAAAAATCATTTATCTTTTGTTTCTGTGATGCTGTAGGTGAGTGTTTCATTGTGTGTAATTGAGTGACAAACATTTGAGTCAAAGAATACAAGTAGACCTTTTGGAAGTTTGTGGTTTCTGTTGAACACAAGTAAAATGTACTCTGATTTCATGATTTTTGAAGCTCTTTTATGCACCTCTCAACACTCTTCTCTGAATTATATAAAACAGGAGTTATATCATGCTTGAAGAAATCTCTGCTGCAGTAGCTCTGCTAATACTAAAATAAAGCATGATCAAGGTCTGTTTTCACTGACAGTTCAATTTCTCTGGACAGAACCCTTGCTGTGCTGTTGTTATCAAGTTATCAAGTCTGTTGTTTTCTTTTTGTGAGAATGCAGTAGTTGCTAGACTGGATCTAACCCAAGGTCTGGTATTCTGTCTCTGACAGTGACTAGCACCAGATGTCACTGAAGTGATTGGACTCTGGAGCAGCAGGTGGGAGTTAATCTTCTCCTACACTAGGTTTCCTACACTAGGATCTCTTTAACAGCTAGAGATATTTTAAGCTCCGGAAAAGATATTTCAGTATTTATGCTAAATGTCTGTTGTTACAGTGAACTGATAACTCAGGATAGTCTTGCTAGCACTAGCAATATACAATATTTTTCAATCATAAATTATGTGGAGTTTTCCTTAGTCTTTTTTTTTCAAGTTTGGTGCCTCAGAAGATCTGTTGCTTTTGTGTGGCACTGTTCCTGTTTACAGAACTGTCAGTTCTTCCACTTGCTCTTCCTAGATCCTCAGAGAAGTCCTTAACTTTTTTCTGATGAAAGAGTTTTCTTCTTTATTGAAGCCAACTCAGCTGCAGTGATGGTAAAAATGCTGTTTTCTATGTACTACTCTTGAAGGCTTCTTGGCTGAACAGTGTTAACCTGTTGCCTAGATGCTGCCTGATCACTTGTGGAAACATAATCAACTTTACCTGCCCTGGTATTTTATTAGCTAGAGTTCAGTAAAAATAGCTCCACTTCTGTAGATATATTGTCTATATGTTATAGAAAAGAAAACTGAGACAGAGACCAAGAATGCAGTTTTATCATCTGGATTTTGAGCCAAGCAGCGTGGTATCTCAGGTCCACTGATTCAGGGTGCTATTTTTTAAAAATCTGGTTTTGAGACCTTGCTCTGTTCAGCTAAATAAGAAGTCTCTGATCTGAGAATTACCTGTTCTAAAAACTGAGTAGCCTTACTAACACTGAGCACCAACAAAATGTCATCACCTACTATAGTTCAGATTCAGGTCCCAGCAGGACCTATTTCATTACAAATTTTAAGCAGGTGATTACCCTACAGCTGCTTGTGAATATCCTGTCACAGGCAGCTAGTACAATAACTTGAATTTTCAAAGCTGTATTGCTTGAAGATGCCTCCTGCAGCAGCTGTAAATCTGCAGTTGTTGAGTGGTCCATTGATTCAGAGCACTATGAAAGCAGAAAATAAATGATGCTGCACATTACTACAGTGTTTGGGAGTAATTCAACTGGAGTACAGATCTAATCTATTCCTGTTTTACAGATGAGATTGCTGAGACACTGAGCAGTTAAGGGACTGACCTTCCGAAATGCAGTTTAGAACACCCACTGAAATCAGTGGGAGATAAGAGGACGTGGCAGCTCTGAAAAGCAAGACCCAAGTGACACACTCAAAGTTGTGTGTCATGCCCTTGGCAGACTGCAGGAGAAAATTTGGGATTTCTGTCTCCCAGCATAGATTAACATCCAGTAGTCTGTCCAGAAAAATATGTACTTAAATGTGATGTTGATAGATGTCTTAACCTTATGCTTTGCTATGTGACAATGCAGGTTTGTTGCTGTCTGTTCAGTTGCGGAAGGAATGCAGAGCCCCCAGAGGAGAGAGGAATCAATGAAAACTTATATAGAGTAATCTAAACAAGTCCCTTTGCTGTCTTCAAGAATCAAAAGGTGCACAGACTGTTCTTTCATAGGGTGGATGTGTGGGATAATTTTTTGGTTAAATGAAATACACTGAAACAATCCTCCTTAAACAGCAGCAGTGCTTCAGAGGTCTTGGTGTCTTTTTGTCCTGGAACACTGGGAAAGTTTTGTGTTGAAGTGAAAACCTCCTGAAATAACTTTATTTTGTCTGTTTTTTTAACTTCCTTTATACTGGGCACAAACCCCCTTACTGGGTTAATTTGTAACATGGCTCTGAGGAGTGATGGTTTAATACCATTAGTGTAGGTGGCAATCCCTGAAACTAATGCCTCTGAGTGAGCTCAGTATACCTGAAGAACAGATCCAGTGGTTTGTAACACAGTGCCTTTTACTCTGCCTCTTTCCTTTTACCTTCTTTCAATTCAGTTGCATCATTCCAGGTCTGGAACTGAGTAGAACTTGTGCGTAGGACACAAAATGATCTGTGCACGTGGCTTTTTGGCAATACCTCTGCTGCTGTTAGCAGTCTAGGTAAGCCATAGAATGCTGGGATGCCATATTGATTATCCCAGGAGGTAGAGTTTGCTGATCCAAACCTGCGTCACTTTGCAGACAGGTAGGTGAGATCTATCTTCTGTCAGTCTTAAGTGAAAGCCATCTTTAAGGCAGCAGTAGCCAGCAATTAGTGCTTGGGTCCCAGTGAGACTGTGTGGCTTGATGATGAGTTGGGAGGGCATACTAGTCTCAAGCAACCAGTGTTGATATTTTAGTGGTGATTTCATGAAAGATATGCCCTTTAGCATCCAATACTGTTACCATAGTGAATACTCTTCATGTGAGTAAATGCCACAATCACCAAAGTCAGGGGCATTGGGGCCTGATGATCTGGGTCAAAAATAATCATAGAGAGGAGACTGTCCCTGAATGTATGAGTGTGTGGGAGGATGAGTAAAGGGATGATTTTCTTGTACAGTTTTCTCCTTAGGGGTAATCAATCAGTTCTGACCTCCTCATCCAGTGTCAGGATGTTGTGTCTAGTCTGATCTGTAAGAGTAGTAGTCCCAGTAGTTTTCTGTTGTGTCAGGTCTGTTGTGTTCTAAAATCTAAATGCCATTTAGAATCAATATGAATGAGCTAATAGCTTTCAGCTGGAGCATCCATCAAGGTCTGTTCCTCTGGGAGTTTCATAATTACTACTGCATGAGTGGACTTGTTTTGTGAGTTTTGTGCAGAGCTAGTCCTGGTTTCCATACAGAGTTCAGGAGCCATGAGAACTGTCAGAAATGGCTAAATAATGCATTAAAATATGTTTTTGCCTTGTATGCATTTCTGTGTTTTCTGCATCACTAAAAGAGGATGAGCCTCAGAAAATGCAGAGGAGGCAACTTCTGCTTGTGGATCTAGAAAAGGTTATGTAGGTTTGAACAGGAGTTTGATTCCATGTAAATGAACTGGAAAGCCTGAGGCACACAGTATTTGAGGTCTAGCTTAGAATGGTACAGGGAGGAGATGTAATTTTATATAGTAATTTGGCCCATTGCAATCTTCAAATATATCCATACCTACAAACTCCCCTGAGACACTCATAGTTACTTACTGAATATTGCAGACAGACATGGAACACCACATCATCATCAGTGTCAGGTTTATATTTAATAATCTGGTTCATTTTGTGCAGCAAAAGAGTGGCATAGAATCAGTTCGTATCCTAAATGAGCCATGAAAATGTCTTTTCCTCCCATTACTACTGGCATTTCTCTACCTACTTCAATACTTAGGTGTCAGCTTCTAAGCAGCCATTCTGTTTCTACAAGTGGATGTGTCTGCTTAATGTTAGACAGCATCTCTATTTTTATCTGTTGTTTGTCCAAAATAAAGGAAAAATCGTCCTCATGTAACCTCTGTGAACACTAACAGAGGATGTATAAAAGCACATATAAAAATATATGGAGTCTCTGATGCTCTCCTCATATGGAGGAGGGTCTTTTCTATAGGGCAATGTAGTGAGGAAGATGGTATGTCTGTTGAGAGGATGGAATCCAAAACTTACTCATGAGTCCTTGCTCTTGGACCTGTGGGGACATGTCTTCTGCTGCTTGATCACTTCCATTCTCCCTTTTGCATTCTTTCTCCAGTGAATCAGATGCAGCTTTCTACTTCTTTATTCCTTATGCGTGATTCAAACTTTTGTCAAAGCTTTCAGCATCTCTGCTTCCTTATCTTTCTATAATGAGCTCTCTGAAAAAGAAGAGGAAAGTGAAGTGACTGAGGATCCCTCCTCACTTCTCTTCTGTTATAATCATCACAAAATCTGTTATTCTCTTTTCACGTAAACTCACTGTTCTGCTCTTAGTATTAGGATGGAGCTCTGTGATCATTGGCTAGCAAGGTAATGCATCTTAAACTTCCATCTACCTCAGAGCTGTGATAACTTACGGGTGTACCTGTCTGGTGCAACTGCAAAGTAAAATGCATTTGCTGAAGAATATGCAATGGTGGGTTTATGCATCTCCCTTAAGAATGAAGACTGCTAGTTAAAAGTGCTGGTAAATCCTGAAGATGTGCTGAGTAGATGGTCTGACTGTAACTTATTTTTTACTTGCTGTGTGTGCACTGCAAGAGCTGTCTCTGTTCTGGTCTGTTCCTTTGAGGCAGAGACCTTTCCTTTGGTTTTATAGTAATTGCTCAGTGATATGAAGGAATAGAGAGATTACCCTAGAGATGGAAATAATTATGTACATTTTTCCAGACTAACCTAAACACACAGAAGGTATTCCAAAAAAGTAGACACTGCTTTTGAATAGAGTTACTATCCTTAGTGCTAACCACTGTTATTCTGTGTTTTTCTAAAATAATTTTCAAGTAGGGAGCCTGTTTGGATTGGTTTGAATAGCCTGTTTGCTTGTTTTGGGGGGAGGGGGGTGTTATCTTTTTAATGCCTTGTTTCCAGGGAAGCCAAGGCCAGTAATGATGATGCTCCTCTAGAACTGCTGCTTATTGAAGTGAGGCACTGTTTAAGGACAGTACAAAAATGCTGTCATCCAAAGTGTCCCCCCAGGATGGGGGCAGGACAACTTGTTTTGCACATAAAGCATGTTCAGCCCTTGGCAATATTGACAGTGTTGTAAAGGACTTCCAGAGCAAAGTCAGACTGGTGCTGTGAGGTGGTGCTTGGTGTTGTGTATCAGCCTGCTCACAATGTGCTAGAGTAGGCAGATTTTATACTGTCCCATTAGGGAAGAGGTGTGTTCCTTTATACTGCACACTGCTAATGCACTCTGCCTTCATAGTTGGATTTGGGAGGGGCAGAACCAAAACAAGCAAATTCTCAGTTCCTAGTATCTGACCACCTAGAATGTACGGACTGCTCTCACTTTATAGTTTCTCTAATCAGTAATTTAAAGTGGCATGCGAGTGGCAACTAACTAATGGACTGGCTGAATTGTGTACGTGCAAATAGCTGTTGTCAAGATTAATTGGACAGGACTGGTAGTGCTTCATAATCAGAGGGAGAAGGCTGCTGGTTTCTGACAGTGATTTTTCTAATTATTGTAATGTCTGTGGCGAGGACATGCAACTTTGGTGTTGAAACCTTAGATCTTGTTATTGCCTAGAAAAAGTTCAAGCAATTGAAGTTTATCATAGTGTTATGATCAAGTTGGGTTGAATAGAATTTATTGAAAGTATTAATTGTTGAAGTACAAGTTGAAACTCTAACTGGAGCCATTGCAGGAAGCAACCTTTCTTAGCAATATGTGTCAATTGGATATGCGTTCTCCTGCTGTGGAGTTGGTAGTGAGTTTGTGGATAGGTTGGACCAGCACAGCAAGCACCATTTGCAAAGAATGACTTTCCAGGTTTGCTTCAAATCTAGTGAGCCTTCATCAGAAGGATTCTCAAAGAAGGTAGATAAGTAGTACTTAAGGACCCTAGTCATTACATACAGCCCCATTATACTCAGCATAGATGCCAAGGAAACATGCAATTTATAAAGTAAATACCAAATGACTGTGGAAATAAAAATCTTTAAATGCTGAAGAAAAATGTAGGAATAAGCCTTCAGACCCTGAAATACTTTGTAAACTGCTCAGGAGTCAAGACTGTTAGCCCAAGTTAGAGAAAAAAAAATGTTGAAGAAAAGACACATGGGAAAGCATAAGTATATTGTATATAGCAATGAACCTTTCACCTCAGCATCCAAAATGACTAGAAGCTCTAGATCAAGCTGGTTAAGCTAATCAAAGAATTAAAAAAATGTTGCTGAAGGCTAGATTTACTAAATCCATAGTGGCAAATTAGTAAGTCTTTATATAATGGAAGAAGAGCTCTGCCCTCATTATGACGCCTGTTAAATTCTTGTTTCCACTGAGATTTCCTCCTATACTGGTTTAAAATCTTCCTAGGTTTCAATTGTTATTTCTAAAAGACTGGTTGCTTCTTAGTTTATATGCCTGTTAGACAGGACACATGCAAATATTCACATGTTGCTTGCTCCGTGTGTTGGAGGCAGCAGCTGCAGCAGCACAGCTCTTCCCAGCATTGTGCTGGTCTTGTTTAGCACATCCTTAAGGACAGTTCTTACCCTTTTGTAGGACCTGGATCTTTCTAGACCTGTCATGACTGCTTGGCTTGCAATTTCTGACCTTAGAGTAGCATCAAAGTATTTCATTTGCATGTGGTTCTCATGCTGTTTCCTTGTATTGATGTTTTCCTACATGCTGTGTCAGATTGTAAGGTTTACTATTGTAATGACATTGCAGTCTTATGGGAAGACTTCTAGATTAACAATTTTAATATTTAATGACTAAACATTAAATAAGGGATGGAAAGCGTGAAGCAGTTATACTTGTGGTATTCTACTTTTTGTCTGATTTATTTCATTCTTACAGTTAACATTTATGGTTAAATCAAATTTCTGTATTCAGCTAATGGTCCACACTGGGTAACTTAGATTGACTTGCTTGCTTTCATTTTGATACTCATTTGAAAAACATTTTAAGGAAATTGACTGTTACACCTTTTTAGAAGAAAAAGTTCACACAGAGAATGATGCTTATAAACTGTGGACAGTAGAATAAAATTGTTGTAATTGGAAGTAATATGTTGTTAGTTTGTTCTTAAACTAAAAAATGTGATACACTAAGATTGCTCCATATCTGGGTCATAAATTTTATTTTCAGTCTTTTGACCTGACTCCACCATCTCTAGACTGGTTAAAGCTGCAGTCATTTAAAGATGTCTGTCCCTGCAGTGATGCTGGTGTTTCCTCATCCCAGTTCTCAAGAGCAGGTTGGATTGGCTTGAATAATGAATGTGTATAATTGAGGGGAATTGACACTGGATGTAGCTAATACAAAATAGGGTTGGAAAGAGAATGAGTATGATGTAACCTTTGAGAGGACATACTAGTTTGTTGTTGTGGGGTGCTTTTTTTGGAACTATGTGTCATGAAAGACAATTACTACAGGTGTTGGCATACCATGATTCTTAATATCCCGTTCTCTGAGACTTCATAGATACTAAAGCTGGATTCAATTCATGGATCCTCATTTTCATTAGCTTGGCAACAGATTGAGCGGAACTGATGATTGTACTCTAATCTCTTCTTTGCATCAGCATACAGAGAATGGCCTTTGATCCTCTCTTTTCCACCTTCCTGACATCTTTACTCATATGCCTGTTTTTCCACATAAGTAAATCTCACTCCTGCTGAAGATGAAATCTTCCAAGAGAATGAGCTTCACGGGGTAGTGAGTACTGTTTACAACACAGTCATAGTGGGGCAAATATGAGTATCAAAGGAGGTAGTTTAAAACCACAGCTATAAAGAAAAGAGGTGGTGTGATAGGATCTCAGATTTCTGGTATCAACACTTTGGCTGATGCAAGTGCCACTATTAGAAATGATAAGACGAGGGCTTCTGTTTTGTCTCATAACAGCCTTTGTTTTTTCTTCTGTATTGACTCAGCAATGTGTGCTGCCTCATGCATAAAGTTGTTCATTGAATGTTGAACGTTTTGCTTTTTTGAAGGAAAAAAAGTGAGTATCTTTTGCCACAAGAGGGAGAGCGTGAGAAATGGCACAGAGAGGAAACTGCACTGTGACAGTTCTGCTTATGTCTTTATTTCAGACCCCACAAAGGGATAGGGAGGTTTTGGAGCTAAACTCCTCCGTCATTATGCCTATATTTACTGGAAAGCAGAGATGCTAGAGATGCTCAAACTCTAGTGAAGCCTTGCCTAATCAGTATTGCCTAGTGGTTCTTGCATAAATTGTGATTGTATCTGAGCTTGAGATGCATATCACTGGGGTTTTATGGATCAGATTTGCAAACTGATTTATTCAGTGAGTCAGCCATAGTGCTGGGGCTTAGAAACCAGGGAAGAAATAATGTCAGTGGTTAGAATTCATCATTGCTTGTGTCTGGTGGGCACTCTGAACCCATTATTGAACCCATTTAACTAAATGGATATTGATTTTTAGTTAATTCACTATCCAACCAAGTCATGCCGATATACTTTTAATGTACTCTGGCTTTAGTTATGCTGAAGGGCTACATCTATTTAACTGTGCTGGGTTTTGTGTCAATTTACTTAAATCTATATAAAAGTGAGTATTGACAAGCTCTAAGTGTTTCGTAATGGGATTTTGCATTGTAAGCTTGTTCTCTTATCAGGTCAGGTTTTACTCCATCTTCAGTTTTTCATTTGATCTTTGGTGATAACATTTTCTAGGTTTATCTTTTATTTTATAAAATCCAACACAAGTGATTGAATATTAACACTCTAAGAATCAGTACTTCCAAGTCAAGAAATAGCCTAAATCTGCCTTTTGTTTTGCTTTCTTCTCCTTTTTGAAGATGTGCTGTTATAAAAGACATCTCACTCAGTTATTTTGTCTTGTAGCATTCTTTTTTTCTTTCTCCTTTGATAAGAAGTTTAACAGCTATATTGTCTGATCTCATAGTATTGTGATTAACTTGCAGAGCCCGTGAAAGGCATCTGCAAAAGTTAATTGCCCACACTGCTCTGCTTCTCTGAGGTGAGTGGAATATAAAGCAGAAAGCAGATCTCCAGGGAATGTGTATATTTGTGTGTGATGGGTTCACATTGTGGATAGCGGATTAGGCATGACACAGAATGGAGCAATAAGAGTTCCTTCTCCTGGCTCTACTGATGCCTGTTGTGAGGCTGTGAACACACACTGCTTCCTTTGTCTGCCTACAATTCTCTGCCAGCCTGTTCTCTAGCCTGTTATGATGATAAACTCTGCAGGGTGTGGACTAACTCTTGTTGTGGTCTAAAAAAGCCACGCACATCCTCGTTAGCTACCGCTCCCTCCTTAGACTATTTTTAGTCGTCGTTTGTCTCAACCAGTTGGTACTTCTATCTTGCAGACAGCAGAGACTGCCAGCTGCATGTGTAGACAGCACCTAGCAGTTGGCAGTCCAGACTTGGTGAGCATCTTTGGTCCCTGTTGTCACTCTTTCCACCACAGCTCTATATTTTAGAGTGCTGTGACAGAATGGAGTTCTGATACTGTCCAGATTTTAACTGTGGCATTTGCATCAGCTCTTTCAGTGGTGGTGTTATCAGCCATATTTCAGTGCATCTTAAGCATCAAGTTCATAAATTAAGTTGAGACTGTCAAAGTTTGAGGCATAAACTGAGGGGGCAAATTGCGTAGTAGCAGTGGTGTGTAAATGAGCAGACTGAATTCAATTTCCTGAAAACTAAAGGGGTGGAAATCAACTTCCTTTAGCCAAAGTAAAATCTTCACAGTTTAGGCAGACATTAATTTAGCGCATTTCATCCTGTATTTACAGCTTTTTATAACTGTCAGGACAGCCTGAGGTTTCAAAAATATTAATGTAAGGATGCCAAGCATACAACACACAGGCTGGATTATTCCCTTCCCGTCCTGTTTGTTGGTGGTTCTTCAGATGTGGGCAGGAAGTGGGTTGAGGACTGGAGGGATTATTTTGTTAGTCCTGTCCCTGCTATGCTCTTACCCAGAGGCTCCGTAGATTTTTCCTAGCATGTGAACAAAGTAAATCTCTTAGGTGAATGACATTCTAACAGCTCCTGTGCATGTAATAAGGACATATCTGTTAATGTGTTGGAAGGTTCCAGGAACACCTGCATTTGACTTTATATGTGCACATCTCATTACAAGATGTCACATGTCCCTGTTGTGTGACACCTGTCATGTGATCTCTAATCACATGATGGGGTGGGATACAATTCCTAAGAGCCTCTAAAAGAGGTGATTTGCCCCATAATCTGGGGACATTATTGAACCTTGGGGGACACCACTAATGACAGGCTTCCAACTAAACCCTGTACCACTGATGATGACCCTTTGGGATCTGCTTTTCAACCTGTTCTCGATCTACCTGACTGTCCACAGATTCAGTCCATGCTTCTTGAGTTTGCTTATTGAGGATGTTCTGAGAGACAGTGTCGAAAACCTTGCTGAAGTCTAGGTAGACAATATCCACTGCTCTTTCCTCCTCTATCCAGGTAGTTGTTTCATTGTCGAAGGCAATTGGGTTGGTAAAGCATGATTTACCCTTAGTGAATCCATGCTGACTATTTCTACTCATTTCTACTTACTCTGATAGTGTCTCTATATTCATTCCAAGTAGCCTGACTCTGCTTCCATCTCTTGTGTATTTTATGTTTACACTTGAGTAATGACAGACAATAATGGCAGGAGACTGTGAACCTCAAGTAGCTCCTATCCTAAAGAGCTGGGGAGATAGGAGATCCTTTTGACTCCTGTCTGCTGCCCTCTCTCTACATGCTCAGTAACTCTAGTGCTGCAAACTGAACTTCGCAATGGAGTTACTTTTGCAAGGTAAAGGGCATGTGAATAAGGAAAACGGTGTCATGTCCTCGAGGTGCTTGAGATACAGCCTGTGTTTCATAAACTGAAGTCTGTAATATTCATCTGTTTTAATTATTAACCTCTACCCCAAATAGACTTGCTACTTTTTCTTTTTTAATGTGGTAACAGCTGCCCATTTTTATGTGAGCTTATGGGAAAATACAGTATCTCTCCAATTAGAAGTAATTCTGAAACTGTTCATATAGCTGCACCCGTTCAAAAGGCAGCTCAGCAGCCAAGGCAGTAGCAAGAGTTTGTGCCAAAGACCATGAAGAATTCCAGCTGTGAGCAAATGTGAGAGAGCAGCCTCTGGGTACCCAAGCACTGCTGCCTCCCAGCTATCATTTCTTTCACAGCTGTGGGAATGCTTAAAAATTATGGATGTCTAGGGAGGAGGGGAGAAAAAAATCAGAGTGACTTTCAAATCTTTGGCTGAAAGCCAGAAACGTTGTGAGCAGAGATTCAGCATTGCAACTGTAGCCATGAGAGAGATTCAGAAATTATTGGAGTGTATTTTTAAAGTGCACTTAATTCCAAGTTTCTTTCTTGGAACATTACGCCTGTGTTGGCATGCTGAGGTCCAGCCTGTCCTGTCTCACTCTCCTAGTCTGTCTCATTGATTCCACTCAGCTGTTATTAATAGAGATCACTTAGTTAATTTTTCATTCTATTTCTTTCAGCTATTCTTTCAGTGCTTGAGGAACTTCAGGCAGCTGAGATGGAAGTGAGTAAGCTGGCGTGAACAGAGAGTTAAGTTGCTGTCTCCAAAAGGCATTTACCTGCCTGGTTATAATGCCAATCCTGCCCCCACATCTTTGGAGAGCTTTTAGGGAGTTGCTTGCAACAACTGTGGTTTGTGAATGAGATGAGTCAAGCTGCCCTTCCTTAGGTATCAGTCCGAAATGCTCAGCCTATGTAACAGGTGCTCTTTTCAGGCCAGGTATCCCTTTGGGTGTTGCAGTTGGGAGAAGGGGATATGCAAGGCATTTGAAGTCTCACTGCTAGGGTTTCCCTCTGTGCATACAAATACTTTCTAGGGTTAGCTTGTCAAATTAACTTTATCATCAGAGTTAGATTAAGTGATAAAATTGTAACTGCTGCATGTTCAGAGATTTGTTGCTGTGAAAAAACGGGGCAGACAGTTTAAACTTTGTTTAAAAATGTTATTTTTAATGTCTCTTTGAATGGATGGGAATTGAATGGATGATTTTTCACAGAATCAGAGTGGGCAAGATGTTTTGTCAGCTTCTATGAAAAGTATCTAAGCACAAAAGAGATATTAAGATAAAATAATCTATTTACTTCCCAACAAATACTAACATTGACCCTCCTATATTTTAAATAGTTTCTAAGAAGATCCAGAGCCTCCCTGCTACTTGTAAGTTCACAACAAATTTGATTTTAGTGTGATTTGGGCAGAAATGCTAACTGCCTCATTAGCTTCTGTGAAGGTGTTGGCCTGTGGGCCATCATCTATCCAGCCAATAGGTAGCATGTATTTAGCACTTACCTATAAACATACTAATTATTATCTCTTAGAAGGACCACTCCTTCTTGGCTCAGTAGAGTACAGCATTTAACACAGCTCTTAAAACCAAAATATATTTCTATGTAGAATTAAAACTACACATCTATATTTTTATATAAACATATAAATGAGATGGATGAAAGGAATTGACTGTAAGGGTGTTTGGCTGAAATTAGACATAATAGCAGCCAAATAAGTTTGGGGTAAACACTATTAAAGAAAATTTTGAGGGATAGAGAAGTTAAAAAAACCCTTATTCAGTGATTCTATAGACATCAGTAGTCAGTTATTTTGTTTACGTTGTGTTCCCTACCATACAAGGATATTGGGAGACCAGAATCCACTCACAAGCAATGAGGTGTAATAGATCAAGTAAGACTGCTAGAGTATGAGATCAGAGTAGATTTAATCTTAAACCAGTGATGAGAAGGTGAGTCAGTCTCTTTAACTGTGACTCAAAAGACATTCTTGCTTTTTCTAGGAAACTCAGTTTTGTTTGTTGTACCACATTAATTTGTTATATATTGTAGGAATTGAGATTTTGAGGTTCATTTTTCTCATAAATGGCCAAGTGATTCATATAGATTGTAATGAAGAGTTTTAAATAAGTCAATAGGAAGTGTGTGTGCCTCCCTGCTAGTAACACCAGTCCAGCTGGAGGGGATAGAGAGGTGAGCAGCTGTTGCTGTGGCTTCTTGCAAGGGTTCCCTGAAGGCAGGGAGCCAGGTGAGAGGCAGGGGAAAGCAGAGATTTGGGAAAGGATGGATTCCATGTTGAATCATTATTGTTCTGTTGTTCTCTCATGTAAGCCCAAATGCAACCCCAGTTGCTTATGGTGGGAGAGATCTTGCAGGAACTGAAGGTCCTAGCAGACTCGTGAAAGGGCCAGCTAGCCATCTCTCCCTACCACTTTGGCCTTTGATGCTCTAGGCTGTTGGCTTTCCAACCACTTCAGAACTTTTTTCTGTCTTACTGTTAGCAGCATGGCCCTGTGATGTTTTCACATCCCTTTTAATAAATTCTGCATAATCTTTTTTTTGTTTGGTTTTCCCTGCTCACTTTCTTGTCCTGAAGCCATGAAGTGCTGTAGGGCAAATGCTTCAGGCATGTTCAGGACGAGGGTCAACTTGAATTATTCCTTGTGTATATTCTTCATGGTTTGAGGTTCACATAATGTTCTCTGGCTTATTTCTGGGGAGTATTGTAGGCATTAATGCTGAAGTTCAGTTGTCAGATCCTATTTCAGAAGATACAGTCTTAAAATTTAAGTGGATAGGTTTACAGAAAGTCTCAGAAATATGAAACAGATTAAGAAATGTGTGTCAGTGCAGGACAATAAGGTTTATACCTACTGCGATAAACTACAGAACTTCCTGCCTGGTTGCAACTCGGCACACTCGATAGCAGTAATTTATTAAAATGGCCTGTATGGTATATGTGCAGGGAGAAGGGTAGAATTAGTTCTGAATCCCATAGGTAGTTGTGATAGCCTTGCCAAACTGTTTACATTAGCCTGCATATAGGCTGTGTAGTATTAGAACAGCCAGTAACATTTTACTTGGCCTTGCTTTTTCATGAGTAGGTCACCTAGTAATTTTGTTGAAAACCAAAGCTTTCACAAAAATTTCATTTTCACAGAGATTACGCTTTTTACAGTTTTAGTAAAATCCCTTAATTCAGATGATAGTGGCATGGAAAGAATCCTGCCAGGAGGCTGGGAAAGGTATTCAGCTGGGTATACAGCAGGTAAGTTTATCACAACATCTAAGTTCATAGAGCCATGTAATATGTTGGAAGAGGATTGATGATGTGAGATATCTTATTTTGCAGCTCAAACAATACTTTCTTTGCTGCTTTTATCATATACAAATTCCATTGTAATTAACCATTCCCTGTCAACTCTCGTGGTTGCCAGGTTTCATTTTTCCGTAACATATGCATTGTTTTCACATAATACATTGGTTTTCATCTCCTGTGGTTATTTTTGTCTTTGTAACCTATCTAGGATTGTTTGTTCTACTTCTGTCACTGCAGTTTGCAACACTTGTAGTATCTTCAGATGCTCTCACACGTCTCTACTTACAGATCCTTGTGAAGATATTATCTGAGCACTAAATAAAACATTAAAAGATGTGTTTTCTAGGGAGAGAGAAATCTTGGAAGCCTCTAAATGGAGATGCAAACAAAAATCTAGATACAAGACCTGAATAAGTGCTGAGACTAGAGCCTCATACTGTGTGTATTTAATGACAGGTTTAAAATGTACTAAAAGTTGACAATCTAAGGCTGTTCAAAAATTTGACAAGGTTTTGGAGCCATGCGATCCAAAGTACTGTTCTGATGTAAATTCTTTTTGATGTTTCAAATTTTTTTAAAAAGAAAGTCATCTACCCCTCAGGCTGAAAACTAGCGTGCTTTATTTTGACTCAGATATAGTTTGCTTATATAGATATGGTCTACTTATATCTTTACAGTTTTATGTTGGATTAGGTATCTTTTCTCCTGCAGCTAGCATAAAGCTGATGTAAATGCTCTATTGTGTACTTTCCCTAACTTGACAGAAACGTGATTGTGTCTGTGCCTGATCTAGCTTGGTCATGCCTTATTAAGTGATTTGGTAGCTTAGAGCCAGCATTAATTCTTGTGGAGTCTCTGCCATGTTATACGAGACAGAAATAAGTTGTCCTCTTCACCATTTTGCATACAAGGAGCAGTGGCAAAGGGATCAAAACCATGTTCCGGTTCAGAGCAGAACTGGTCTCTTCTCTGAACTGCCTGCTCTGCTGCTGGCTGTTGCATATTTTTTTCAAGTTTAATACTCTGAGTGCTATGATAGGGCCTTTTTGGGAAGCTCTTCTGCATTTTGAGTACCTCTGCCAGTGTTCATATTCCAGACAACTTGAGTTACAGTACTAAGGAATTCAGCAATTTTGTACTGTGACAAAATCCAAGCATGTTGCCCCTGCTGCACTTCTTTGCTTGTAGCAAGCCAGCCCATTTTTTTCTGGAATACTTTGCCCTTTATAAACCAGCACTGTCTCAGGAATCCATCATTTACCATCTTCCTGTTGATTAGTGATTAGTTATCTACTTATATTCTTGCTTGGAGGAGTGGTCTGGCTCAGGCCAGTAATTACATGGATTATTACTCTTTCTTTTTATGTCTGCTTGTAAAATATAGGTCATGATAACATTAAGCTTTATAGGTAGCTGGAAATTTTTGCATTTCATAATAGTGTAAACTTGATTATAATGTTCAAAGGAACTATGAACCCCTAGTTCCTTTAAGGCAGAATTAGTGACAGATACAGAACATAGTTTGGTGGTCACTCAGCAAACACACTGTCATATGTGCAAGGTCATTAGAGCAAAATTAGGAAGCCTCATTGTTAGAAATATTGTGTGACACTACAGGTCAAGCAGGAAGTCTTAGCCCTGTTTTGTCAGGTCCTGGACTGTAGTGGGCCAAATGCCAGATACTCTTCAGAGTTCCCAGACTGGGAATTACCCACTGGCCTTTAGGAAATCAGTCTTGGGGGAAGAGCTGTAGAGGACAGTGTTGAGGAAAATGGTAGCCCTTTAGAGGACAGCAGGAAAGACCTGAAAGCTAATTCACATGGAGTGGCAGGTGAGAAGACTCTGTCTCCTGATCACGTTACCATCTCAGAATGATCAGTTGCAGAGCTGCTCTCCCATCCTCAGCTCACTTCTTTAGGTGACCCAGTCAGACCCTTAGCAGAATTCACTGGACTTCTTTCCACCAGGGCAGAGAGATTTGAACAGCTGTCAGTGCCAGGTTGGAGTGGTGGATCCATCCTGGACAATTCAGTCCTTACTGCCCATGGTGGCACATGTGATGCACATGTGATGCACAGATGGCCTTGTGCAAAACAGTTGTATTACAGGCAACTGAAGTAGTCTTCCAATGCATAATGCTGGGCAATAATGCAAAATGCTTCATTATCACTGAAATGTTTTTAAAAATGATCAAAAGAGGGTGTTTCTTTGTTTAAACTGAGGTTTCAAGTTTGTGTGATGTTCTGACACTTGTTTTAGCTTCCAACATTGAGGAGTATACGATATATGTATATATATATCGTATGATATATGCATGTATCCTGAACCAAGCAATTTATTTACAACTGATGCCGGGGCTTGGACTTGTGAATTAAGGTGTTCTAGGCTGGTTTATTTTCCAGATTGTTAGATAAACCCATGGGATCCAACCCTTTTGAGCCTGAGATATGTTAAATTTTTGAATATTCCTACTCTGATCCTTCCTGCATCCTGAGATTTCATCCCTGTCCCTTCTCAACCTGGAGCTCCATTATGTTCTTGACATAAGTCATTGACATCTTGATGTCAAGTTTAATCAATAATGATTTCTTTCTCTAAATATTTAATTCTCAGTCTTTGAAGGAGTACCGTGGTAGTAAAACATGAATTTTTGTCATTTGTAGGGAGCTGTTGTCCCCCCTCTAAAAAAGGAGGTTGTCATTGTGCAGCTGGGACTAAGTGTGTTACCTGGATGTTTGTGTGCCAGTAATTAGCAACCAATCATATTAACCTGCTGTATGAGGATATTTGCATCACCATTAGATATACACAAAATACTCTGAGTTGAAAGGGACCCACAAAGATCATGGAGTCCAGCTCTTAAGTGAATGACCAGTATGGGGACTGAACCCATGACCTTGGCACTATTAATGCTGTGCTCTAACCATAAGAGCCAACCCAGTCCTCCACTACTGAGTTTTAGAGTTAACATCTCAATTCCTGATGTCTATATCACTGTAACAACTTCAGATGTGTTGGGTTGGTTTTCTGCAATTCAGTGGGAGAGAGAAAGTTGGAGGAGCCAACAAAATGGTGATAAATTTGCATAGTGCCTCAAGCCTCAAATCTACCATATTCAATATGAAAGGTGGAGAGACTATTTCACTCCTTAGGGACAAATGAGTAAAGCAGACTAATGCATTCTGAGAAATCATGCCTATGGACTGTGGACCTATGTGCAGTAGAAGAGGGATGAAGATGCTGACAGTCCTTATCAATGAGGCTAGTGGTGTGAAATGTTTAGCTGGTGGGTGCTGATGGATCAAAGCAGTTTGAGCACAGTGTGTGCAAATGTCACCTGCTCTCCATCTTGTAGTTGATTGGGAATGGAGCTGTCTGAGCCCCTGTAACACTGTCAGCTTCAGGGTCTTTTCTGAACAAAGAGAAGCTCTTAGGGCTTAATCTAGATACCATTTGAGAAAAGTAAAAGTATTTTTTGTAATTTTTTTTTTGTTCCATTTTTCTTTTCTTTTTTTTTTTTTTTTTTTTATTACTTGCCTATATTTTTTCCTAGGAAAGCAATGTTCTCAGAGGAAGAAATCTGGGGAAAGATATCAGTTTAGGCTTCCTGGGAAAAATCAGACAGAAATGTTGAAATTACTTTTCCCCAAAGGAACAACAAAAAATTCATTTTGGGTCATCCCAAGGAAGTTTGCTGTCTTTTAAATGTTCTTAGCTTATTTTTACAGTGATTACTTTTGCTTAAATTTTTATTCTGCTGTAGATCAGCTTTTAGATAAAAACACCATATTTATCAGTAAGGATATTGAAATACTTTATGCAAAATGTTGTATTTTGATAGGTTTTAATTTAGGCCAAACTCATTTGCACTGATCTAAAAAAACCCCACATTCTAATCTCCTTGAAATACAGCTTTCATTTCTTCTGGCTTTGTTCTGTTGTGAAGATGCTTCTATGGATAACAGTGTAGTTCGATTACTCTAGTTGCACCAGTCTGAAGGTGAATGTACATTATATTCTCTTTACTGATCAAGGGTGAAAACAGATGTCTTCTCTGATGAACACAGCTGCTTTAGCAGACATTGCCAATGCAGTTAAGTATCCATTACCTGTCTTCGTGTGATGGTTTTGTTCAGTGTGGACTACAGGATACATTATGATATCAGATCTGCAGCTCCCTTAGTCTAAGCTGAAGGTGTACTAAAAGAATGATGCTTCAGTCTGTGTACTGATACCTCTCTGGCATCCCTGGAAAAGCTCCTGGTACAAATCTAGCCCTGGAGCTCTGTGAACAGCCCTAAAGGTCTCAGCTGTGGCTTTGCTGGAAAGAGCTGTGGTCTGATTGTCAGCTGAGGATAAATCAGGCTTTGCTGAAACCGTTATTGCTGATTGAGAGTTTGGCCCAGTGTACGGTTGTATTTATTTCCCCCTGCTGCATCTTGAAATACAGGCAGCTTTTGCTTGATTGAATAGGCCTGTTTTCTGACAATCGCTGTTGTAATTACCTGTTTTGAAGAGGTGTTTTGCCTGCTGTCAGCTCTGGTAGAGGCAAAGGGAAAACAGACTTAACTGTCATGTTGCTTCCCTGAGGAGGCATCATCTGGAAAGAAGGGATCCTGGCCTGAGTGCAGGACTAAAAGCATATAGGTCCCAGGCAAGCACTGGTGTAACCCTTAAAGAAGGCACATACTTGTTTGGGAGTCTTACAGGGATCTGCACTGTCTCTGTTTCCTCACATTTGTGCATGAAAGAGAAGTTCTGTCTCATTCTCTACCCAGTGAACGGATGTGAAAATAGAAATACTGAAGTACAGTACCTTGATTCTTCTGCCTGACTGTAGCCTAGAATTCAGATTCTATTTGAAGCCAGTGACTTGCCAAGGCAGATGTTATATGCTTGAATGAGTTTAATGAGATGATCAGGACTCTGTTTACCAGTGTGGCTTGCTTAGAGCAGTGCTCCAAACACCCAGGGAAACAGGAAGAAATTGTAATTAAAGGCGGCTTTGAAATTCAGTATGTGACTGATTTGCATTTTACCATTTTATTTCTCTTTTCCCTTGCCCCTATAAAAGCCTGGGGAGATTTGCCTGGTGAGACTGGCATCACTGTATTGCATTATCTACACTTGAGGGACTGTGGAGTGGCAATTGTGTAATAAGGATGAAAATCAGAGCTTACTCTGGAGAGAAAAATTTTTCCTTTAACTGGTACCGGAGGGGGGAGGACTTTCATCCTCTTGGTTGTGCAGGTGGGGCAAGGTTATGACTCTGGCTTTCTTAGCTGTGCTGGAGGATTCTGTGAGTGACTATGTGGTGCTGGGGAGGGGGTTGTCAGGGGGCTCTTAGCTCGTGGCCCTGCAGCTGCAGGATAAGGACACCATAGGAGATGTGCTGCTACCTTTTGTTGCACTTGCAGTCTTTCCATTCAGCTCCCATCTCTCTGTCCCTGTCTTTGTTTCCATGATCTTGTCTAGAGTGGAGAGTACATGTGTCTGTGCTGAACTTCTGGCTAGTAGAACTAGGAACAAAATTGCACCTATTTCCTGTGCTGAATCTGTAAGCAAAGGCTTCTTCCTCACTCTCACAACATTTACATGTTTAGTGATTTATTGTGTTCTGTTTTACCTACTGTGTCACTAAAAGCGGTACTTTGTGCTCAGTTTCAGAAGTAAAAATATGTTACTAAATCAGTTTGTTGTATCAGTATCTCTTAACTATATAGACTTAGCACTTTGTCCTGTTCTGCTTTGTAAGTGCTATAGATATATTTCTGTCCTCATTGGTTTAGGTACTACCATAATTTATTTTATTTAATTTTCAAAGTGAATTAAGAAAAATGTAGTGAGGCTGTGGGATTTCCTCTTTAGAACTATATGGGCCTGAATTCCTATGCTGTGTCTCATTAGGTATGTGTTTTCCCTTGAAAACCAGAATTCTGAATACTGTGATTATAAAACTTGCTGCTTTCATTAATAATGAAGTCTCTTACTGCTTGTGGATTTTAAATTAAGATACCGAATATGATCTGTAAAGGCTCAGAAACCAGAAAATAGGTAATAATGAAAAATTCCTATTGGTTGGAAGCCAATCTCCTGATTTTGGTGGGCTGACCTGAAATTTATGAATGCCTGGAGTGGGAACAATTCAGAAGCCAGATTGTGTTCAGGCTGGTTGACTAACAAAAATCAGTGTTACTTTAAAAACCTGTAATTTAAAAATCAATTAAGATAAAAATGCCTTCTGAAAGCAATCGGTGGACTTGCCACTACATTGTAATATTCTGAATCAAGTGGGTTTTCATCACACATCCCACCCTCTGCATCACATCTACCCATCACATCTATCTACCCTCTATGTACTAGGGAAATAACATCTCTTCCCCTACCATTGCCTGCTCTGTTAAACTAGGAAAAAAAAAAAAAAGTAGGGCAAACTCTGTAGCCTTTATGCAGGGAAAGTCCCATCAACTTCAGTGGGAGACTTGGCGCAGGGAGAAGTACGGGAGCCAGGCCAAAGTTTGCATTATGATTTTTAGGAAGTTAGCATCACATGTTTGTAGACTAATGCTGCAGAGCTTTTCAAAAGTGGCCAGTGAAATCCCTCTATCTCAGTGGACTTCTGGCATTTAATTCCTGCAACCTCCAGTCTTTGTCTTTTGAAAAAATTTTTTGTTTGCCGGAACATGTTTACTTGCATGCAATGTTAGGAATACAGCCAGCGCTGCTTGAATATGCTCATAGCACAGGCATAAATTAAACCCCATTCTTGCTAGGGGACAGATAAGCATGAAGGGTCTCAGTGTTCTCAGATGAATCATACTTAGCTCATCAGTGGGTGCCTTGATTTAATGAAGCCATAGTATGTTAATGTTAGCACTGCAAAAAAAGCTGTAAAGTTACAGGCAGCCATGCTAACTAGCTACAAGCATTTAAAAGCCTGGGCATGAGCTCCTACTTGGCTATTCTGGCCATAATTAATGATGACAAGTATGTTGGAAAAATAATTATTTTGCTTGCTTTTAAAGACAATTGCTTGCTTGAGGCAAGTGAGGGGGTGGGATTTATGTGGCTGTAATAAGCATATGTAGATGGCATCTTCCCAGAAGAATATTATAGCCACAGGATCTTTTTAATTGACCTGAGATTCCTTTGTTCTTCAGATACAATTTATGTATGTGGTCACAGACTAAAATGACCCTACTTGTTCTAGGGCAGGTTGAGTTCTAAACTGCTGAAAGGAAAAAGAGCCTGCTTTTATCAGCCCAGTCAGTAACAGATAGAAATCTCTTGTGGTCACTTTGTAGGGAGGAGAAATCTTTTTAAATTGGTACCCTGAGTGCATGCTCTTTTCATCTGATAAAGTAGGAGTGGGCATATGGACGCACACTGAGGTGAGTTTTACTGCAGTCATCTCGTATCCCTCCTGTGTCTGGGCTTGCATAGCATATCAGCTTTTGCCTGGCATGGGGCTATGCCATCCTCTGACAGCCACCTGCCTGCTCATTTACCATGCTGGACTGTAGACCCTTGGTCTCTTTCCAGCCCAGACATGCTGATGGAGTCAGGGAGGGAGCACCTGCTTCTCCATTGCCTGCCATTCTGAAGCATTGTGTTACTGCATGATGGAAGGCACCTCTGCTCCTTCTCCTTCCCCACCAGTCATTGGCATCCCTGGCATTCAAGGGCTATGAGAGACATGTAGTCTCACATAGTCTGTGATCAGATGCTTTAACAATAAGGTAGAAACTCTCTCAGAGATTCACGCTAACTGTGCCCAGGTGAGAAATAACAGCAGAAAAATCTCCCAAGGCTGTAATTCAGTGGAAAATTCCAACATGTGTCCACAACTAATAACTTTTAAGAGAAAGCAGCAATTTTCATATTTGTTGTCAGTCACTCCATTGTTCATCTAAGATGGTGAAATCCTCTTGGGCCACAGAAGAGAGAAGAGGAACCAAAAAACTGTGCTGCTCACTCGTGTATCAGAAAAATCTCCCTCTTACTCTCTTTTTTAATCTTGTGGTGATTATACAGAAGTCATGATCCATTTCCCCAGTTCCTATCTGTAAGATGGGAAAGATGGTGCTGTCTTTCTTAGTAAAGTGTTTTGAAACCTTATACTGAAATGTTACAGAAAGTGCAGTATGAGGAGTCGTGGGTGCTTTTCTCCACACTAGTCAGCCTACTATTAATAGTAAAGTTGTACTCTGTGCACTCCACAAGCAGTCTCTGTGAACTGGGATCTGAACCTGCAGGAGGAGGATGAATAAAAGAGGAGAAGCCAGTTAAGTGTATATTACTGTGGTTTGGATGTGATGATACATAACAGAAAAATACTTAGATTTCTTGCAGTCTCAGTTGTATCTAGTCCTTTCTGAAAGCATTACTAAAGGAAGCAGACGAAGGTGGGTGAATGATAACATTTAAGGGTTTGGATCCAACTCAGTCTATTGGTGTCTTGCAGATTTTTGTCAGGATAGAAATTTTTACCTGATTTCAGCCAATTTGGAGAGCTGATTAACAAAAGCTGTGCCTGAGCAATAGAAGAGTACTAGAGGATAAAGCATAAACAGTTCTCCATTCATGAAGTTACGAGGTCTTTGGGTTCCACAAAGTAGACTGTGGCAGTAGGAGGTGAGAAATAAAAGAGAGTGTGGGTTTCATTGCCCTGGATACAAATAAGAGATACACATGTTTGTTTATATAAGTTCAAAGTTCTCCCTGGAAATTGCAAGTCTAACAGGAAGGTAAACTGTTTTTAGCTCCAAGGGCAGAGTGAGTTGGAAATGAGGCAGAACATAGGGTACTGGAGTTAAAAGCAGTAGGGTTTTGTACAAAGTCATTAAAGGGTCAGGTTCTTAAGCATCTGGGAGGGATTACTGCATTAGTCTGTATTTGACCCTATGTTAAACTGGCAGAGAAGGGAGTTCCCTTGTGGTTGTGCTGTGGTTTTATTGGGTATTTCTTTCTCTTTTCTTCCCACCCCCCCCCTTTTATTTTTTTTTTAATTTTCTGAGTGCAGAAAGTCAGACTTAATTCATCAGAAACTCCAGCCTGGTATGTCACTGAGAGTGAGGCATGCCTGCTTTCAAACAGGAAGCTGGTGTTTCAAGGGCTGCTTGGGCATCTTTTCCCACATGCCACACAATAGTAGCAGAAGGAAGTATCATGAGGTTTGGGGATGAACTCTGAATTTATCCTGAATGCCAAATTTGTCCTTCAAAATAACCAGATTCTAGTGTAAATCTTTGTTTAAGGTCTTCTGAAAGTAATTAGGAGTGATGGAAAAGCCCCATCCACCCAAACATTTCCAGATATCTATGGAAAGATTTGTGTTAAATTGTGTTAATTCCGGGAAAAAGTCTGAGTTTCTTTGATACAAGATTAGGTTCAGGCATGGTTTCTAGATTAAATATGGTGTAGATTGGTTTTACTAAACCAATTTCTTTTCTACTCACACACTGTGGTGCCCCCTAGTCTTTGGGGGAGAGATGTATGCCAAGCAGATCATGGATTAAATGGATGTAGTAGGTACATACACATTAATGTGTGCAAGCCTTCCAGCTTCTGAAGCAGATGGTATTGGGCCATTTCCAAGGGCGAGCAGTAGCAAGCTTGGCCCCTCGTTCCAAGGTCATGAGAATTCCACAGTCCAACCCATAGCCTGCAGTGGTTCACAGGTGCCAGTTGCCTGTGTCACTGATGTACAGGGAGCCTCTTCTCACCTCTTTCCTTTCTGTTTTATACACACCTAAGTACCAAATAGGTCTTCATATGATCAAGTTAACCCGACCTTAGCTTGAAGTGTGCTTCAGAAGAATTGTTTATTTGTTTATGTCTGAAAGCTTGTTAGCTGATTTCCAAACTATCTAATGAAAGAGCAGATGGTGGATTGTTTGGTTTGATTTTTTTTTTGTTTTGTTTTTGTTTTTAATGTTGGTACAGATGCAAGAAAAATGACATCCTACTGAGTATCACAGGATTTATGAGTATGAAACTGTGGTGAACTTTTTCACATTGCACACTAAATGGATTTTCCTCGAGCATGAAACTTGCCTTTCCTGAAAAACATATTTATTTCTGTGCTGACAACAAATGTTTCAAGAAAAGGCACTGTTATTGGCTTTCTAGCTTGTGGAGTGCACCCCTAGTTTTTACAGTCTTCATTATAGCACTTTTAGTATTGCTTTCATTCGCATCAGTTGCTTTGCTAGTATAGAAAGCTGACTTCAGATCCAGTCAGTAGATGGTTATAGAGTATAAATTAATAGATGGTTCTAGATTATTAATTAATTATAAATGGATTGCAAGCTTTCCCTTACTTACAAGTAACTGCTTACTTGTATCTCAGGGCAGTGATGACTTGGCAGTATCCCAAAGACTGGAATCAGTAAATCTAAGAGCTGAAGCACCTGTGTAAAGTATAGATCTTTTGCTTTTATGCATTTTCCATAAATTTATGAACTTTTAAGAGTCCCTTTTTCTATTCATTACACATAGGAAGGCCTGAGGCATAGAAACACTAATGTGCCCGAGACTGTGTAGTTAAACTTCTGGCATTGCCCTCTATATTCCAAGGAAGGAATGAATTAGAGAGGTAGGTGACTAAGAGGAGGCAAACGTAGATAAACGTCATTGCCATTAAATGTACTGTCCCAAGTCAGTACCAAATTGCCTTACACTCTTCAGAGAGGCAGCAGAAGAAATAAGACCGAATTTCAAGATCAGGTCATCTTGGTTGAATAAAAGCAAGAAATACTTAGGAAACCTAAAAGCAGCGTGGTGGAGTAAGGGGAAATAAAATCTAGGGCAAAGCAGTGGGATTAGCCCTGGTTCTTCTCTGATTACCTACTGCATAAGAGTTTCAGAGATTTCTTTTTTCTTTTTTCTTTTTTTTTTTTTTAAATATAAGCATTGTCATACTCTGGCCCAATTTGAAAGAGAGGGAAACTGAGGCATAGGGTAGTGGGATGACTGTCTGGAATAAAAACCTCCTGAAACAAGGCTCCTTTATTTCCAGAAGTGCCTAAGAAGGCAATGAGAGTGATACATTTTTCTACTCTAGAGAAGAACTGGTTAATAGAATCAGGTTTGGTGATTTTTTTTTTTTTATGTGGGTTTTTTTTTTTTTTTTTGTTTTTTTTTTTTTTTTTTTTTTTTTTTTTTTTTTTTTTTTACATTATCCAAACCTGTTGTGGTTTTTTTCTTTCCTGCTCAACATATTGCTGGTTGCTGTAACAGCTGAGTAATGCAGAAGTTCTGCCTGAAAAAATGCTTCCTCCTTATATGATTCTGTACATATTGTCATGGAAATTGTCCTCATTTCCCCCGAGCACACTTTAAATAACTCAAACAGCAGTGCTAATGAGCAGAAAGATATCTGCAATCCCCACCGTGCAACTTGACATACTTTATCCCACTCTGAATTCCCTTTGCTCATCTCTGAGCATTTTAAAGATCTGGTATAATAATTTCCTTTCTCTCTTTGGTCTGTTCATTTTGCTCTTAGCACTTGGTAATAAAAGGGTCAGCTTTGGCTGAAACGCTAGTGTTGCAGCCATGCCGTTTTTTACTGCTAAATATCTTAAGAAAAGCAAGTGTCTCCGAAAGGGTAAGTCATGATGGTTTTGGTGTGTTTAGTGTTGTCTGTTTTGCTTTAAATCACAGTAAAGGATTTCTTTTGAATTAACAAGCAGTGGAAATGGATCTATTCATACTGCCGGTCATTTAGCACTGGGGGTTTTATTATGTTTTGTGCATTTTTGGTTCAAGATACAGCGTATGTTATTATCTTGTATTTTACATTCAGAAAAGCCGACTGAGCGAGAGGATGTTTAACCCTTTAAACGTGGAGCATGTGTTTTGCACAGGGATGGAATCCCTAATGTAGAACAAAACAGCAACAGAGAAGATGTATGTTTATTTTTACAGAGAACTTTAGGTAGGCAGCTGACTAATGCTCTAGTATTCTTTCTTTATTCCAAAAGGAGCATTTTTTAAAATCTACACTGAAATAATAAATAATACTAAGTGACAGAAAAGCCATATTTCTTCTTAGCATCTTTCCCATGTAGGGCTACCTGAGTGCATGATTCCACATAGATTTTCAGCTTGCTGTTGTGAGGTTCACTTTGTGAATTGTCGCATGGGCTTTTCCAGGAAATGCAATTGTTTTTTTCTCCAGGTACATAGAAAACTTACCATGAGAGCAGTCTGCCTCTAGCATTTTAAAAATTGACAATGTAGTAACTCTTAACAGAAAAACACATTGGCTGTAATTATTTTTCTTCATTTGCCTGTGTTTATTTTGATATTTGTTGTTTAACTAGCAGTCCATATGTGGGGTTTGCATAAAGGCAAATAGCAGTGATTTCCTGGAACTAGGGCATGTATTAGTTCCAGAGGATCTGAGGAATCTGACTTTCTTTCCTTGCTGATTGTATATATATTACCTGGAATGTATATCTATGTGTGTATATGTGTGTGCACTTACTTAGTATGTGCATTTTCCTATTTTCTGGTTTGAATATAAATTCTTTCTAAGGCATACGTACAAGTGAGAATTTTATAGGTTTTTGTTACAGGTGTAAAGTTTAGGAAAATGTTTTGAAGAAATGCAAATTTGCTTTCTTTAACCTACCTTTGTGTTTACTACTGTGTTCCTATTTTAAAAGGGGATTGCACAACAAGAACTAGCAGTTGAGATGTGAGAATTGAGTTAAGCTGACCTGTAGCTGCTGGTACCAGCTATTTGGTTGTTTTGTTGAGTAAAATGTGTGCACTTGTACACAAATTTACACAATAATTCAGAAATTCTTAAAGGTAGAATCACATCAGAAAAGTTTTTATTAAAAAGAATGATAAAATAATTATCAACGTGATTGTTCTAAGTTCTTTTTTAGAGTTTTGTTGAATGTGTGTACATACAAATGCTGCTTTACAAGGGGGCATAGGAAAATTTTTGCTCCCTCTTTTTGCTCATCTGCTAGGGACACTCAGTTATCAAGTACTTCTTTCCCTTATAGCATGTACCACAGTAGGAACGTCTCTCCAGACAGGATGAGGAAAGCTGCCTGCCTTACCTGTATCTGCAGAAGGTGTTGTAGGAAAGGGCTAATGATACAGCCAGGAATGGTAAGGCTGGGCCTTTAGGAGATGACTGAGGTAGGTTCAGAGAACAGCAACTCTTAGTGAGTCACTACCAGTGTGAAAATTGTCAGCTAACCGAACTGAGGGTGTTGCTTCTCTGAGCCTGTTTCTGCCCAAATGTATCTAATGTGTGAAATCCATCTAGCTGTCCAGAATACCTGGTTCAGGCAGGCTGGCAGGCTAGGGATCCTGATTCCTTCTGATGCCCACTGATGCCTGTGCTGACCTTTCTCCTCTTGCTTCCAGGACAGTCTAGGAAGGGAAGTGCCAAAGCATGAAGGGGGAACCTGTATCTGAGTGGGAAGTGCTGCGATAACTGAGCTTTTCCAAGAACTGGTTAATATCAGTCTGTTGCTGACCTTGCTTTGAAGAAGCTGGACTCCTGACAGCTTTTGAGCCTTTTTCTATCCAGTTACTTAAGGCAATCCCGTTTAGCTCTTTTTCAGAAAGCACTTCATTTGCAGAGGGCTTTACTGTCATCTGAGTAAGAACATCATTCCCAGTAAGTAAATGTAGTCATTCAAAGGCATTAAATGATTAGAGTGCCCAAGGCATAGCATCAAAAGTGTGGCTGCATAAAAACTGTAGTAGCCACAGGCTCCAAAGGATCTGACCTTGGTGTTCTCTGTGTCTCTGAACAGGGTAGGAGCAAACTCTCAAAAGCAGTGAGGTTTGTGCATGATCTATGATCTCTTTCCCTCATGTTCCATTGGCCTGGGGACAAGAACTGAGCTGTGAACAAGTTCATGGCCAGAAATATTGATTTGCATGTGAAGCGAAATTCCCAGGTAAACACTCCTGGCTCAGTGTTGAGGGGAAGTGGCCAGCAGAGATGGGAACTGCAACCTGATTCTCCAAAACCTTATAGCCTGAAATCGCTGGCAGTTCGTGCTTTTGTGTTTTAGCTCTTTTATACCAGGTTTTAGCTGAAGACTGTTTCTCTCTAAGTGAGCTTTATTCTCATGATGCACCATTTTATCTCCGCACTAATATTCCAGGCGAGGCCCCAGTGTGTTTTGGATTAATTCTGTTTGTTTTTGTTGGGGTTGAGAGAGTTTCCAGATATGCCTGAAATGAAAAAGCAAAGCTGAAGTACAGTGTTCTCTTCTGCTGTGCATCCTTTGCTTTGCAGACAGTTGTGTCTATGGAGATTTCCTGCAGGTCTTATTTGGTGATGTATCCTTAGCCTACTCATACCCGGTGGTAAACATGCAGCAGTGACAAATTCTGGAAAGATACAAGTAAGTTATTTCCAATTACCATTTTTATTTACCATCAGACTCCTATCAGTTACAACCCCATACGCAACTTAAATAAGGCATTGAAACAATGAAGCTATTTATTAGCTTCTGCATTGTGTTGTTAAAACCCACTGTTTTCTCATATGACTTTCTCCAATAAATTTTTTTTATTTTCTTTGACCCTTCCGAGAGCACTGGCTCAAAACTGGACTATAATATATAGTCATAATTGTCTCTGATATGACAAGTAGAATTTCATCCACTAATTTCTAGTGGATGAAAAATAAAGTTTCAGCTTCAACAAAGCCTTTTCCACTTTAATTCAAAAGAAATGAATAATGAATATTTTATTGCCAAGTGGTCCTTAGTTTTCTGCAGCTGTAGATTTACAGGATTTCAAAGCTGGATGATTAAGGTGCAGTTTTAGTTTGTAGCCAGGCAAACCAAGCAATCTCAACTTCAAAGGAGGGGAGTTTTCTTTAATGTTGTGGGCTTGCTCTTTGTGTTCAGCAAATGGAGCTGCTGGGGAAAATGCCATGTGCAGCAGACAAGTGATGTGGCTGCCACTCCTGGGAGGGAGTCTGTTGCTGCTGCCTGAGAAGAGCAGCCCACACCCAGCAACCTCAGGATATTTGATTTTGTCATTTTTGCATGATGTCGACCTATGAGACTTTCAGTATTTTCTTTTAGTATGCTTACAGCTTCTGTCTCTGTGGACCTCTGTGGCTGGTCATGCTAAAGGCAGGTTTTGGGCCTGAGCTCTGTTGCTTCTCCTGTTTCATTCTGTCTCTGCCTGATTGTTTTCTTCCCCTTGATGCACTCACAGCATGGTTGGTTTTATATACATTAGGGAAGTTGAGAGAGGGTATCTTGGTTAAAGGAAACATTCAATCCATACCACACTGTGGTTTGAGGGGAATAAGGTCCAGGACTGGAGATGAGGATGCTCTTCATCTATGGCAGTCATGTTGAAGAGGAGCCATTGTGATTTTGCTGTTATACTTTGTTAGTATGTCACCAGTTTGATATGGCAGGGCTAGTGGGGAGGAAAGAGGAGCTAGATAATTCCATCATTAGGTGGGCCTGGAAATTGTGGTGGTATGTGGCTTTACTTTCAACTCTGAAGCCCAGGCAATGTGACATAACCCTTTGTGTTTTATTAAACTCGTTATCCACTTATCTGGTGGATGCTCCAGTTCAGAAAGTAGAACACAAGCCTCATGATGAGGCAGAAAAGGGGCTGAATAACTGTTACCTCTTGAACTGGTGTGTTATTTACCAGAACTGTTTCCTAGACTAGAAATCAGTCTTAAGGATCCCTAGAAATAAATTCCTTTGGGATGCAGCAAGGGCCAAACATGTAGTGAGGTATCTGGGATCAAAGCAAGGCACTTGGGTAGAGGATGAGTCCACAGATAATCTGGATCCTGGCTGTACACTTGACTGTTTTGAGTGGTCAGAGACTATGGGAAGAAGTGTTCTGGACTCCGGGGGCCTGGAGATACGAAAGGAGCTGGCAGGGCACCACAGAGACATGGCTGTTGTTTGGCAAATGACTGGCAGAGCCATGTGGCTCTGGTGCAAATTTCCCTCATCAGTATTAAAATCTGAGTGGAACTGGGGCTTTATCCAATCAGTATGTAGGCTTTTGTGGGATCTCGGCCATTCTCTCCACAGGGCTCTGGGATTCAGCAGCTAGTGCTGCCAAGAATCGTAGTGCTTGAGAGGCAGCGTTGGCCAACACTCTGCTGTGCCTCTTAATGACCCATGTGCATGCAGCTGAGAGAGTGATGACTTCAGCTCACCAGTTAAAGCTCTCCAAACAGAGGAGGTGCCAGGCAACCTCTGGAGCTGCTTAGTGAAGGAGAAGCTTTTAGGGACACAGTACACTCCTAATTTCTGCTGTGATTTCCCATTTTGAGAGCACGGCTTTGATGAGAGTGACCTGCTTTCTATCCAGTGCTGGGGGAACAATCTTTGTGCTGTTCAGCTTGTTTTTTCCTCATTCTTTGCTTTCTGCTTTCGAGGCCTGGCACTGTCTTTGTAGTTGCACATAGCCAACCTTCTAAACAGCATTCCTTGCTTTATGAGAATTGATGTTTGAATTAATCTAGGGTGCCTGGATGTGGTAGTTGTGTTTTTCATTCCTGACTCTACTGGTTGCTAGCCAGTATAATGCTGGAAATTCTGTGTCTCCAATCTGCACTGGTATGTAAGAATTTCTCACTGTGGAATTCAATGGCTTTTTTTTTTTTTTTTTTTTTTAATGCAGAGTAGGCATTTTTCCACTAATGCACAGTATAACCTTGGAAAGTAATTTCAGCCTCTCTGTGCCTGTTCTCCCAAAACTCTACAGTTTAATTCTGTGTGAAAAGCATATTCTAGCCATGGAGCATATTTTTTTTTTTAATTGGTTTGTTACTAGCTAAAGCATATGCTGAAATCACTTCTACTTTCATATACTGACATATGAAACCATCAGAATTTTTTTTTAAATTTTTTTTCCAGCCTTGTAGACCATTAACCCAAATGGTTCTTCAATTTCCAAACCATGTCCTCCCACCCCCTGCCTACCACAGCTTCTCTATAGATACATAATTCATTACCTGGAAAGCTGCTGTTTTAATGTAATATTAAACAGGCAGCAGCTCAGCAGGTGTCCCCAAGGTAAGGAAGGCAACATGCTGCTGGCAGCAGCTGCTGCCTTCAGGCTTATCAAGATTTCTTTGTTTTGAAATAGAAGCTGCAAGGCTTTTTAATATACCCTGTCATTGGCTGAGCAGGTCCTGGTTTCTGGCTGTTATTCTGCTTTTGACTACAAAGACAGAAATCCTTATAACACATGGTGCTTGCAATGGCTGCATGCAGCTCTGCATTATCAAGGAAGGAGCAGGGTGAAGAGAGAGGGGGCTCACAAGGCGGATACATGTGCTCTATTTCCTGCTCGCATTTTTCTTAGTGGACCAGTGAGAGTGATATTCTGCTGACCTCACCCAAGTGCTAGTTCTCTGTGACCTAAATCTGGATATTTAGATTTAATTTATGTAGTTAATACCACTCTAGCAAAAGCAACTCTACTGGCAATGCTGGCATTTCTGTTTCAGTAGTATATCACAAGATGCATTGAGTAAGGCTTTTTTGTTTCTTGGAATAAGAACTTCATCTTCTGTATTTGAACATCATAAAATAGTTCGATGGCTACATTTCCCCAGAATGTGTGGGTTTTCAAAGGGCCACGTGTAAACTTCATATGGTGAACCTCTTCTGCTCCTTTACCTGTTACTTGATTCTAAGTTTAGGGAAAGTGGAGATTTTTCATAAGGTAACATTTCTTTCTCTACAGGTAATGGGAGTGTTGTTACAGGACGGCTAGCCAGTGTGAACATCTGTGCTGCAATAGGGTACATCTGTATGCAATAGTGGCAGTGAATGCTGCAAGACAGGACTTCCACTGGGAAATCCAGAGGCTCAGAGAAAAGCACTGTGCAACGCTCCCTTGAACTTCAGTGGGAACAAGCCCATCAGCTGAAGACATCTCTTAGGATGAGTTTTTTACCTAACAGGCTCTTTTTATCTCTTAAGTCTGATCTAAACCAGCATGTTTCTGAAAAGTGAGGTCGTATCAGCTAATGATTAACTACTTCAAAGGAACTTTTATGGATGTTTTGATAATGGTGTTGACTGGGAGGAGTTTGTTCATTGCCAATGAGTATACAGAATTAGAATTGACTTTTCATAGTGTTCCTCTCCTCCCAGTTCACTGACAATTGTCTTCAAGCACAAATTGAGGCTCTCACTTTTTGCATCAGCACAGCCTGGAGTTCTTTAGCCATCCACACTTGTGTTGTGAGCAGCTGCAGTGCTGAGGCCAAGTGACAAGTGTGTACTTCCCTTTTTTTTCCA
The DNA here is from genome assembly GCA_035221455.1 of Xenops minutus. Lineage (NCBI taxonomy): Eukaryota > Metazoa > Chordata > Aves > Passeriformes > Furnariidae > Xenops > Xenops minutus. The sequence goes on along the minus strand of JAWWEE010000159.1, from coordinate 17,151,841 downwards.
AAGAGCACTGCTGTGACTGTGAAGAATGCTATGTGTTACACATCATGTTTAGAAGATTCATTGGCTATCCAATTCATAGCCATATACAGGAGGAGACTGCTCTAAAACTGTTAGTCTGTGTAGATTATAACAAGGCTGCAAACTTGAATCAGAATATCCCTGAGTTTGGATGTAGATCACTAGTACTTTCATTTGCATTGTCTCATCATTAGTATTGGCAAAGGTTTTTTCAAATTTGCCAAAGGCCTACAGTACATATGCCTTTGCATTTCATTCCTTTTTCTGCGTTAATGCGACAAATAGCTTTGTTTTTCGTAAAAACAAAGTCTGAAACTGTTGAGTCCTTAATGATAGTCCATTAATTTGCTGCTGCCAAAACTGTGCTTGTAAAGCTTCAGTCACTTTACTAAAGAAGATAATAATGTTCGTAATTGGTTGGCTTTAATTTCTGCAGTATTCTCTATTCGGTCTACAGAGAATCAGAGTCTTTACAGACTCAGCTGAAAGCTCTGGCATCTGCGACCTAAGCTGTACCAGCTGATGGTTTCCTTTCCATTCTACTTGGTTCAAGTAGAGCATTAGCTAAGATGGGAGACATGCAGTCCTTTAAAGATACAATGAGGGTGTCTTTGGTTTCATAGTGCATTAGGTGCAGGAAAAAGAAAAAATACACTTTTGAGGAGTGAGGAGGAGGAGGTGGTTGTAGACAGACTTATTTAAAAGGCATGAGAACCAGTTTGTTCCTGTCATTGAGCAGACTTGGCAAATGTGAGCACAACAGTTCCAAAAGAATGCAGAATTTGGCTATTATCTCTCTAATATGGAATTATTAAAGAAAAATAGATCAGACTTCACCATTCTAATGTTATAGTAAGTAATTTCTTGTCAAGATTTAAAATTTTCCTCAGCTTTTGTCTTCAGTGTTAAAGATTTGAAGAAATTGTGAGAATTAGAAAATTGCTTGTGGTTGCGTGGTAATGCATAAAAATTATCCAGTCATTTTCATTCAGATTTTTCAAAGCATGAACCATCATCATCTTTGGTCAGGAAGGAATTTTCTCCCTTATAATAGCATGTAAACATAACCACAGTTGGAATACATAATTTCACACATTCTTCAGAAACATCGAGCACTTGCTGCTTTGGAGAACCATATGGAACTGTGTGGCCTGTTATGCATACATGTGCTACTGTTCTCTCAGTATTTCATGCACACATACATCTTTTTGTACCCTCAAATTCATAGTTGCCTTAATTTAGGTGTCTTCTGCAATGTGCCATGTAGGGACAGACACAACTTCTGAGAGCTGGCTGGTCTAAATTGCTTCCTTGTGAGTATGTGTCTTCTGCTGGCCTGAGAAAAATTAATTTCCTTTCCATCCAAATTGGTCATCAGTGAAATTACTGTTGGCGTGTAGTCCAGGCAGTTCCACACTTTATCACCATTAAGGACCAGGCTCATTGTAACATCCTAGATCTGAAATACATTAGGGAAAGATTGGAAGGGTTAGTTTTCTGGAGAGGAAGAAAGGAGGGTAAGGAAAAGCAGCCTGCTCTTGGTACAAGGCACTCTATGGAACATGCTGAGGAAAAAGCTGTGCAACCTTTTCTTGCTCCCCCTTGTCATCCCCACTTGCCATCACCAGGTCTTCCATGAGGGGAAGAAATGGCTTTTTTTTTTCTTCTTCTTCCCCCTCCCCTGCTAGCACACCTGTAGAGAGGGATAGAAATTGTTCTTTTTACATTCTAAGACAGACCCTTCATAAGGTGATCGGCTCATCTGAACTGTAAATATTTGGCTGCTGCAGTAGAGATGGCTTTCCCTCATTGTGAATTCATTTTGGCCAATTTAAACTGAACTTTGGGGCCACAGTGAGCATCACATCCCAGGCAACATAGTAGTCTCTCCTCTGAAATTGCAGATCACTGGAAACAAGGAGCCATGAGAGTATTGGCCTACTATTACAATAAATATGTTTTTAATGCCAGAAGTATAACTTTAAAATCACTGAACCTTTTTTACGCAAACTTCTCACAGTTCAGTTGAGGGCAGATAAAGCACATTAAGAAAAACTCAGCTCAAGTAGATTCAAACATTACAAAGCAGAGAACTCATGTAAGCAGGTTTTACAAGCAGGAATTCAAAGTGAAGTTTGTGTGTAATGCTACTTACTTTTCCTTTAAGAGTACTTGAAATTATTCTTCTCTCTTCCCTTTATCTTGCATGTTTTTTTAGTTTAATTATTAGATAAGTCTAGATGAGTAAGATCACATGTATTATCAAGAAAGGCATCTCCAGGCAGGAGAGTCAAGCTAGCCAGATGTGGTTTTATGAATAACAGGCCAAAGATTAAGCTAAGTCTTGCATATAGTTTTAGTGATCATACATTTGATCCTGACAACTGAGAGAGATCACTAGCCTTAGGTTTATAAGGGTTTTCTGTAGTCCCTGTACCAGTACAGAGAATCTTTATTGGTGACTCTGTTCATGTTAAGTCTTGTCAGATTTTTTGCATAAGAAACCACAGTTCTGAGGTCTGATCTCTTTGTTGGTGCTTTTAAAAAGCAGCTTAATGGCTTCTGAAACCACAAAAGACATGGGAGGGGAGAAGAGATCACAGGCCCTTTGGATTAGTTTATAGTTGGCTTTGGAGTGTTTGCCTGCTTTTCCTTTATTCTCTGGGATGAGGTCTAAGATCTGGGATCTAAAAATCATTTATGGACTCATGAAAATCCTCTGCAATGATTTTTTAGTTGAAAATTTGATCATCTACTTGTAACTGTCATTAGACCTGTTGAATTCAAAAGTGTTCAACAAAATTAGACATTTATATTTTACTGAGAAGTCAATAAGATTTTAGCGTATGCTTGTCATAAGAAAATGTGAACTGTGGCAGTTTGTAGCTAAACTTCCTCAGTACAGTTAAAGGTTTTTAAGATTTCATTTTCCTTGTTGACACAACCAAATGAATGTTGAATGTTAGAATCCCCTGAAACTCCTTCCATACTGTGGAAATAAAACACCTTTCACCTACAAAGATGCATGTTTCTTTAGGAAAAATTGCCGTTATGTTTTCCATTGGAACTGTGGCACAATGAATTTATTTTGATTTAAAGCTTATTTCTTTTATTTGTACTCAACATGATACTAAATCCCTATGCCTCATTTTTTCTTAGTTTTTTATGCTTTTTAAAATATGATCATGCATTTAGTCTCTCAGCTCCAGATCAGCTTCCAACTCATGTTTCATATATAGATAGGTGGGTGGGTGGGGATAGATAGAAATAAAAAATCATGGATAGCACACATCACTGTTTACTGTAAGGCTTAATTCTTCACAAATCTTACCCATACTGGGAAAACCCCGGTATTCCTTATTGTTATCTGTTGCTTCTTAACTCCTTCAGATTTTTCTTGCTGGCTTTTTCTGTTCTCAGGTAGCCTAAATCGAGCATCTCAAGATGAGTTTTATATTCACAGCAGGTTTTTCCTTCTGTTAAAGAATAATCCAGAAAAAACAGCAATAAAACAGTAGAGTTGTTACTGGTTGTAGTGAAGTTTCATTTGAAGCTGATGGCAGGTGAAACCAAGATGCAGCTGTGATAGACAGGGTCTATCTCTGGCATTCAGGATTTTGAAAACCTTTAGTTGGGGTGGAGAGTGGTCAGGATAGAGATTCAGCATGATCTGGAATCAAAGGCAAAAAGACTGAAGAAATGGAATAAGGCTTCAAGTGTGTATTCTAAGCATTCTTAATGAACTTTTGCTTACTCACTGATATTTTCCTTTGTCTCTTTTCACAATGCAGATATCGAGATGTGGTTTTGTTTGTTTGTGGTTTTTTGTTTTTTTTTTTTCTGGTTTTGCTTGTTTTTTTTCTGGCTGTGCTAAGAAAGAGTCCCCCTAATAACGCTGCCCTTAACTTTGTTCATTATCAGGAACATCTTTGAGCCCTGAATACTGATACCTTTAAGTCAATTATAAAGAGCAGGTCAGTGAAGATGAATCATTGCAATTGTTCTTTTCAGCTATGGGTGCTAGTTTTTGTACATTTGTCAAGATCTTTGTTGCTTCTTGTCTGCAGTCAAAGGCTTCCTGTCACTACCTGCTTCAGTACTGAGGGCAAACACATCAGCTGAGCCTTGTGTTACCCACCAGCCACCCCTTCCATAATTCAGCCTTGAGCTGCCTTTTGCCCCCCATGCACTGCAGCAGCACATGGCCAGTGAAATTTCACTCTTATTGAAAAGAGTGGAGATACTATCCACACCAAAGCAGTACAAACATGTAAACAAACATGTAATATATAACACAAATGTGTAAATATATACACATACACAAGTTATTGTAATTGTGTAACTTTTCAGTAGTGTTTATATAATGATAATACACAAGCATATCAGTAAGCAGAATGACATAAGAACTAGATAAAAGGTAAACCAAAGGTGATGTGGAAAGAGGAGAAATTATCTAAGCAAAAAAAGAAGCTACCAACTTCAGCAGAACCCAACAGCAGCTTTGCTTGAGAATATAGCAGTTCCTTCTTTTACATGCAGTGGGGCAGGAACATCTCCTATGCCCAAGTCTAGTTCTTTTCCCCCTGAACTTCTTCCTCAGACAAAAGGGATCTAAGGCGTGGTTTCAGAAATGATCTTAAGAAGGTTAAGCTTGAGTGATTGAGGTTCAAAGCAAACAAAAAATCCCAAGTTTTCCGTATTGGAAACATCTGTATAAAAGCAGAGATGCAACTGAATGTCTGTTGCAGGTTCTTTGAACCGAAACACAGGGCGGGACACGTAAATACAACAAAAATGGCAGCCTTATGCTTTGCACTTTCCAGTGAATGCATACCAGACTAAGGATGGTCAAAAAAAGGAAATATTTTCAGTAAACAGTGCTTTGAAGTGTAGATTGTGATTCCTACTGCTGCCTCTGAGTTTCAGCAAGTCGCTAGGTCCCAGTCTTTCAGTATTTAACCTTCCCTGTTGTGGGGTATGGAGAAGAGATGAAAGGAGGACTGTTTCTAAGGTTTAGGAGGTGGCACATTTCTCTGAGGTGAATGCTGTATAGCTGACATTAGCAGGAGATGGCTCCCAGGCCATATGATGTGCAATTGCAGAAACCACATGAACAGGCACAAAGGAGAGCAGTTCTGCCAGCTTTAGCTAGTCTGGGCCTGGAAGAGAGAGAATTTGGGCAGTGCAACTGGGGGCCTGGAGCTATATTGTTCCCTCCAGGCAAAGATACTGCTAGGGTATGTAAAGCACTTTGACAAAAGTGCCTTGAGACAGATGTGGCAAAGCACTGGAATCAGCTGGGACCTGCAGCCTGTTTGATGGTGTGCAGTAACAAAAAAGTCCCTTAATCTTTCTAGGCTCTTACATTTACTGTATAGGCTTGCATGGTTGCCATCACTTTTGCTAGTCTTGAAGTTGTTCAATTTCTGTACACCCAGATGGGAGGCAAATAGCACTGCCAGCTTGCTTCATGGATAAGGATGAAATCCAGTGCATCTTCTGCAACATGCAGTGAAAGTCTGCAGCAAAACAGACAACTGAATACAGGATCCCCACATCATAGGCGAATGCTGAAGCAGATGGACTATTCATCCCCCAAGTTAAGGCCCCTGTTTCTGCCACATCTATTGAGGTGCTTGCACTCTGTGTTTTCAGACAGTTATATTTTTCCTCTGGTCTGTAGATGAGAGTGGCTCTGACCAAAAGGACTAGAAGGTCTGCCCATGGCAATCCTGAGCTACACAGGGTTGGTCTCTGAGGCCCAGTTGTTTGTATGAAAGCTTTACTAAAGATGAGTGAGAAGTTCTGTTCAAGGCTATGAAAAACCCTTGTCTCTGTTTAAAATCATGAGCAGAGCGTTCTTCCCTTTCATGGTGCTGTTTGATTCACACACTAGAAGTAATGCTCATGTGCTTCAGGATTAGACTTTAACAGCAACCATAATAAGAACTAAAGCTCTGTTAGTGACAGAAAGGACATGTGAACGCAGTAGCTGAATGCGAACTTCATTCTGCTGAGAGAGGCATCTCCAAGTCTTTCTGGGCAGGAAGCTTTGAAATTGTTTTAGGAAAACAATTTCTAAAGTCTAGGGTATTTGAATTGATACAGTGTTGTGTTGCCAACTCAAACCTGAAATTCCTAACAAGATCCTTTCCTGAGCCCACAAAAGGAAGCATCTATGAGTTGCAGGTAAAATTCTGGGCTTTGAAGAAGTTGCATGTGACATTGTTCATTGTTCTCTTGGGGATTTTATTGGTTTCAGTTTTGTTTGGGGGGTTGGTGTGTTTTTTTCTTTTTTTTTTTTTTTTTTTAAAGAAGATCTAGGTGTTTGAATGTAGCTGTTTCTCATTCTTATGACCACTGAGTCAAAACATGTTGAATATTACAACAATGTAGAGAGATACCTCTGAACCCTGCCTTTTAGGGACCTCTAGTTCTGCTTGTTGCCTCAAGGATGTAGTGAAAGAAAACAGCCATGTGTGCAAAGGAATATGAGTAAAATGTTATTAAAAAAGAAAAAAGTTTACTAGTGGGTCTGTGTGCTCTGCCACTGCATATTCTTATCATGTTACCATATGATGCTTTCTTTCAGAAGTGATTCTGAAGTGCATTCTTGTTTCTAAGTTGGCCTCCATGTGTGGAGCTGCCTTCATTTACTTGTAGATACATGTCTAGTCACTACTGGCTCTCCCACAGACAGATTGTAGGGTCATGACCTTGTTCCTATTTAAAGTTTCAGTGGGAAAAGCCAAACATGGAGGAACTATATGTAGTTTTTGGCACAGTGTCGGGTCTAGCGTGTACAGAAGTCTTTTTTTCCCATCCTGTTTTTACTTTTTACAGACTCAAATAGAAATATAAATGTTTTTGTGTTTCTTTTTTTCCCCTAAAAACTTGCATGAAAAATGTCTATGAAGATTTAGAGAGTAGCTGGCTGGTCCAAAGTAACATCTTGGGGAAGGGGAGTTGTAGTCAGATCCCTATGGTACAGTGATTCTTTGGGAAGATGCTGACTGACCCCACTTCTACAGATGTACAGTAAGAAGTCTTCTTCATCCTTCTCCGCTTCTTGTATTTCCTATGGTAATCTTTGTATGGGTTAGTTTAGCTGCTCCAACTAAATTTATTCTCCATGATTAATTCTAAACCAAGATTCTGGTCCCTTATTGTCCTTTATGGCTTGGGTAGGCAAAATCTCAGCTGGTCCCTTTAAAACATAAGGACAAGATGTGTGTTTCACCTTGACCAAGCTCAGTTCTTTGCTGATGGTGTGACTCCTACAGTGAATGTTTTTTGGAGGCTGCTTCGTTCCATTGATGGGCTAACTTGAGCTCAGGCCATCTATCTGCCAGATGCCCCTTCATGAACCTCATTTCTGGTGTATGTTGAGGGCTGCAGAAAGCCTCTTTGTTGCTATCATATCTCCTATAAAATATTTGTTTGTGAAAAAAGGCATAGGCAATAGGTCTGTTGGGTAAGGTAACTCTGCTTTCACCATGAGGCTGAGTATGTTGGTGAAAGATTTAGGTGGTGACAGGAGTTTCACAGACTGTAATTTCCTGCTCTAACAGTTGTGTATGCAAAGGATGAAGTATGTCAGCCTTGCAGCTAAGTAAGGTAGAACATTGATCTGTTCAGATGCCTGCATCCTAGCCTTGAGTTACAGAGCTGTTCTGCTTTATATATTTTAAAGAATATGAATAATTCAGTAAATTCAAAATGGGAGACTGTCCAAGACAATGCTATGCGGAAAAAAAGCAGAATTTGGATACACCAGGAAAAAAGAATCATGGCTTTTGTTTCTTAAGCTGCATGCCTAGTCCCATGTGGCCATTGTTTCTTCTCTTTACTGGAAGACTGCCTCAATTTCCCAGTTCAGTGAATTGCTTCTCGGAGAGCTACAAAATACTTCCCAACATATCTCATTTTAGTGCTTTTGCTTTACAAATCAACATATGCTGCATGAGTGTGTCAAGGACAGAAAACAATAGCAAGTAAAAGTACTTCCTTGGCTTGCAAGCAGCTCCCAGCTTCCTCCTTTCCCCAGATTAGAGAGGATTTAAGAAGCATACGTTCTGTGTATGCTAAATCAGCTCTGAAGAAACCACAGCATACCATCATCCAGCGCTTATCTCTGAATTCCATGGACAGGCAATCTCAGCTGCTCAGAGCAGGCTGGCAGCTTTAGCTTGCCAGTAGGTGCTGAAAGCCATGTAAGTGTGGAAATGACAGTGACACAACGGCTCAGATGTTATCTCCTTAGCAAAGCCAAATGCAGTTTCCCTGGCGATGGAGAAGCTCTAGGCTGCTAGTGATGCAGCTGCCGTGTTGGACGGGGTCAGTACCCTTTTCATACAGAGGCTGCTCTCATAGAGCTTTTGTGCATTTATGTGGTACTCAATCATAGGTTGAATCCGGCTCTGGAACAAAAAGGGGTGAGGAGAAGATTTAAATTGACTGAAGTGAGTGCTGACCTAAAAAGGGAACAGGAAAAGAAGGGTGAAAATGTTTCAAGTCTTGGAGTATCCACAAGTGACAGATGTATGACAGTTTAGTGGGTTTGGTATTCTGGTCAGTACTTTTCTGAGATGGTGCACACCAATGTTAAAGCTCTTGTGTCAAGTAGAAAAGTCAGATTCATATTCCCAGGTCTTAACTTTCTTCTGAAATTGATCCAAAATTAATGACTTGGGGAAGATGGATGATCTTGTGACTTCTGCATCTGAAGCATTAAGATGTCTTACAATTCATTTGGTCCCCCTTCTTGGTAATAATCTCTCAATATCTCAGCTCAGGTATGTGCAGTTAATTTCATACTTTTCCTGTAGGGTCTTACAGCTTGTGCTTTCACTTTGCTTATTGCTGAGACTGCACATACAGCAGCTCCAGGTTCCCACACTGGAAATGCCCATTTAGCACTTCTGTTTTGATCATCTATCAAGCTGTATTTTGGGTGCTGCAGCACATCTGTAGGAATTGTGTGTAAAACTGCTCAATTAAAATAATAATTTTTGACCCACATTTTTGGTGGGTTTAAACATTGGTTGCTCTCCAAACTAGATGCTAAAAGAGATTTGTATTCTGTCTTTCAGGTGGTGCAGGGGACCGGGAAAAGATGCCTGCCAATCATGAGGCTTTCCTGCTCATGGCTAATTCCCAGAATGAAATGGAAGATTGGGTAAAAGCCATCCGACGGGTTATATGGGCTCCATTTGGTGGAGGTATTGCAAATAGCTCACATGCACATAAATTAAAACATTTGCCTCAAGGTAAAACATATTCTTGTGATACTAGGATATGTGTAACACTGTAAAATCACTGAGATGTCTAGATAAGCTCTTGATTGTCTGGAGTGTTTTGAAGCAAGGAGATTGGGTTGATTCCCCCCCTGCCCCACCCCACCAGGGGATGGACAGGAAGGGAAGGGCAGACCCAGACTGTATAACTGACTCAGAAATGGGTGGTGATAACAAACATACTGCTGTTGTTAGTACTTAGTTCTTTACAGCAAATTATTCTGTGGACCTTTTGTATCCTTATGGACATGGAGTCTATCCAGTTATCTCAATTTTATTCCATAAGGACAGATGCCCATCTTGAACATCTGTACTAGCCAGAGGCAGCAAAACTTTTAATCTAGTTAGTGTAGGGCCCAGTTGAGAAGCCAAAGCTTCCACTGGCTTCAGTGGGGGGTGAGGAAGGACAGGGTCAGGCTGAGTGAACACCTGTAAGGTGATACAGATCCTGACAATTCCTGTACTTAAAGTGAACAAAAAAATCCAGATTCTTGGTATTGATATTATACCACAGTCTTCAAATTCTCAAGTCAGTAGAGTACATAGGAGTTGTTTTTGTGATTTAGCATAGAACAAGGGTTCACAGATGTTTTCTTCTGAGTTCACTGTTGGTGACTGCAGCTACTGGCTTGGTACTGGACACTGTGCTTTGAAGTGACTTGTGTACCAGCAATGGAGTTCATGCAAACAGTGGTATCATGTGCAGATAGTGCTGTCGACCTCTTTTGAAAGGTACAGATAAAAAAATGCCAGACAAGGTTTAGGTAATACAACTACTTTTGTGGTAATGAAGTTACCAGTTTTCCTGGATGTAGGGGAGAAAAAAGTGACCCTGACACAATTGAGGAAGGTTCAAAATATCACAAGGTCGCTAAGAAGACCTGGTGTTTGTTAGTAATTTTTATCTTGTTGCTTTTTGGTTGGTTTGGTTTATTATTATTTTTTTTTTCTTTTAAGTGACTCTTGAAATTTGGAGCCTCTGTGTAGCAGCATTTGGTTTGTCTGGAGGAGATACAATCTCTCCTGATGCAATATTTTCCTAGATCCTTTTTTCACTTAATAGAAAGGGTGTACGTACGAAAGTTAGCTTGTGTCTGATCTGAGAGGCTGCATGTGATGCTGTTGTGCTGTGGGCAGAACAAGCCCTCTTCTTTAGTAAAAATGCACCTATCGTGACTTCTCCTCAAACATGAGTATGTGCTTGTTTGCTTTCCCTCTGAATTCCAGTCCGCAGTGAAGGGTCTATTTGACTCTTAGCTCAGTGCAAGTACTCTGTTAGAATTCTCACAATCTGAGTTGCTATTTCTGTAGCCTTTCATAGTGGACCTTATAGTGTGTATTTTACAGCTTTGCAATGTGCATCCGAGAAATACTGTGAGGAGAAAGGAGATAGTCATGAAAAATGTTGAAAGTTCTAACAACAGCCATCTTTGGGGCATGGTTTTGTCGGCACTCCTGGTGTCAGTGCAAATTTGGCTTCTTATTTTACTCATGTTTTGGCAGTCTCTTGAAGTACAAACAAGAATAAACATCTCTAAGTATTAAAATAATTAAAGATCCCAATATTTTAAAAACAAAAACATCAGAATGGCATAAAGATAGGAATAGATTTCCTTTTCTTGTTTGTTTGTGGGGTATTATTGTCTCAGTATGCTATTTTTCTGTACCTCTAATCTTCTCTGCAAAACTATCAGATAACATTTTTTTTTTTCTTTAAAAGAGGCAGATGCTCTTACACTGATTCCAGGAACTGGGGCTTTATGAGATACTATAGAATCATGAAATGAAATCATGAGTATGTGGAAGCAGGGTAGCACGGGGGAACTACAGCAGTGCAGTGGGAAATACAGCAGCTTCTGTTTCTTGCTCTTTTCACATACTGCAGATTTGATCTTGTTCCATCAATGTCAGCTTAAAGGCTGCTTTGGATGTTAGTAAGAGCTGGCACAAGCCCTACGGAAGAGAAGTCGTTTGCAGAGTTGGAAAGAAATGCAATTATGTACTGATTTTTCTCCATCTGTGGATTAAAACTAACCAAGAACACAGGTAGATCCTGGGCAATCAGTCTGGCCTGAGCTCTCTGCCTTAATACTCAGATGCAGCAGTCTAAAGCTAGCTTGGCTATGCCTGGTCCAAGCTGCATGGACAGACTCTTATGCTGTGGTCACTTCTCTGAACTGACTGAAGTGCTAGATGCTGTCAGGGGTGTTTTTTTCTCATGTTGCAACTGTGTGTTTCCACCATGTTTCATTCTGCTCATAGTAGTGGTTAAACAGCTGTGCAGTAGGAAATGACCTGGCAGGAAAAAAAAAAAAAGGTGGAGGATTCGTCTGTAGGTGGATTGATTTCTTGGCCCTGCTAACCATGCAGCTGCAGGACTAGTAGTTCTCACACAATGGGGACAGGGAGAAGAGATGATGGTTTGGAAGAATGAATGCTTGTTCATTCTGACTGCAACCCACATATAAATCGGCTTAAAGAACCGTGGAGCTGCATCCTCAGTTTCTTTGCACTTTGCAAAGAATTTATAGGAATGCCAGTAACTAGGAAACAGTGGAGATGTTCAAACCATTGTTTCCAAAGAGTTTTTAGCTCGTCTGGGGAAATGATCAAACTTACACTTTCTCCATCAGAATCAGAGCAGGGCAATTTCTCTGAGAGAGATTGCAGCTTAAATGTGGGAGGACAATGAACATAACTGCCTCTGTTTTAATTCAATAATTTGAACTCTGCTTTGCTGCCACCACTAATTTGAGAGCCAGGTCTTATCTATCAGCACTATTTAATATATTAAGCTAAAATGAGGAATTAAAAAGCAGGCATCATTATTAATATTCAAATATCCAGCCCTGGAGAAGGTTGATATGGTGTAAAAAAGAATTATGCAAAGATAAAAGGGGAGGCTTAACCACACTGTAATCTTTGCTGATGTATTGAAGAAATAGATATAAAAAAGGTTGAGAGTGCCTTCTTACATGTTGGTGCGGGCACATGAACTGTGCTTAAAGGTGAACAGCAAAGGCTTCTTAAAATAAAACAGAAAATTCCCCAAAGCTGCTAAGGATCCAGATTATTAATAGGAGACACATTCAGATTTAAAAGCCATATGGAATGTGTTCTTTGAAATACACTTCAAATGTGGCCTTAAAATAAAATACTAGACTTCCTGAGTCTTTTGAAGAGCTGTTATGTTGATAGGGAAAATAATTTCTGGTACGTTTCCTTGAGTTTCAGATTCCCTAATTCTTGAGTCTAGTCCGTCTCATTCAGAGCAGATTTGATAAACTGGGATTTGAGAGTACTCCATATGTTTTGATTGTCTTTAAGAAAAGAGCTTGTCACAGTGACTTGATAAAAGTAAGTTTTGGAGCACATTCTGACAGAGGGTGATTAAAACTGTTTTCTATGATCCTTCTTACCACTGTGTGAAACAAATTTTGCTCTAAGTTTACACCACTAAAAGCTTATCTGGAGGGTTCCTCTGTGTCTTACAGTCATGCTGTTCAGCAGCTGCACTTTAATGTGAAGTGCTTGTAGCAGTGCCATAGTACTACATGCAAAGGGTTTGTGGCCATAGACTTGGGTGAGTATGACCTTGCCAGTAAACTCCAAAGATGGGCATTGAAAGTGTTTGGTGTAGTTAAGGGAAAGAGGATGCCATTCCTAACTCTTTACTTGTAGGGTGGGGCTGTACTTCTAGTCTGAAGAGATACAGCAGCTGTAAGGAAATCCCTTTTCATCCACTTACCTCTCAGTTGGCATGCCTTCCATATTTTTGTCTTGTATCAGCTGTAAAACAGAATTTGTCTAGGACTGAATTTTTGGGCATGAGATACAAAACTTGGGCTTTTTGGTGCCTGAGTTGAAAGCCAAGTGCATAGCTCTCTCTCACAGATCAGCACACAACCAAGACTGCATGGGGACAGAATCATTCTGTGTTAATCTTGATTTATGTTTATGTTTGTTTTCTTCTGTTTACATATTCTGTCTTGCCATGAGCAGTTCCTTGCTCCTCTGCCAGAAATACATGTCTCAGCCCCTTTCTTTCTCCATTACTTTATCCTCATTTCCCCTCCTCCTCATCCCGGGCTTTCATCAGTTACTTGTGATGAAGGGGAGGTGAAGCAGTTGGAAGGGATGTGTTTCCCTTAGGCGAATATGGAGAGCTTTGCCCTGTGACAAAGTAATTGTGTTGCAAGAGCTTCACAAATAGTTTCTCTGCTGAGGAGGAATAGTCAGTGTTTAACTGGTGGGGTCTGAGGAAGTGTCCACAGAGGAAGCCACTCTACTATCATGAATTCCAGACATCTTTCCCATATAGATAAACTATGATGTGCAGATTGGGAGTCTTCAGTTTTAATTTTTCCACCTGTAAGATGGGAATTTTACAGTAAGAGCATCATAAGCATAGAGCCTCATCAGTGAATTTGAGATGGAAAGATATCACAGTAATGAAGAGCAGGGAGGTGTCTTCTGTTACTTGCCCAGTGTGAAGGAAGAGAAGATATTTCTTCTCCCTTTCTTACTAGTGGGTTCCCCCAGAGTGACAGTCTCAAGCAGGATTCCTGACTGGGTCAAGAGGAGCCCCTTCACTAGGTGTGAGGGTGGACTTCCCTTGTGCAGGCTCCCCCAGGTGTGTGTGGAGTGACTCTGGATGTTTGTTGTGCCTGATATGTGCTGTTATCTTTGCACAGAGATAGTTGGCGCCTGATGCAGCTTATCAGTGTTTGCTCTTTGCTGTTGTCTAATGCTGGGAGATGGGCCCAGCCAAGGGAAGAGAAAGAGAAAGATGATGTAGGTTATGAGTTCAGATATCTGCCCAGGACTAGGGGATGCATGAATCATCTGCAAGGAGGTGCTGGTTACCCTTGCCCCAGGCAAAGGCATGACAAGCAGATGGTACACCTGTGGACATAGAAACTGAGATACAGCAATGTAACTAAAGTAAGCTGGGAGTGGATCTTGCTGCTGAAACTGTTTACAACAGAAAAGGTTTTAAGATCTAAGATCTGATGAAGTTTTGCTTTATTTATTTATTTTTTTCTTAATTTATCTCTCTCAGATATATCTGGGGCTTCTCTTACTGCTTTATGACCAACATATTTTACCATCGTGTTACACCCTTGAGGCAGGGAAAGGCGATTGTCCTCATTTTTGTAAAGGAAGAATCTGAAGTATTGAGCAATCAGATAACTTGTCTGAGATGACAATGACTATCTGTAAAAGAGCCACTCTGAAGGCAAATAGAAAGATTGCAACCCTGGACCTTGACCTTCTTAGGGATGTGTTTGGAAGAATCCCACAGGATATGATCCTGGAGAGAAGAGGGGCCCAAGAGATCTTGTTGATTTTTCAAGCATTGCTTCCTTTGAGCTGGAACAGTACTCCTCCTTGTGTAGGAAACCAAGCAAAGGTGGCAGAGGTTTGCATGGATGAACAGGGAGCTCCTGACAAAGCTCATTACCTAAAAAGGAAACATAGAAGAAGTGGAAGCAGAGACAGATCCCTCGTCCCTGACAGGAGGGATACAGAGAAACTGAGCATGCAGGAATGGACTTAGGAAAGCCAAAGGACACCGGTAATTGAATTTGGTAAGGAAGTGAAGGGCAACACTGAGGCCAGTACTGTTTTAACAACTTTGTTAATGACCTGGATAATGGTACTGAGTACACCCTCAGCAAGTTTGCAAATGGTATTGGGAGAAATGATTAGTGCATCAGATGATTGTGTCATCCTTTAGAGGGGTCTCAACAGGCTGAAGAAGTGAGTGAACAGGAACTCCATGAAGTTCAACAGAGAGTAATGAAAAGTCCTGCACTTGAAGATGAATAAACATAGGCAACAGTACCTGTTGGGAGCTGACTGACTGGAAAGTATCTTTGCAGAGAAGCACCTGTGATGCTGTTGGACAAGTTGAACGTGAGCCAGCAATGCACCCTTGTGGCCAACAAATTCCTAGGCTGCATTAGGAAGAGCATTGCCAGCAGGTTCAGGGAGCTGAGCCTTTCCCTCAGCACTAGTAAGACCACATCTTGAGTGTTTGGTCCAGAGTGACGTGGGATCACTGGAGTGAGTCAAGTCAAAGACCACTAAAATGATTAAAGGGTAGTGGCAAGTAAAATACTAAGAGTAGCTGATAAGGCTGGGATTGTTTAGGCTGAAGAAGAGAAGGTGTAGAGTGGTTCTTACCCTGTGTTTAAACAGTTGATGAAAGGGGTCTAAAACTAAAAGCAAAAATAAAGCGTGTCAAGGGCAAAAGGTGTTCCTTAGTGACTTTCGAAGAACTTGCCTGCTCCTTGCATGTATTTCACCTTTAAAGCTGCTGGGTCAAGGCTTTCAGTAACATTCAGTATTAGAGTCTAAGCTGGTCTGGGCTCTGAGTGGACACTGTGATGTACCCTGGTCATTGCAGAGCAGAAATGGGTATTCTTGAAGTGCTGTGTCAGGGCTTGTCAGAGGGAAAGTCTCCCTGCTACTGGTTTCAAAAGCCCCAGGCAGCAGCACAAGTTCTGCACTGCAGCACCATCTCCAGCTGTCATTAGCCAGCTTGGTTCCAGTGGCTTCTAAAGAATGATGCAGTTTGGCATCAGGTAAATGAATTTGCAGTGCTTTATCTGTTACTATGGGCAGTCTGGGGCACCAAAGAGCAGGCACCCAGAGCTGGGTAATGACAGGCAGCTTCTCGGTGTCTCTGCTCAACCAGATGGCAGATAGACAAAAAAATACAAACAGAAATTACTTCTGTTACATTTGCAGCTGAGCAGGGTAAAGTTTTTCATGGGATTTGCTTGATGGAAGTTCTTTTGGTTGGGAAGTGTTGGTTTGATAAAATGAAACATCATACGGGTATGTTTTCATTTGAATGAAGCTTGTGCTAGGAAAGGTTTTTCTGTGCTCAGGGTAGAATTTTTAATACAAGCTCTGTCCTGAATGGGTCTTGTATTCCAGAGGTCGTATAAGCAATTAAGATGTAAAAATCTATCCATCTGAATCTGTTTCCTAAAAAAGAAAAAAAAATTACTTTGGAAAGATTTTCAGAAAAGAGAAGATTGCAGGAAGGTCTGATGGATAAAATGAAAAATCTAAGGAGAATTTAAACAGTGCACAGTCATGAGGTTTGAACCAAGAAAAAAATGGGTTTCATGCAGAGCACAATTGAATTGTCACAAGATGCAAAAATAAAAATCATATATGAATTAAAAATAAAATTAGTTTTGTTCATAAAAGATAAGTCTACCTTCAATCAAAGAAAGATTTCTGTTGGCAGACATTAGCTTTATATGCCTTATGTTGTGAAGAGCAGTTCAGCTTTAGATAAAATACTATGGGGCCTGTGTTTGCTTTGATAACAGATTGCTTTCCTCTTCAGCTACTAAGTGCTCTGGAGAGGTGAATGTGGCTGTGCATTTGTTGCATTGTTGGTACTACTGTGAGTAGCACTTAGTCTGCCAATACTACCCCCTGCGTGGGTGGTTTCTCAGCAAGACCATTCCTGTAATCATTAGATTCGTGCTTGAGGTCCAAAAGCTGACAGTCTTTAAAACACTGATGGTTCTCACTGCACATCCTGGCTGTGTATTAATAGGACAAACATGTTCTTGTGGTGTTTCTCAGCTTGCAAGCAAGTATTTTAATTTCTATATATTAGTTGTTTGATGAATGTTATGAGGATATGTGGTTACTGAAAGTGAATGGTAGCCTGTTCCTTGCAAGTTGCAATTTTAGCTATTCAGGAGTTGAAATCCACCCTGTCTCTCTTTTCATATTTCCTGTTTAACATTACCCTTCTACCCTCCCTGCCCTCCACAGTTCCTCCTTTTTTCTTCTCCTTCATCATCATGTAATTGGACTTGCAATTTCCCCTTCATGCCTTCTGAGTTACAGATCAGAGAAGGGAATGTTCAGCTATTTAGCTCTTCTAGAAGTTTTTTGATAGGCTAGCAAATTTACTGAAATGTTTTATCCATTTTACAAGTTGGAGCTAAATGTAATCCCTTCCCCAAGCACAGCCAGTCAGGTTCAGCTGTTGCTGGAACTGAGATGATGAGCTCATTGCTTGGGTGGTGAAGCTCTAAGTTGTTCTTTTTATTGATTGAGGATTTGCACAAGGATTAAGTTGGTCAGTGGAAGATAAAGATAAATGTATGGGAATTAGGTAACTGATTTTCATCTTTGGTTGAATGTGAGGATTCAACAAAGTGAAACCATATACAGTTTACCCGGTAGTGAGTTCTGCAGTTGCAGATTGGAGACTGACAGAGGTGTTTCTGATGAAGTTTGATTTGCATAAACATCCATGTATGCAGTGTTGATCCTGTCTGCATCTTGGTGATTGTTTCTGCTTAGGTTATCAGCCTTGGAATATGGGAAGTCTTGGGATATGGAGAAGCTGCAGGACATAAGCTTGTTTGGTTTTCTGAATCGATAAAAGTGCCTGGTGTGCTAGATTTTAGCTGTGAGTCTAGATCACAGGCCCAGCCAGGTTCCTGGATGGCCAGAAATCCAGGTGAATCATTTAATTCTGTACTAGAGGTGAGGATCAGCAACAGGTTTCTGACTCTGTGATTCTTGCATTTGAACCAACAGCTGAAATTCTCATGCATCTCTAGTGACGAGACACTGGTGGCAACAATTATCCTATGTCATAGCTATTTTTTGCTTAGTAATATCCAGAATTTTTGTAAAGTTTTCTCTGAATTGGGGGCATCAACATGCAGCACACTTGAAAGAGATGATCTGCTGGTCAGGTGCTTTCTACAGGCACAGCTTCAGACAATTGTAAGGAAGCTCTCTTTTAAATGTAGAGAGACATATACAAGACTCAGTAAATAAAAATGTTCTGTAATATATGATCTTAGGTTGTGGGGAGAAAGAAATTTTTCAGGGCACTTTGTCCAGATCACTGCTTGCTAAAAGGCAATTTTTTGCTGCTCTTGATGTTTTGTTCTCTAAGTGCTCTTGCCTTTGTTTAGAGAGAAATACAGCAGTAAACACAGGCTCTGGATTCAGAAGTGATGTTTAGGTCTGTTTATCATCTTTTCTCTATGAGCATACGGTTAATCTCAGTTTTGAGCATAAACTGGTCAGAGTCCAAGACAGGGTAATTTACAGTGCTGCTTAGTCAGTTCCTTTCCTGACATGTTTTAGAGAGATGGGAAGACATCTCACACAGGTTAGGCAGAATCTAGTGTCATAGAAGGGTGAGTGTAGCCATTTGCTAATCTTTAACCTGGAGTAAACTGTTTTATCAGTCAGTAAGCAAAAGCCTGTTTATTCTCAAAAGATTTAATTTCACCAGTAAAGGTTGAGACCCCAGCCCAGAGCAGGCAAGCGTTGTGGGTATAATTTTGTTCAGAAAAGGTTCCAACCAAAGCGTCTGGGGAGGGAGAAGACTGGAAGGGACATGTTCTGTACAAAAGACATACTGCTGAAGTCTTCCCTCCTGGGTTCGGCTCTGTGACTGATGACCTGTAGCCAATTCCTTACCTGTTTTCAGCAGATAAAAGATGTTCAAGTGTCCATGTTTACCTGGGTTAAAAAATGAACTTGTACAATGAGCTCAACCTTCTTGAAAATTAGAGAACTTCAGCTCTGGTTCTAACTTGAATATTAGGTCCTTTCTGTACAAGTAGACAGAGCAGTTGCCTAGATTTGAGCTCCCTCAGATCCGCTTGAGTATATTAGCTAATACTCTAAGCCAGTATCTAAAAATACCCACATCCTATGGGCACTTGCTAGAGCTGTGCAAGCCAAGTTTACTCACAATCAGAGGTGAGGAGGAATATTTTCTGAGTTCATGTGTGTTCACCATTCCTGTCTCTTGCAACCAGATTCAAGACTGAATTTCACCTGAGTTAGATGCCAAGCCTAAAACATGCTTGGATTTTCAGAGGTTGTGTGAGCTGTAGTGAATTTCCCAGCCAGTTTCAAGGCTTGTAGTAAATGTACAGGCAGGATGCTTTCTCCGTGTTCTGGTACCTGCAGCATAATAACTGCAGTGATGCCAGCTCATGAGAGCATTGAAAGGATTCTCTCCCTACAATGACATTGGGAAAGAAAACACCTCCAGCTCCCCAGCAGCAAGTTCATATGAGATTTACTGTCTACATAATTTTATAAACCTAAGTTCTTCTTTAGAAAATACGATCTGCTAAGTGGTAGACTTCTCTACAGCTAAGCAACTTCATACCAGTGGAGAAAGAGGGAGTTTAGACTCCGTTACCCCTTTTCTCCTGGGCACATGTGTAGTGGAGATATCCAGGTGAAAATTTTGATGGTAGTTTATATGCAATGTGAACAGCTCTTTGGACTTTATTGCTATTCTTGCAGTGTCAAGTATACTTCTGGAGTCTGCAGCCCCTGCAATCCAGTGATTATATGTGAGTATTGGATTTCATTGTTGAAAATGTGGTTAACAGGGAAAGCAGGATCCAAATGTGACCTGGAAATTCAAAACATAGAAGAAAAACACTCTATCTGTATATATATACATACATATATATATATGTATAATGATTTCTCTTCCAGTATCTTTCTATGTGCTAAGCCGTGGATTTTAGCACATTTTTAAAAATATTGAGAGTTGTTTCATGTAAGCAGGTAGGTGGTAACTGGTGTGTGTAGCACAGTGTTGCTGTCACAGGACACCTATAGCTGCAGAATTACCTTGTGCAGGGAACAAACTGAAGCAGCTGCCATATTCTGCTTTGGTTATGGTTATGTGAGCAAGAATGTGCTCCAGCTTTTTTCTCTCACTACAGAACTGTTTGCTCTTTGGAGGAGAGTTTGCATCAGTTTCATCATCTTTCTTACAACTTACAGCATTATAAGCTCTGGTGAAGTCTAATCATGCTTTGAGTCATGCTGTGTCCTTGACCACAGAGAGGCTATGAATTTCACAGGTTAATTATACTTTGGGTATGACAATATTCATGTTAAACAGCATGACTTTCTATTTCATTGGCTACTCCTTGTTCCTGTGTTTTGAGAGATGGAAAACCGAAACGGAGAAGTGAATGGAAGAGTAAAACTCTGCATTTGCTATCTCCTGGGCTCCCATCCCAAACACTCAGTCCTAGGCTCCATAATGCTATTAACAGATGTGACACATTTTGCGGTATTAGCCCAAGGGACAGTGCCAAAAAATCCCAGTGATGTCTCAGCTATTTAGAAGAGGATTGATCCTGCTCAGCAGCTAGCACTGTAGGCAGGCTCTCCCTAACCTGCAGCCTGCTGTGTTTACCACAGTGGAAGAGAGGATAATAAAAGGGTGAAGAATACCCGGGTTCTCATTTGTGTCTCTTTAAAGATTTTGAATACTTTCCAGATATTCTGTAGTGTGCTTTAAATACTGTCTAGTGTATTGTCTGGGCTTCTGGTGTCTTGCTGTGCAAAACATGCTACTCAGGGTATACTTTGAATAGCTGAGGAGTATCTTACTACCTTGCCAGTAGAATATTTTGAGCTGGAAGGGATCCACTAGTATCATCAAAGTGTAACTCCTGGCCCTGTACAAGACAGCCCCAAGAATCACCATGTTCAAGAACTGGAGCTTTTGATCCTGGTACTGCCTTCACCTGTAGTGAGAGGCAGTCTTCTTCAGGAGCTTTTGGTCATAACAGAGAACGTAGAGAAGTTTGTTGTGGAACAGCACTGTCTCACTGATTGGAATCTGAGCTTGACTACTGAGTCAGTGTCTTCTTTGACATGTGTGTTCAAATGGGCTACAGTGTAGCTAAGAAAGTGGAGGGCCACTAAGTTCAGGTGAGGGTGCTCTATACAGTGACTACAGGCATCTTTTAATAGCCAAAGCAGATGAGCAGTTGTGGACAGGGATAACTTTCTTGTTGTTTGTTTTTTGTGTTTTGGGTTTTTTGTTTGTGTTTTTTTTTTTTTTTTTCTACAGAGGGAGAAGTTAGCTAAACTTGATAAAATTACCCAGAAGCTTCATGAAAGAGGTTTTGGGTGGTGACTGCTGCAGATCTGTAGTCCCATGAGTGCATTTTGTGAAGGGAATGAAGAGCTGATCTCTGTGTAACTGCACAGAGCATTGTGTGATAAGCATTTTTCTTAACTACAGGCTCCTTGTCTGGAGAGCAGGAGCTGAGTGAAGTGACTGGGTATTGGTTAACATGCAAGGAGCTTTTAGTTCCTTCCCCTACCAATTATTCAGCTGAAGTATTAATTATCAGGTAACTTCTCTGTAAAAGGCTAAAACAGAGGCTATAAGCACCAAAAAACCTGCACAGATCAAGGACAAGGACTGTAGCTTTTTCTAAGCTTTGTAAAACTTTCCAACATGTTCCAGAGCTGTGGAGGTACTCTCGGAGCATGCTAAGGCTACTGGGGGGAAATATTCCCCTCCAAAATGAGGTTTCTGCTTCTTGTGCTTTGTAGGCAGATCGGAGGCCAGACCAGGGCACCAGGTTGCCTGCAGCACAGCTAGTATTGCCTCTATCAGGAAGGGATCCAGAGTGTGGCATGCAGACGGCAACTGTTGCTCAGCTTTTCCAGCTATCTAGAATAGATCTGACAAGCAATTAGAGCATGAATATATTACAGAGCCGATGGGGGATGCCTTTGTTAAAACTTGTGACCCATACTTAGCTGCTGTTTACATTGGCGGCCGCATCGAGGGGTGGGCAAGACCCTACCTGCCTGTCTTTCTCCTCTCTCCTTCCCTGTGCGGAACGAGCCGGGGAGCCCTGCATCTCATTGGATATTTCAAATGCTTTCTGCACAAGTCATAATTAATGCCGAGTTGTGGAGCTAAGACCAGATGTGCTGCCGAGATTATCTCCCAGGGCAGATCGGCTGCTCTCAGCTCTGAAGCGCTGGGTGAATGGAAAGCTGCCAGTGCTGGGACTCAGAATGTGTCTGATGCCTGAAGTCAGGACTTTCTTTCTCTGCCGCTCCTGCTGTCTGACACTGCCTGGTTTCTGCTTGAAGCTCAGCGCCTGTCATGTAGCGGAGTGCTGCACAAGAACGAGAGGTATGAGATAATTTTCCAGAGTTTCGATTTGTTGTGGTTTTCTGCTCCTAGAGGAAAAGCAGATATTTGAGTTCAGCCTTAGACAGAAGCTAGGAATCTAAAATAGGTGCTGACTTTACAAAGGGGGAGAGAGTAGACAAAGGAGGAAAGAGTGGGAAGGACAGAGTCACTGTCCCATGGCCAAAAATACTACTGAATACCAAGTTAGCATTTGAAGATTGTTCTGGGGAGGGCTGTTTGTCTTTTCACATAGAATATTTAAGTGGATGTATGTAGATGAGAGCAATCAGCTCATCAGCCTCATATGGAGGCTGTTCTTTGTGAGGAATGGGTTCAGAAGACACACAGTTCTACCACAGACCCATTTGTGTGAACCATAAGCATGTTATTGCATCTTTTTTTCTTGATTCCTAATTATTTGTTGCTTCCTTTCTCTGATTTTTGCATTCTTTGGCTGGCTGGAATGCTTAGCTGTTCAGGACTATCTTTTTTTAGGTACCTATGGCTCCTACGTGGAATTCCTTTTCTGTTGCTGATGCAGTAGCTCACATAGTGTGTGCTTGGGTGGGCTAGGGGAGGGGAAACAAGTTATAGACTTGCGTGTGTTTTGTGCTGTAGAAGCATATGCATTTCTGAATGTGTGCCCATGATTTTTTCTCAGTGCTTTCATGTGTGAGAGGGACAGATAAATGAGAGCCTAAGCATGAAAGTGGGAAGGTAAATGCAGGCACTTACCTGTGCAGGTGAGCACGTACACAATCTTTATATCCTTAAACTGCCTGTCTGTGAGGCACCACATGCATGCGCGGGTGTATGTACTGTTGTACAGCAGCATCCAGGTGTAAGCCTGATTATCTTCCCACACATCTTTTAACGTGTGTGTAAGAAGCTGTACATACAGCTGACGTAGGTGTGTCTGGACTTTTCCCCCTTTAAGCACATGCAGAATCCTCAGTCCTTCTCATGAAGCAAATCTACTCCAAAACTGACTTTATCTCTGTCTTCTTTAGTTTATTTTGGTTGAAATCAGAGCTCTGATGAGAAAAAAATGCAGCAGGGAGCATATATTTTCCTGCCCACTGCATGTCTGGACAGCATAGCTGAATGTATAGGCTTTGTATGCCTGGAGCTGGTGGGTGAGCTATTCGGGCCAGGACAGAGAGCCTGTCTGTGTCTTAGTCAGTACATCATTCCTGGCTCGCTTTTTCCACAGTCACCTAAATCTTTAAAGAACAGAGGCAGCTTGTTGGAGGAGAGGAAAGAAATTCTGTAGCTCTGCTAGCCCATTTTTTTTAGTATCTCTTGAATCTTTCTGAGATTAAGGATGTGGTTCCAGGCATGCTGGAGTTTTTTTCTTTTCTGCTTTGAAACCAAACAAAAGAGCCTATCTATGGATAAGCGTATGACAAGGAAAGTTAACTCTTGGGTTGCTAGCAAGCTTTTTGCTTTATTTTCAACCTAATTCTGTCTGGAGTGTGACTGGATGGCATTGGCTTCCCTTCTTTTGAATGAAAAAAAAAGACTTTAATGTCTTCCAGCAGGATCATCAAATGGAGTGAAGCACTGCCAAGTTCAGTCTGAGCTGCAGGCCCCAGTGATTAAAAACAGGCCTGTGCCTTGAGGAGCCGGCAGATGAGGCTGTGTGTGACTGCCTCCACATTAGCTTTTCCTTGCAAGGCAGGGCAGTCCCTGTCCAGCCCAGAGATGCTGCCATAACCTGGTAGTTTCAGGGATGTTTCAGTATGTAGTTTTACAAGCTCTTCTGAAGCATGACTGAAGTGAGATGAAAATTCAGAGCTAGCAGGACACTGCTTCCTCAGTTTGCCCTGTTTAGCCCTGAAGCAGGCACATCTGCTATGGTCTGTTGCCAGTGTGGCTGTGAGAATCCTGGTGGTAATTCTCCTGTGGGCAGGCTTCATCAAGGTCCCCCAGCAGATGCCTACATGAAAGATTTCCGCAAGCCTGGAACTGTCAACATCTCCAGCTTTCTTTATGACAGTCCCTTTCCAGCCCCACTCCAAAGATAGCTCTTAGTTTCCTCTTTTTATGAACCTTAACACTACTTTCCTTTCTAAGCCGTGGACAAGTTCTGCAGCCACTGCACAGATGAACAATTTCTCCAAGGCCAGCTTTCCAGTCCCAGTCTAACTACAGCTCTGTACTTTTTCTCTCTAAACACCAACTATAATGCTCTTACTGCCAAAAGACAGTACTTGCCCTGGGAGCAGTCTTTCTTCTGAGCAGTATCTGCGGTGGCCCTTGTCTATGGCTCAGCTAAAACAAGGTAGGATAGAAGTGAAGAAAAAACAGAGCTGCAGTGTAACTAGAAAAATGTAACAAAGGGAAAGTTGCAGTTAGCAACAGATTTGGCCTGGGTGAAATATTTTGTCTGTGCAATGCTTGGTGATCTTTTCTAATGCTTCCCAGGAAAATTAGGACTCAGGTTCAAGGAAAAGAGAAAGACATAGGTGTGCAGCTGGAGTTGGGCTGCAGTGGGGCTGCCAAACCAGTGTGGGAGGCAGCTAAGAGAGCTGGGCAGGGAAAAGTCTTTCACCCTGGCAGTGGCTTCAGGGTCTTCTTCCCCACAAAAAATGACCTGTGTGGGATTGTGTGATCTCACTTGCGCATACTGTCACACAAGAAGAAACCCACACTTGTGCCAATTCTTTTCACTCATCATGTGACAAATAGGTCAGCTTCATCCTCAGTCATGTCAGTTTTGGTTTCCCGCCTGGTTTTTCTTGTTACCTATTTGAAGTGGTCTGGAGGAAGGTGGAGCAATATTACAGTATAAGAATATATGAGTCTTTGTTTCCTCCAAAGATCATTGTTTTCATCCAGAAGAAAAAAGTATTAGAAGGAGAAAAGACAGGATACGCAACATCTGGCTGTGCAGCAGACAGTAGAGGTGATACTGTGCTTGTGAAGGGTCCAGCTGCTGCTCCGAGTCTCAAAGCAGGTCACTCTTCTGTCTGTTACTTTAGCATCACATTCCTTAGTCTCTGTGTCAGTGGTCTCTGTTTGACTGTAGCCTACTTGTTATGCAGAAGTCACTCACAGGTTGATTGTAACTAGAAAAATCTACTGCTGTTGTGATCCAAGTTGACTGTGAAGGCAAGGACTGATGTTTCCTGAAATGTATTAGAGCATGTTGCTGTCCACAGACCAGCTAAGGCTAGGGAAAAGTAGGCAAATCTTCAGTGGAAGTTATGTGTGCAGTTGTTCTCTCTGTGCTTGCTTATGTATGTATCTGACACTGTCTTTGCCCTTGATCTAAGTCTAGAATGCCAGAACATAAGCTTTTAGAAAAACATTATGTAGGTGCTTTATGCCTGGGAAATGCAGAGCATTTACCTCTTTCCTAGAGTCTTCTCTAGGCAGACCCATTAGGAAACAGGGCTATGTTCAACAAGTAGAGATTTGAGAAAACAGTGCTGCTATTGCACTGATACCTACCACAGTCTGACCTCCCTGAACCTATATGTGTTGCATCTAGAAGAGTGAACATGTATCATTTTAAGGAAATAGATAGGCCCCATCATGACATTGATTACTTGATGAGATTACCAACTAAGATGTGCAAAAGCAGGAAGATGTTCAGTGTCCTAGAATGTGACTTCAGAGACACACAACATAGTGAAAATTCAAACAGATTAGAAATTAGAACTAATAAAACCTTCACTCTGCAATAAATCCAGTATATACAGTGATAAAGATAAGTCACTCCCGTGCTCCAGGGCATGCCCTCCTGCCAGGATGAGGGAATTTCCTTTGAGACTTTTCATGGCCCTCCGGCTTTTATACTGTAATGCAGTTGTGTAGGCTGTGGTGTAGGGAAGGTTTCTGTTTTCTAATGTATAACAAACAGGCGGGGAAAGGAAATTGGACTTTGGGATCCTTCTTGCAGCTTTCATTCAGGGAGTTGAAACTGATCACAAAAGGTTTGTTTCACTGAGGATTTATCAGGGTTGGAATGAATACAGAAAGCAGGTGTGGTTTGACATGATATCTCCTAAGAAGGACATGGTCGTTAGAAAACTTCCTGCCAGGAGTTGTCAGCTTCCCATGAATATAGCTCTCAAATAAAAATGGAACACGTGGTTACAAGCTGCAAGGTAAGTAGAGCCTTCAGAAACAAGCAAATCCCCTGGCCTAGTTTAAGCACATATGTGAAACCATTATGCACTGCTTCTGGTTATTTGTTGTGAAACAGTTTAACTCCAATGTTGCATGATGCTTTTTTTCCCAGACCTGCATCTTTAACTGAGTGCTGAATGAATGATCTGCAGGTCCATGATATCAGTAGAAAGCTTCCTGTTGCTTTGAGAAATCTTTAATAGAATTTCATATTTCTTATGTTTGGTTCATGTGAAATTCAGTAATTTCTGCGATTCCCTCACTGAATTTTTATTACCAAAGAAAGCATGATTAACTTGGATGCTATCCTCCCTGACTCCCCCACACATTGTAAGGGTGCTAGAACTAGAGTTTCAGAACACAGCTCAGTGGCTGTCCTTTTACATGGAGCAGTCTCCTAGTGGCAGGAATTGAACTAAGACCTCTGGCTCTTACAGCCTGAGCCCCTTCTGTGTTGGCAGAAGATCTGGTGCCAGTAGTAGCATTCAGCAGCTGGTGTTGTCCAGGAATTTCATGTTCCCCAAAGAAAGAGACAGTGCTTCATACTTGATGATATGCCTACAGTAGATCTAATTTAAGCATTAACCTCCACCAGTCTGGTTTGTTTGTTTTTTTTGGGGATTTTTGTTTGGTTGGTTGGTTGGTTTTTTTAACTTTCATTCAGCAAGTGTAACTAAAGGAAAAGGAATAGAATGGGTCTCTCAGGATGCTGGGAGATTCTCACAACAGCCAGTTCTAATGTTGGCAGCTGTACTCTGCCCTGTTAGCAACCCTCTCCTAGTGGGATTGCTCCCTGTTGGACAGCTGTGTGATAGCCTAAGAGGTGGGCACATGCAGAAAGGAAGTGTGTCCCATAAAGTCAGTGTAGCCTTTGTTTTGGTTGTCTTGGGACAGAAAATGCAATGAAAGAATAATTACTTAATTCAAACTCAGCACAGCTGTGGATTACCGTAAACATTATCTTAAACCCACCTTCCTCTTTTATGAGATATAAACTAGCTTAGGGAAGAGGATAGTTTGAAGCACTCTTAAGCACAAGACAAAAATAATTCATAATACTTGTTTTTAAAAATAATTTTATTCTTCAGAGTCTGTTAGAAACTGGACCTTCACAGAGGCTTCCCACTCCATGTGGAAGTTTCTCCCCTTGTATGTCCTGAGCGATAGCTCACGAAGAGTTTAAGCTGACACCCAGATGTCTTTCTTGCTCTCTGCTGCCAGGGATCTTTGGACAGCGGTTGGAGGACACCGTACAGTACGAGCGGAAGTATGGCCAGCGCTTGGCCCCACTGCTGGTGGAACAGTGTGTGGATTTTATTCGGGAGCGAGGTCTTACAGAGGAGGGGCTCTTTCGGATGCCTGGACAAGCCAACCTTGTCAAAGATCTGCAGGATTCTTTTGACTGTGGAGAGAAACCCCTTTTTGACAGGTGAGTTGACATCACCAAATTCAGGCTGGTGTATCTCTGACATGTAAAATGTGCCAGGATGTCCTTGAAATGGCTATCCTAGCTTATGTGTTCTTTCCATACCATCATTCTCTTTATTGAAAGTGATCACAGAACTTTCTCCTGCATGGTGTTGGGTGTGGAGGCCTTTACTCAGCTCAGTGCTTGAGCAGAGGGAAAAATGAGCTCATTTATCTATGTGGGGCCACTCCAGTGTTTCAGCTTAAGCATGTGTTGAATGAAAAGCATTGCCAGATTTGGGTGCACCATACTGAGCAGTTGGTGGGGTCCCTTCATAGAAAGGGGTGTGACAGATCTGAACTAGGTGTTCCATTGCTTTCAGATGTTGCCTTCTCCCTTGCCACAAACACAGCAGATCTATCTGGGCAGTATCTTGACTCTTCTTTTGTTACAAAGTTTCAGAATAGTCGCCACCATCTCACACATCTTCCCTGGTTGTTATGCCAGAGGCTGTTGTGCAGATGCTCAGCTTAGTTACCGGTTCCCATGAGAACAGTGTCAGCCCTGTCTGTGAGCGCTCCATCCAAGGGCAGTGAGGGAAGGGGCAGCTCTTGGCTGTGCTATCTCTCTGTTGGCCCTGAGCCCAGGCAGTCAAATGATCAGAAAGGTGAATACTCTCCGGGCCCTTCCATCCAAATCTGGTCCATACCTTGTAACTAGCATTTCCTACACTCTGGCACAGGTACGTGCTGCCCAGAGTGAAGGTCAGCATTGTGCTAACCTTAATAATGCTTTGCAAAATAGGGCTGGATCCTAACAGAAACCTTGAACTACAGGGGTATTTGGATCCAAGGCCATTGTGTAGATCTGGCCTGGTGCTTATCACGGGTTCATAAGATCAGATCTGGGGTCTTATCTTGGAGACCTGGCATAATTTCTTGCTGGAGCTCACTGGTGCCATTTCCCAGATGATGCAAGTGGCATCTGGTGTATTACCAGCACATTAACCTTAGGGGATCACTTCTCTTGGACCTGCAGCCAGTCTCAACATTGCCAATAACTTTCCTGCCTACTACTCCAGGAAGAGCTAGCCCTCTCCTGCGTGGGCAGAAACAGTGTTTGGTCTCATCTTGGGAAGAATATCTTTAGAGTTTATTTGGAACATTCTTCTAATTCTTCCCTTCCCTCAGCTTCCCAGACCACCCATCCTCCTTTCTTTGATTCTTAACCACAGACAATATTTGCTCCCTAGATGGAAGTGTCAAACATTTAGAAATAATTTCATGAAAAACTAAGTTTGAAATCATCAAATTGTCTCACTTAATCTTTTCTTAAAAAAAAAAAAAAAACAACTTTGTGTTTTTTAACTGAATGTCTGGGTGTTCTAGTTCAGGATTAGAATTATCTTAATTAAATGCTTATACTGTGGAACAGGAGTATCTGTGGAAGGAATTAATTAGGAATGACAGTTTCAATTTGGTGTTTTACTTCAGTCTAATCTATACTAACTTCATTATTACAAAGATAAGCCAAGCCACCACCAAAGCAGGATAGAATTGTAGAATGGTTTGGGTTGGAAAGGACCCCAAAGATCATCTTGTTTCAACCCCCTGCCATGGGCAGGGACACCTTTCACTAGACCAGGTTGCTCAGAGCCCATTCAACCTGGCTTGATCACTTCCAGGGATGAGACATCCACATCTTCTCTGGGTAACCTATTCCAGTGCCTTACCACCCTCTGGTTTACAAAGCACTTTTATTTCCATAGGCACTTGCACTGGCTAAATAGGTCAGTGCTGAGTCTCCCCTTTAACAGAGGCACTAGAGATCTCTACAAGGGAATGCCTGCCTTTCAGGTTGTCGATGTGTAACGTGCTAACTGAAAGTTCAGTGCAGAATTAAAGGAAACAAGCCTGGGATACCTGGCTGGGGTGACAGCTGAGGATCACCCAGTTATTGGCTTTTGCTCTTTCCACCTTGTCCACTGCAACTTGCAGCCCGAAGCCTCTGATCTTGTATATGTATAGTCTATCTTATGAATATGTATAGTCACAGCAACAAGGGAGAGTCAGTTCCACTCTAGCTAAGTGAAATGTTCCTCCTCCTAACAAGAATTTTCTGTATGTGTAATTAAAACTATCACTATGTATGGCCTGCGATACCTGGGCCGCAGAAGTGTGAAATCCTTGTGCTTCTTTGCAAATCAGGTGTATTGAAAAGAATATCCTTTCTTATTTCCTAGCTGCAGTCAGCACTTCTAGATGTCTTTTGTAACTACAGTGAATTTCCAGATGCTTATAGCCTGCCTGCCCCATGGTGGATCAGATCTCTGTGATGAATGATAATTAAAACATTTATTTTTAAAAGGCTTGCTTTTCCAATTTGGGGTTTTAATGCATATGCATGTTCTTATGAAAGGCCAGGTGTTGCTGTTTTGGAAGCACCTACAGCAGTCTGCTCCTATTGCACTTTCGTGCCACTGAAAGCTTGGCTGGATTTCACATGGCATTGTGGATGACACGCTGCAGCCAGCAGCCCTGAAGCTGTAGTCTGAGCTCTGCTTCTCAGTGATAGTCATATCCACCATCCATGCCTGAAAGACTACACTAAAAAAATGAAAAGAATAACGGTACTGATCTCATTGGTAAAACATTTATAATCAACTGAAGAAAACCACTGTGAAATTGTGCCCAGTGTTTATGATGTGTCTTTCCCTTCTCTAAAGACTGCCAGAATAATGTTGGTTAGGGAGGAACTGGTGACAAAATCTCTTTAGACTTCGAACAGTCAAAACCTTTGAGGTCATCTGCAATGATTAACAAAGTTGTAGAACAGGAAACATGGAATGAGGGAGAAGTATTACCGTACACCAAAAGCTGGATACCTGGAAAGGGAAGAACAGATGCATCTTCATCGTGGGATCTAACACCTCAACCCCAACTTAAAGCAAAGGAGAGAGAAGAGGAAAAAAAACTTCCTCGACTGGGAGAGAAAATAAAAGCTGATATCCTGTCGTAACAGATGGTCTAGGAAATGCCAGATACCACAGTCTGGGGGAGGAGATGTGACCCACAAGCCAGGCAGCCATGCCAAATGGCAATAGAGGACCTGGAGGAAATGCAGCTTCCTCTGTTTTTTCTTAATCATTGACCAGGACATTTGGGAGTCTGGCCCATCAAATGTATGTGTGTGCTGGCTGGGGAGAGTATCAGGAAGGATCAGTGGGAGGCTCAGAGGTTGTGTTTCATGGAATAAGAAGCAGAGCTCTATTGTCAATGCTGTGTGATCACTGTGCACTTGCTTGGACTGTATTGCTCACATTCCTGATCCACATTGGCTGAGGAACCACAGTGCCACCCTACCTTAAGCAGTAGCATGGGTATATCCTTCCACTGCCTGTGTTGCCTGAGGTGCATTTATATCTTGACAAAATGATAGTTTTCCCTTGTTTCCAGGGAGACCCTCCTGTCCAGTACAAACATGTGGCAGAAGAGCTTCCTTCCATGTGCCTACTTTGTCCCTGTCCCTAAGAGGGACCTTGATGCACCTCAAATGAAAGGCATCAAGCTTTGAGGTAGTGTGGGTTTCTAAATTTCCTTCCCTCTTCTCTATTGCAGCAACACAGATGTTCACACTGTGGCGTCACTCCTGAAGCTTTACCTTCGAGAGCTGCCAGAGCCTGTCATCCCCTTTGCCAAATACGAAGACTTTCTTTCTTGTGGACAGCTGCTCTCAAAAGATGAGGGAGAGGTCAGTGATCCTTCTAATCTTCCTCCTACCTCAAAGGTTGTTCCCAAGAGTCAGTATAGTACAGTTTTTTGGTTTTCCTTATCATTCTTCAATCTTGATTTAAATCAGAGGAGTCCCTGGGAACCTTCCTCTGAACTTTCCTGAAGTTGTGAATTGGGTGCTATTATCACAGTCTGCTGCTTGAAGCAGGAGCTTATTTTAAGTCACTCTTGGAGCCTAGTGCTTTCTTCTAAACAAAATTGTTCTGAAGCATAATCAGCAAGAGATGCAAGGTAGGAGATCTGGGTTCCTTTTCCAGCCTTGCTGTTAACTCATTAGCAATCTGTATGAAGTCACTCCCTATTCCTGTGTTTTCCATGTTATGTATCAGAACAACATAGTCTGCTTTCTGAAGTTTTTGGTGGATGAGGCAGTGATCAGTGCAATGGCCTTTGTATTTCTTAGACGAAAGGCACTACAAAAGAGCAGACTATTCTATTTTGCCAAAATGGGGGGAAATAATGCTATGAATACTTTGCTAGAACCTTCTTATGATGTTCTTCTCTGTAGTTTCCAGTCAAGGGAAGGGGCTGACAAAAACCACCAAGACTGTGGCAGTCATGGAAATTCTGACTCACCCCTTGAGAGGAGGAGGATAATTGACAATATGATTGTTTGATCTGTCTCATCCATATTGTTCTTGTGGTGATACCTTAGTCTTTTGCTGACTGCAGAGGCACGTTGGATCTGGTCTGATGCGGGTGGAACTGTGCCACCTTCTGAAACAGAAGTTTAAAGAAGTTGTAAGGGCTGTTAGTAGTGTCTCGTCTTTGCTAAAGAGGAAAAGGCCCTGGGGCTTGAGAGTTGCAGTCCACAGTTCTGTCCGTTTTCTGTGTGTGGTGTCAAGAGCATCTCCTCTTTGTCTCTGGTGGGATTTGTAAAAACTGTTCTGCACTGTGAGCCCAGAGTTCACCATCAGTTCAAGTGGCAGAAAGCTCTGGGTAGATTGCCCTTCATGATGCCCATATTGTTTGCATGCATCAAATTAAGCATATGTGGCAATATAAGTTTTTCATGGTTAAAAGACAAGTTTACTACTCTCTACACTCAAATTATGTAACCTCTAGTCAACTCTGAGAAAGCAAATTTCTGTACGTGACACAGCATATTACCACATATGAATATGCATTTTCATCCTGGACACAGCCACATCAGTGTGCCAGTGCACTAGTGTTGTCTTTTAATAGGTAGAGGTATGTGTCTGCTAGCTCCAAGACTTACTCATTTTCTGCCTTACCCTCAGTGAACTCGGGCATCTCTGCAGGGTGCTGTGTTGGAACGCACAGCAGTTATTTCACAAGAAACAGAAGTGTTTCTAAGGCAGTGGAGCTGGTTTCATTTTGGTCATAAGATGTGCAGACTGGGAAGTTTTGGATCCATTAAGCACTATTGCACAAGAGTAGAGACACTGCCAAATTGGGCAAACATAATTGTATATCACTGCTCAGCTTATTAACTACATTGTTTGCCTGATTTTGCCTGCACAGGCTGAAGCAGATTGGGAAGCAACATCTATGTTAGTTCTGTGGGAGCGAAATCAGACTCAAATGACTTGTAGTGTAGAATTCTCTTCGGATTAGAAAGGTGATGGGGAGCACCAGATAGTCAAAAGGAAGACTTGCAAAATACAGCACTGCTCATAGCACAGAGTTGTTTTGTTAAGCTGCTGTTGTAAACATAAGCAATTTTTTTTTTCCAAGGAAATCTGGAATCTCAACAAAGGCTATTTACTTTTTCAGAAAGGAAGGTGGAATGCCCACACCAAGGGTGGAGGTGCTGTACGTGCTCAGTAGCACGTGGAGCAAAATGTAGCACAAAGTCATACCTAGCCTGTGGGCCTGACTATCTGCCTCCCACATGGAAAATCTCCCTGCTTAGAAATGTGGTTTCATTGAAACTGTAGTTTTTAACACATAATGATAAGCAAGGAGTAGAAAAATCAAACATTTTATTTTGTAAAAGTATTTTGAAACAAAATGTAATCTTACTGGTCTAATTTTGAAGTACTGCTTTGGTTTAATTTTTTACTTGGAAGTTTTTAATGAGGCTTTTGGACTTGAAATATAATTTTCTTTAGTTTTGCACACACCCCCTCTCCCCCTCATGCAATAAAACCAGAATTGCTCAAGGCAAAATACCCATTTTGAATAAAGCTGTTGGCATCTCATGCTGCTACACTGTGACAATGGATTGAAGTTATTATGATTTTAGCTTGGCCTAACTCCAGCACAGCACTAAGCTTTCAGTTTTTCATTCAAATTGCTTTTCATCTTCATTCTGCACCCAACTCATCTCTGCTGTTTGAATGCAAACAGGAACATAACAGGGGCCTTAGGTTGTGCTGAGGTCTTCAGGTATCTCAGCAGGTCTGCAGCATTAAAAAAATTTGATTCCGATTTTGACTGATTTGGAGGGGGGGATCAAAAATTAAAAACAATTTTAGAGAAGGAGAGATCTTCAAATGTCTAAAAACTCATTTGAGTCTTAAGCTGACTTGACATGGTAGTGGTTTAGCCTTCACTGATGTCTGTGCTCTAGAGATGCACACAGCAGTTCAGTGGATTGAACACGTGGTTTTGAGTTTTTAAAGAGGGCTCTGAATTTGGATGAACATCTAAAGTGTTGCTAGTTTTCCAGCCAAAGTAGGAGCTCTGAATTGGTGCTGATTTGTTACACACACTACAAAACCTTTGCGTTTGGGATAATTTGTTGGAAAGCAGCATTTTCAAGAAGGTAAGGGTTGTTACTGAAAAATCCCAGCATGAATGACAGTGCAGTTCTTCTGTTGCTTGCTGGGCTGCAGCCATAGGCATGGTCAGTGCTATTTGTTAATTCAGTGGTTTCAAGCTTGTTTGCCTTGACTTTTTACTTTTGCTGTGGTGTTACCAGGGTTAGTCTTCTGCCCTCTGCAGTTTAGGTGGTTGGTGGGTACAAATCTGGCAGAGTTGATAAATGCTGCAGCAGGAGAAAAGGTTTGTTCTGTTTTGTGAGCTGACAGGTGTTTCTACCTTGATGAATATGAAGATACTTTATGTGTAATACCATATTTGAGGTTTCTTTTGACAGAGCACGGATGATAAATTTTTAGAATCTTTTTTTTCTTTCAGGTAGCATCTTGTCCCTTTAGGTCATGTTCCCTGCTGTTCACAGCTGCCTGCAGTTTTCTTTCTAAAGCCTCCTCTTGCATCCAGTGGAGCCATGGTATTTTAAGTCAGAGCACTTGAAATATAGTGCCAAATACTATCTTGATTTCCTTATTTGAAATAAACTGGGGTTACGGAGCAAAATTCAGGAGGGAATTATGTCTGTTAGCTCACCTATTTCTGGTTCAAACTTGTCACTTGAAAGCTGGTTGACCTGAACAACTGACCTTAACCTTCTCATCAATAGCAGCTGTCCTTGATTCAAAAATTTTCAGAAGTTAAAAAAAGAGGATTGTGATTTTCAAAAGTGACTGGCCTTTTATTGGTGTCTTCATTGTTGTCACTGTTAAAACAGCATGGTGTTTAAGCTAAGGAATTATAAAAGGCTTGGTGCTTTTAAGAATTGTGTTTTAAGTTTCAGGTTTTTCTTAGAAAATTTATTTTTGGTTGTTTTTGTGCTGAGACGTACAGAATAAAGAAGTACCTATACATTTAGGACATAAGGAGAAAGGCAGGAATAGAGACTGCTCTCTGGATCTTTCTGACTTGTCTGGACCAGAGAAATCAGGAAGATCTTGTAAGAGTCTTGCCAACATAATTCCCTCCCTAATAGTCCTTATTAAATTGAGGAGTTTGAAATGAATGTCCAACTGCACTTCTTTGGCACAGAACCAGTTGCTTCTGGAATTTCTCCATCATTAGTTAGCAGCCCTCCATCATTCACTAGCAGCTGTCACTCTTCATAAATGTGCTTGGGTATCTGTTTTTCCACAAAAGGTTTCGTTGTCTCAAAAAAATAAGCAAATCTCCAGGGCAACTGCAGTATTGACAGGAATAGGCAAATGATGCTTGGGACTGTAGCAGGACAATAGCCTTCTGAGTCAGAGGTTTTCATTATATGATTAAATAGCTTTGGGGTTTTAAGTCATTCCTTCAGCTGATGTCTTATCTTACATTTTAAAGTAAAGACAGAAATTTTGTGAGGAAGTATGTCCTCACATGAGGAGTCATAATGAGTGCAAGTGGAAGTAGGTTATCAAAAAGGAGGTAGTTGGAGTGTCATTTAGCTTTTTTCAGAAAAACTCTCCTCTGCTCACTTGAGCATTACTACAATGTATTTATACTGCACTCCATGCCTCAAAGTTTCCAATAGGCCAGGTACTGCAAAGGCACACCTCCTGGTACAGTGCTGATGCCAGTAACTGAAGGCTTCTACATTAAAGTTGACTGGAGGATTTCCACTGAAATCAAGGTCCAGACATTGTTTTCTTGGTAGGGCACAATGCATTAGATGACACCTTTTTTAAAGTAAAGTGTCCTTTTATCATCATCTGTTGTTCTGCATTTGGCTATGGAAAGAACACTTTACACTACTGAAGGAAAGTCACGTCTGCTTTGCAGCATTTACATTAATAGCTCTCCTTCTTGTTTTTCCTGTCCCTTAGGGTACCCAAGAACTGGTTAAACAGGTGAAGAATTTGCCCCAAGCCAACTACAACCTCCTCAAATACATATGCAAGTAAGTGAAATTAATTAACACTTGGAAAAGTCTCTAAGTTTTGTGGGGCTGTCTTCCATGCAAATAATCTACTCTGAATGTATGAATATTCAGGCATCACTTACATGTAAGTTACTGCTCCTATAAAACATGTGGAGGTGAACAAACAGCCTGCCTGAAGGAAACTCTTGGTTTATCCAAGAGCATAAGCCAAGCAAATTACTGTCACCCACAGCCTTGGCAGCAGGCATGAATGATACTAATATGTTATATTGTTTATTTCAGAATCACTTAGAGACCACTAAAGAAAGACATTTTTTCCAGGTACTGCACACTTGGAAGATTTATGACACAACCTGAGTAGCAGGTGCAGTCGGAATAGCCAGTCTGGCATCTGCTCTGGTTTGGAAGTGGGGTTAGGAGTGGCTACCTCTTGGATTACCAGGACTCCACAGCCTTGTCTCCCCTCATCTCTGTGCTGATTCTCCCACTTTTTGGGCTGCCTCTTTATCTGGAAGTTGGAATAAGAGGATCTTTAAAGGTCCCTTCCAACCCAAACCATTCTATGGTTCTGTGATCTGTATTTTGTTAGATTCAAGCTCAGCCAGAAATCTCTTTCCACAGACTGCTAGTTCTAGGGCAAGGAGATGACTGATAAGTCTTTTTACTTCTATCACTTACAGGTATTTTAAGTGAAAACTAGCTGAAGTCAATCTGTGTAATTGGAGAGTTCCTATAAAAATGTGAAAATCTATCCTTTCAGACCCAGTAGAAGGCTGGATCCCTGCTAGATGGGTACTTCTAGCAGAAACCATCCCGTGTTCTCTGGTTCATACACCAGAAGAAATCTGGGGTTGTTACTGAGTAGCTAAGCTGCATTAGTCCCTAGAATTATTTCAGGTGTCAGGGTTGTATGAAAGCAACACTAAACTATCCCTGCCTCAGAATGTCTACAGTTTGAGAAATGGCTTACTTATTATTCCCTTCCTCCTTTGACTTTTCTTGTGGGGCTTTTCAAGGTTCCTTGATGAAGTTCAGGCTCACTCCAGCATTAACAAGATGAGTGTCCAGAACCTGGCTACAGTATTTGGACCAAATATATTACGGCCCAAAATGGAAGATCCGGTGACCATGATGGAAGGTAGGTACTGCTCTTGTGAGACAGCACAATAGCTGTGTTTTTGAGCTGTGAAAGTCAAGTCATACAGTCCTTGGTAGTTGATCAGTAGCTGCACAGTCAGAACAATTCAAGCCATCCATCCGTGGCTGTTGTGGGATGTTCTGGTTAGCCCCTTATCCTATTCACCACTGGTCTGGGAGTGTCTCCTCTCCACCATGTGGAGGTGCCTTTTCCACCTGGAAACTCTTTTTGAACCTGCTGCTGTAATGAAAGCTCAAATGTTTTTCAGAAGGACCATTTTTCAGTACTAAACTGCTATTACTTAGTATTGGTGCATTTCAGGGTTATACAGCTCCCTGTAGAGAACATCCAGGCCACAGAGAGAGGACTGTAGTTTTTCTGTGCCACAATGGCTGTAACTAGGTGTCTTAGAAGTGTTGTTTTCTAAGCAGATTGTATGTGAGCCAGAACTTCACAGAATTCAAGAAGTGAGTTGAAAATCACTGTTAATTTTGGATGTAAAAATCTGAAGCTTTAAAATTATCTGCCTCTGATAATAGGCAGGCTGACACTAGGTCTGGAATACAGCTTCTCTCTCAGGTGGCACTGGAACACAACTACTGTGGTGCAAGATTTAGCAGGGTCTCTGCACCAAGTTTTGTGGGATCCTTGGCAAGCTTGCAGAAAGGATTGAGGGATTAATACAGCATTAAGAGCAGGTGGAGATGCTGTGCCCAGGATGTCTGAACTCTGCTCTGGCACTGCTCCCTAGCTGTAGGGGGCAGCTGATGTGATGTTCTGCATGATGGAAATCCTCCACAGAACACCAGTCTTGTCATGCCCTGGCAGCAGCAGTGCCTTTAGCTCTGCACAGGTGATGTGCAAATGTTTCCCACAATGGCAACTCACTGTAAGGACAGCTTCAGAGCATGACCTGACATCATATAGTTGTTCAGGGACTCAAAGCCTACTACAGAGATGTGGGCCATATTATTAAGGGTAAATTTGAGACCTTCTCCTCGAAGTGCGGAAGGTCTGGGAAATCTGGGAAGGAGGAGGAGTGTGGGAACAGATGCTGGTTATTCAGTGTTACAGAGGTGGGGACAGCTGAAATCAGTCTGTGTGCAATGCTGTGACTTCCCCTAGTGGCCACGGGGCCACCGCTGGTACAGCTCTCACAGCCTTTGCCAACAATGTGCTTGTTCTTTGATCAGCTGGCACAGGTGACAAGTTTGGGTTCAGTTCTCATCAGGCATTTCATTATGCAGTTCATCTGATGGCAGAGGTGCTTATACTGTGTGTAGATGTACAGGTGCCACAGATGCTGTGGTCTCATGGTCTCTCCTAATCATCA
This sequence comes from Xenops minutus, assembly GCA_035221455.1. Lineage (NCBI taxonomy): Eukaryota > Metazoa > Chordata > Aves > Passeriformes > Furnariidae > Xenops > Xenops minutus. The sequence continues at coordinate 17,113,087 of JAWWEE010000159.1, read as the reverse complement.
TATAAAAACACTACAGTGATCTGACACGGAATTCTGTATTGCCACAGATCTGAACTGTAGAAAAATTGGGATATGTGGACTCAATTTTTAGACTTAATCATTATACTAATAACAACAGCAATAGCAATGTTTTATTTTTACTTGATGATAGAAGGTTGGTTAGATAGAGAAGTGAAAAGACTCAATAAATTTTTTTGCTTCAGGGTAGTTTTGAATCTGCTAAATAAACTGATAAAGTAAAATGCTGCACCCAGATCTTAAAAAAAAGCACTCTAATTGTGTCTCTCTTCAAATTTAAACAATGAATTTCAAATAGAAATACCTGGACTTTGACACCTAAATTGTTAAAAATGCCCTTATCTGCAAGGTATTTGTTTCTCTTCTTACGTTCACAAACATAAAATAGAAGTGGTAGGTGAATTCGGTACCTCTTGCTGTCAGGGCAAAATCTCTTCATTAATCTCTTCATTTATCTTGAACCCCTGAGTATGTTGGTCTTATTCTCTGTTTTAGGCAATACTTAAAGATAGAATTGTGTATCTTTTAAAGGTTTTTCTCTTTTGTAGGAAGTGCTTTGTATTAGGTTTGTAAGTGGTGTTCTCTATTAGTTTGTGATGGTTGGCTCTGCTGCTGGAAAGCAATTGACAGCTCATTTCTGTGGATTTAAATAATTGCGAGTACTTTCTACACTTGCTCTACACCTTCTGCAAGTGTGTGTATTATGCAGATGTCCTACTTTCTGCAAGTTTCTCTATACACTGTGTACAGCAGAAGGCCTGAGCTGAAATTTCTGGTTCTTCAATAAGCAGTAGCTCTGGGCCTTTTCAGGCTATAAAACTGGGTGCAGCCTAGTTGTGGAAACCTGCTGGGTTTGGAAGCTGGACAGAGAAGTGCTTCATCCCAGCAAATAGGTGGTTAGTGTGCTCAGGATCTAGCATGCATCCCTGCACAGGGCTGTGCTGTCCTGCATGGATGCAAACATAAATGGATGCCGGCTCTGAAGCCCATGCCTTGGTGTGGTACAGACCCGCCGTTTTCCAGGTGTCCTCCACCTGTCATCATCCAAGGTCAGTTAAGCTTCCAGCCTCCTTAAGCAGGTCAGTTTTTTAATCATTGCTAGTGATCATTTGTACTCTGCTAGTCAACTATATTCTTGAGCTGGACTGAGACCTGTGCCCTTCACAGTCTTCCTTTCCAGCAAAGCCAATGATTCCTGTTTGTTGCAGTCCTCTATAGAAAGGCCCAGAGCAGCTGTTTGCGCAGATCTGCTGAAATGCACGGCAGCCACAGGTCTCTTAGGATGCTCACGGGACATCCCACAGGCTGGAGGTGAGTCTTGCAGGACTGCCGTGTTTCCTGAACTGCTTGTCTTTGTTTTCCACCCACAGGCACCTCATTAGTTCAACACTTGATGACAGTGCTGATAAGTGAACAGGGGCGAATCTTTGCTGTTCCCCCGGCAGATGTGCCAGGGAGCCAGCTGGAAATCAGGCCTGTGCGCCAGCGCAGTACTGTAGAGTGGATCTCTGAGGAGGACGGGGAGGACAGCAGGTCAGAGAACAGCGCTCCCAGCCCCGCTGATTTGCCTTCTAGCAATGCTTTGGCACTAGAGGCCACCCCAGGACTGGCAGTGAAGAACACTCCTCCAGAGCACAGTGGCAAATTGACTCAGCCTGCGACCAGCCCCAGTAAAAGAGTGCAGACGCTGCCTCCGTGGAAATACTCCTTCCGCCAGCAGGGAGCACGGTCTGTGAGTCCAAAACTGGGCAGCTCATCCTTAGATATCCCCAACCTCTCCTCCAGCGGAAATTGGTTGATGAACGGACTGTACTCGCTCCGAGGCCATCGCCGGACAGCCTCTGGGGAGCGAGTTAAAGACTCGTGTTCCTCCCAGAGACTCTCGACTTATGACAATGTCCCTTCGTCCAGCCTGTCCCTCAGCACACACAGCATGGCCAGCACCACATGGTCAACATCATCATGTGAGATCTCTGTGATGGACTCAGTCAGCAGCTGCCCAGCCTGCCGGGCCAGTGACTCTTCTGCTTTAAGCTCTCTCAAAACCGAGTGGATAACTCAGGGCTCGCTGTCTCAGAGTGAGGTCAAGACTGCAGACCTGGAAAACAGCATGGACAGGTTTGAAGCATGCAGCAGCAGTGATCAGAGTGACCAGGCTGCAGCTTCCCGAGACTCTGTCCAATGCTCCAGGGCCTTACAGAGCTTGGTGGTGGAGCTAAAGACAGAACTGAGCAAACAGAGGACTGAGTATGAGACTAGTATCAAAAGGTAATGTCATCTGCCAGGGGGATGAGGAAATTCTCTGCCAGCATTAAGTCTATCTGAACATGGGCTATGAAAGGTATCAGGGTCTCAAACCTGAAGTTTGGGTTTGGGTGGCAGCAGATTTGGTTCTGCTCTTTCGTCACTGCTCTCTGAATCCAACTTTTCTTTCTCTGACTTAAGATTTAAAAAAAAAAAGGTATGTCAACCACACAGGGAAATGCAGTATTTCACATGCTGTGTTTTCAGTGGAAATGCAAACTGCACAGGTAATGCCAAAGTCTGTTCTTTGTGTCCTCAGAGAAACAGCAAAGCAAACATCTTGGAGGGAGCAATTGGGACCCAGGGTGATAAATCCTCAACAGGGAACTCTGTTGGTCTGTGCAGGTGCTGATATTCATACCAAATCAGTCTGAAATTGAGGGCTTCTTGTTGCTTTTCCCAACAGAAATATTCTTGAGGAAACTGCTCTTGACTATTTCCCAGTGGGTTTTTCTGTGGTGTTGGTTTTGGGATGGCATTTCAGCTACAACTTTTTCAGCAGCCCTTTTGTATTGAACTTAGAGACCTCGCTTTTGGTTTCAGGTGTAAAAAGTGGTCCTTGGCTTCTGCTTGGAGGAGCAGCGAGCTGCTGCTTGTGCAGCAGACACGTGAACTGCGTAGTCATTTGGCGACTGATGTTTCCTTGCCCAGCTGCAACTGCTGCTTCTATACTTAAGATCTGAGCTCAAGAAAATTCCTTCCAGCTTTCAGGAGAGCTGTGTGTGAGGGCAGAGGCTGTAGAACGTATTAAGAACTAGGAAGTAATTTTTAATCATTTGTGGGAGTTAGTATATAGGTTTTATGAGTGTATGTGCTTGATAGAATGACTTTCAGGCAAGCATTCAGGGAAATTTATACATGAAATTGAATTCCTTTAAACAGCAATACATGTTTTAATATACAGCCATGTGCAAAATTGCACACCATATTATAATACAGAAGAATTGTCATTGGTCTGGGCTCTACAGCACCAGTACTTTGCACTGAAGAAGGGCTGTAGTCCCATTTCTTACAAATGGTGGGGTTCTCAGGGTTTTTTTTTTTGGTGTTAAGGTGTTAATGTTATGCTTTCTAAATTATTAAAATCCTGGTAGTATTTCTATACCTCAATTTTCAATCAGTCTCCCAAACATGGTACCAAAAGCACATGACTTGGGATTGTACAGCACAGCTTTAGGCTGCATTTGTGGTCACTTCTTTCTTGTTAAAGTAATTTCTCAGAAATATATCTGAACCGTGATGTTTTCCTGTGACCAGCTGTTTAAGGTAGGAATTCTACTTGCTGCCTTCCTGCTTTATTTTATGGTTTCCTATGGTGGTGGTGTGTCAGCCTCTGCAGCTTTTCTGCCTCTTGCATTGTACTGCCTTGGTGTGGTGGAGCTGGAAGGAGGATCAGGCTGTGTAGCAGTTTCAGTTCCATCACAGAGTGGGAGAAAAGCCTACTCCCACTTTGTTATGTTCCAGGTACAGGAACTTATGAGACCACCATCTGCTAGTATGGAGTGTTGAAAAAGATCTCTGAATGAGGGTGGTAATTCATGGCTTATTTGGTTTGGTTTTAGATGCCCTACTGATCCAGGAGAGGAGGGAGATGAGGGTATGCGCCTTGCATTTAATTCTGCGGAGCTGCCCTCTGTGGGGATATAGAGTAATAAACACCAGGCTACAGTACTTGGAAATGTTGCAGCTGCAAATTATTACCTGCTGCCTGGGGGAAGAGAGGGTTTTCCACCTCTTCTCAGTAAAACTGCTCCAGTGAGGCCTTAAGCTGTGGACACCAGGGGCATCCAGGAAGACCTGTTCTTCATTCCAGCTGTTGAGCAGTTTCAGCTGCTTCAGCTCTAACACCTGCCTTTCCCCTTCAGCTGGACAGGGCAGAGAGCACTGTGACTGGAGGGGAGGACTTGCAGGAGTAAATTGGCCAGGTCTCACAGGGTAAAGTAGCTGAGAGGAAAATGTGTAATGAACTAATAATTTCATAAAGCCAGGCAAGATGCAATCACTGCCCTTATGTATTTAAACAGGATGACTCCAGCTGTTCAGGATTACAGCCTGAAGGATTGTGCTGTCAAGTCTAAGAATTTCGAGCCAAGATCTTCAGCTCTCAAAAATTTTGCAATGTTTTTACTACATCTGCAGTAATTTACATGTGCGAAAATATGTTCGTTTTGAGTCTGCATGGAAGTCCATTCCTGTGGAAAGACAGGAGCTAACTAGCAAAGGGAGGCTGCTTAGCAGGGAAAATTTAGGCTGCCTCACTGTCTTTATTTTATTGAAGATAATTGAGTCCCCCAAAATAATAATTAGTTACTTTACAGTTGTACATGTGCTTGTGTGGTTTGCAGAACTCTGTGTGTGTAGCAGGACAAGTTAATGACAGATTATGAGCTTTTTGTTGGCACATACATAAGTAGAGGGAAAGCAGTCAGTACCTGCCTCCGGCAGAGGTAAGGAACACTTGCTGATGGAAAAGGTGTTATTTCTCATCATCAACTGCCCATTTTCCCTCTCTTAGTCAGAGGGAGGCAAGTTTTATGGCCTTCCTGTAACCAGTCTGTTCCAGAGCATTTCTCCCTCAAGGTTAATATAATTATCATTCTCTGTTGAGTTTCAGTAATTCGTGTTTACCACCTGAGACTCTTTAAGAAAATGGAAGAATCTTGAAGAGGATTGTTAAGTTGCGTGTGTAGAAATGCAGTATGTACTGTGACCCTGTGTAATTGAGAACATGGACAGCTAATCTAGGCTGCTGCAGCTGACCTAAACTCCATGGTAGAAAAATGTAATTGGCAGCTCAGAGCTGTAAGATGTAGCAAAAATGCTTTAAAGTGTACATGCGGAGCAGCATCCCAGCTTCAGAAGAGTCCTATTAGAGAAGACAGAGCTGGTTAGTGATAAAGGTCTGCCTTCATCAAGATGGGCCATTTTTTTTGCTAGATTTGGTGCAGATCAGTGCACCTGTGTGTGCCTTTCCGATTCATTGTGGAAATTGTAATAGAGATCATATTGCCATCTTTAGCTGCATGTAAAGCAACATAAAGGAACAGTTTTAGAAGATGCACTGCACTGCCTGCATAATTGCCTCTTGGTCACAAAATGGAATTCAGACCCTTTTTGGACTGCCAAAGGCACTTTTTTTTTGTTGTTTTGTGTCTTGTTTTGTTTTGGAGTCAGTAGCATGCCCTTGTTGAGTATCATTTACCCTGTCTAAAATAACCTATTCACAGTTTCACAGGGCATCAGCACTGCAGCTTTACAGTTGGGTATTGTACTGATTGGTGAGAGGTGGGAGTTATTTGATGTTTGGTGGGGTTTGTGTGTGGGGTGTTAGTTTATTGTTTAGCTTTCTGAAATTCTTTTTTAAAAAAATTCTAAAATTTTAAAGGGGGGCACTTTTCCTAGGAAAAGCCTAGTTTTTAAAATAGGGATCAGAAATCCCTATCTGAAAATACTCCCTCCTCTTTATTAACACCATAACTCTGTCTTGTGATTAGGAAACATGATGGGGAGGACAGCAAGTGCTGTGTCTCCTGCATTCCTTTCAAGTCACAAAACCATGAACCTTGTTCTTTGACCCTCTCAGTGAAAACTTCTGAGTCTTGCACCAGAGCTTTGTGCCCTGATAAATTTTAGGACTGTTCTTCACATTCTTCCTCATATGAAATGTTGGGTTTTATAAAATCTTGTACTCCACCCCAATGTTAATGACAAACTTTACAGAAAATACCATTAAAGAAGGGATGGTGAGGAAGGACTGTGACCTGATCTCCAAGGATGTTCCTCTGTACTGGATATCCATTTAGAGAAACACAGTATCAGAATGAAAACAAAGGTTAAAAGATTATTTAGGAATTACATATTTCAACTCAGCCTAACTGAGGAGTTAATACATCTCCTCAGACATCCAGTCTGGTGCCTGAAAGTAAGCGTAATTTTCTAAGATTTGAGCATATTTTCTCAAGATACAAATAGAGGAGACTCCAGCTTCTAAGAAGTCTCTGCCCTTAAATTCAGCATTAATGAAAGGGCAGTTAGTTCTCTTCTTTATAACTTCCTTTTATAGCTAAAATTTTTCTAAAGTGGAACAACTTAAATTTATTATAGGTATCAGCTGTATTTATTCAGTCACTTAAAAAGTCTCTTTTCTTTTTTTTTCTTCTCTCTCCATTGGTTTTAAGAATTGAAGAAACAAGTGCAGACCTGAGGAAACAAGTGGTTAGGTTAGAAGAAGAACTGGACCAAGAACGAAAGAAATACACGATGCTGGAGATCAAGCTGAGAAATTCTGAACGTGCTCGTGAAGATGCTGAGAAGAGAAATTTCCTCCTGCAGAAGGAAATGGAAGAGTTTTTTTCAACATTAGGATGTTTAACTGTTGGGAGTCAAAGTGCTAAAGTCCCCAAGTAGAACAAACATAGAAAATTCTATTTCTGGCAAAATGAGTGATAAGGCACATTTTGTTCCGATATACTCATGTATCATGAGTAATCCTACAGTGATTGTGCTCTTGGTGACACTTGTTCTGTTGTCTTTATATGTGCTATATTATCTGGGACAGCTGGGGAAGACTAATGACCATAATGCTTGAAAGTTTAGGTGTCAAGATAGCCAAGAAAGAGTGCCTACCCCCCCCGCTCCCCCGCTTTGTATCCACAGAACAAAAGCTACTTCTGCGGGCATCTTTGGATTCAAATGCACCATCCTTTTGCTGGCTTAAGGATAGTGGAAAGTCCTGGAGGGTGGGTGGATGGACAGAACTGATGGAGCTGAGGGCCTCTTGCAGTTGTGCTTGGGAAGATGGCAGTTCCAGGCTGGCACCACAGCCACTGGGGTTTACCAGATGGATTTAATGAGATGGTTTTCTCCCCACTCTTTACATAAAGTTTGTTCAAATTTCTCATTCCTAAAGTGGCATTATTTTATGAAGATACTGTGAAAACAAAAACTACAAAAAAGCTGAAGATACCAAAATCCTGACAGTTCGCTAAAATGGTCCCTTACCTGCCAGTTTCAGTGTTTCATAAAAATGCAACTTATTAAACTGTATGTGATTAATAATCAGATTGGCTACACAAATTCCATGGAACTTTAAATATGCACATTTTGCCCTAGGTGTCTGGGGTTTTTCTGAGTCAAAAATAGATCAATATTAGCTGATTTTTTCTGAAAGAAAAAAAACAACACCTCAGGAGTTGATGTATGTACTGCTCAGTCATCAAGGTAGAATATAGAAGATTCTTATCATCAAAAGACATCCGACTGATCCGGCTGTTGAGGGGTTTTAATCTGTAAAACTTTAATAGCAAAACCTTTGGTCAAAGAGAAATTAGTGCAATTGGGGTGGGGGTCTTTGGGGTGGTAAAGGGTGGGGATGTATCTTTAACATTCCCTGGACAATTTACATTTAGCTGCTTTGTATCATTTCTCATTATACCAAGGTGATTTTTTTTTTTGTTAGTTCTCACAGGGAGATGAAGGGACAGAAGAAATACTGCAAACAACCCATCAGCCCAAGTTCATTATTTCTACTAAGGAAAAATCATTAGAATGAAGCTGTAATTTCTGGTGATTAGCTGCCAGGACTGACTTCCCCTCCATGGGACTTTGAGAAGTCCTGAATAGCATTTGTAGCACCTTGAGCCATGTGGAGCCTGCACACAGAAAATTGTTTCTCTGGATTAAGCCTGAACTCTCACCTGCCAGCCCAGCACTCACGGCACTGTTCACTCGTTCTTGGCACTTTATCTCTGACAGCTGAGGCAGCTTGGGAGTCTCTAAGGAGAAAGAGTTTTTACATTAAAGTGCCACAGCAACATGAACTGGCTATAGGTATAGTACACAAGGAGAAAAGTAGCTTACTTTATTTTAGGTATTTTCAAAAAATGCCCTGAATCTCCTTTCTTACTAGAGAAGACTATAATTCACTGTCTGGAAATAACTTTAGAATGGGCTTTTTTACATATCAGCAGATAGTACACCTGTCAGTACTGACTTTTTCCTTACCATCTCACAGATACCCAGGCATTTCAATATTTAAACATCTAGATGTTAACTTGTTTCCACTGCACTGTAACGCTTCTTCCTATAATAATGTAAACCATTTAAAGAAAGCAAAACCCAGCATTTTAACCCAATCTTTCCTGGATAAGTCAAGCAAGGTGGTACAGTAAGCCACGTGGACAGGTTAATTCAGTTATTTCAAAGCTTTTTTCCTCCCTCCCAGGCTATCCAGCAATACTGCATTCCTTCCTGCCCCCGGCGTGAGGCAGCAGGTACCTGCATGTTCAGTAGCACCTGCCTGCCACCTGCAGGCATGAGCATCACACCCCATCTTTTGCTCCATCTCCACCTTGGGTTATTATGGTCACAAGTGATCTTGCAAGGAATAGGATGGACATTTAAAAACAGCAGGATTAATATGCATAAAGTAAGAAACAGCTGCTGTAATAATGACTCTGAGCTGGAAGAGCACAGTGTGTCAGGCAGTTGTGGTACCAGGCCAATCATCACAAAATAAACTGTAATACTGGAGAGTGGCCTGAACCAGAGTGCAAGTAGAACATACGGACTGATAAAAAGGAAGTTTCTACTGATGCATTCAATCCAAGTAGTAGTTGTATCCTCACAGCCCACACACCCCTTAGACTATTTATATTGCAAGTGCAGATTGCTCCCTTTAGTTCAGACACACTACAAACTCAAGAACTGAGCCATGCTGCCTGGGAGACTAAACACCAAATATACAAGACAAGCAGTGAACAGGACCACTGGCTAACTCTCTAACTATTTAACCTTACGTAACTGCTAAATTCAGCGCAACTGGGGAACAAACCCACCTATCCCAAACCTTCAGCTCCAAGACAGGATCATCTTTCAGATCTCTAGCAGTAAAATTAATCTTAAATCTGGCATCCAGGATAAAATCAATTCTTTTCATTATCACAAATGAAACTGTCTCCACTCAAGCTGATTAGAGAAACTAACCAGTTCCAAGTTGACTATTGTGTTGCAGCACCATCTCTGCCACCTGTTCATGAGGAATAAATTTCAGCTCCTTTTGAAGATGAGCCACTGCAGTAAATAAAGCCTGCAAGAAGCTGCAAACTACCCAGTTCACGGTAAAATGCACAACAGTAGGACGCTCTTAAAAGGAGCAACAGGACCATGATGTTAATTTCCTGACATAGGCAGTTATGTAAGAAATGGAAATCCACCCATGCTGTTGAACACAACCTCATGGAACACTATGCAATACACACATTCCTAGCTTTAACTTCTGTATACTTTTTCCACCACTTCACTTCCCCACATCAAGCATCAGAAGGAGCTCTCCTTATTTTGCATACCTGTGCTCATTAAAGCCCTGGATTTAAATGTCAGCTTTCTTAGCAAGTGTTTCCAAGATACAGGCTGGTTGACAAAAGGTTCCTGGAATTAGGTAGCTATCTTTTTACCATAGCTTCACCTTTGTAATCTTCCCAGCCTGGAACATCCCTTCCAGTATTACACAGGCAAAAAAGGTATAAAAACTTTTCAGTGGGAAAAAACCCAACACAAGCATATGCTTAAAAAAAAAAAAAAAACTAAAAAAAAATCAAAACAGCAACACTTCAGAATATAAAACCTAAACCTTTTGTAGGTCTCTGTGGCATTTCTAACACAGAAAAGGAAAATGAACAGAGGTAAGCTCATTGACTCTTCTACATTCACTAGCAAGTTCCATTGATGCCAGCAACACTACAGAGTGTTTCAGTCCTGAGTCAACTACAGACAACTCCTGAGCAGAGCTAAGACTGTCTCTCCAGCCTTGTTCTATATTAACACATAATTTGAAATTGTCTGCACTTTATGCTGACATATGCAAATAAAGAAGGGCATTTATGAGTAGCACCACATTCCTAGAACATCTCACAAACAGCTAGCCCAGAGAAACAAAGCTGGCTACACTGTAGTGCAGTGGTCACAGTCCCCTTCCCTTGAAACTCTACACAGACATCAACAGCACAGCTCAAGGGCATCCGCAGTCTTTGTTCAAGGAAACACTTTGCTCCTGCTAGAAGCGACGGCAATCAAATACACTATGTTGGGATTTACCCACAGCAGAGGAGCCAGTGCAGGCTGTGCATGGTCTGGGCACACAAGTCAGCCCTCCAGAAGTCAGATCCTTCAGCTTCTCTAAGACTCAGTTTTGGGAGTTTTTCCCATACACTAGACAACCTGTGGCTTACCTCTTTCTGCAGCACAGGGCCGTGGCAGCTGTATTTCCGGGAAATAAGGTGGCTAGAGCTGGCAGCAAGGAAGCAAGAACACATTCCCAGTGGTCGCAAAGACACTGGCTATTAACAGTCTGTGGCACATGCAAAATCCGTGGGAAAGAAGAAATAGAAAAAACATGTCACTTTGCCCATGAGTCAGCTCACACACAAGACAAGACTTGAAGTACCATTAAAAACCAGATGAATTCTCAGGAAGGCCTGACAATAATAAGGTTTCAAGTGCAGCCTTATTATTCAATCCACATGAAATCCATTCCAGCTTAGCAATGAAGAAACACTAGATATCTAGTGGTCAAACTTTTTTTTTTCTTTTTTATTTAAAATATCATTATAACCAATTGACATACTAGATAACAATGTATACATTCCAGTGGTGCACATGTAACGACCTATGGCATGAATGAGTAAAAAAACCCACAATGATCTCAGTAATGCCCCACCAACAGCTTATTTGGAGGGAATAAAGGAAAAGCAGGAAAAGATATCAAATGTGGGGAAGAAAAAAAAAATTACAGTTTCCCCAATATTTTTAATGGTGTATCTTCTACTTTGTATTTCTTGGGACATAATAAAATTAAGAATATACTTCAAAAGGGGCAGAAGGAATGATCACAATAATTGGGGTGGGATTTTTTTCTCAACTTTAGTAATAAAAGTTAAAGAACTCTCAAAAATAGACTAGATATTGGGCCTACAAAAGTAATTCATCTGTATGCAAATCTTACCAAGAATTATTCCTTTTGTAAAATGTAAAGGATGAGCTGACATTACTAGTAAGCTATTTTTACCCTACAAAACCAGACTACAATAAAATCACCAATTTACAGCTAACACAATATTCTAGATGTACATTACTGTACACAAGCTATATGTTACACATAAACATCTTACGTGAAATATATAAGAAACATACTTACTGATATTGTCTCAACATTGGCCAATAGGTTTGTTTTTCTAAAGGAGGTGTATTTTTCTATTCACATTCAGTGTAGTTCCAATAGCAAGGGTTAGCTTTGCTTACTTAAGAAACATAGAAAGTTTGTGTGAGGTAGTTCAAGAAAACCTAGCTTAAATTTTTAACTGCAGAAGTAGAAACACAATGTGACCTGATTTATAACACATTTCTGTAATGCAGACTTATCTAAAGAGGAGAAAGGAATGAAATAGACCACTTAAAATACCACTTTTATCCAGTGCCCTTAACTAAGAATAAATTAATGGATAATTTGGGTAGGCAGTACAGTCTCATCACATTTCTTCATTGAAACCCTCTTTTTAATCCTACTGAAAAATGCAGACAGGCTCTCCTTTAACTCCAATCCTCAGTCCAAATACATAAGAACTAAACCATTGATAGGAAAATAAAATGTAACAACATGGAAAAGCTGCTGCCAACAGCAAATAAAACCGTATCTAGGCACCGTAATTCACTCCCTCTAGTAACTTGAAAGGGTAAGAACAAGTGTAAGCTGAACTACCTTCTCCCCTTTCCCCCATAATCTTAATCAAGAAACATTGTCATACATTTTGGAGTATTGGCTGGGTAGAACCATCCTCCCGTAGGAGCTTTTTGACCATTTTTCTTCATGCACAGTTGAGCTGCACATCACATCCATCACTCCTCCTCTCTCTCAGCAGGGCCCCTCCCCAGGTGCTGTGTTGGCTCCACCGACCATCCTGTGGGGATTATACGGACCAGCCCCGCTGGACAGGGCCCCTTCAGCATCCCCCTATTGGGGGGAACATGTGATTGCATACAAAGACAGACAGACACACATGGACACACACAGAAATACACAGAGCAGACACCCCCCACACATACACACGCACCCCCCTTACCAAACAATTCATGATATTCTCTGTATCTAGCTGGTATTCCTATCCAAAAATATGCTGCTGCGTCCAGCACAGCAAGGTTTTTTAGAGCTAAGAGCCCAAGCCATAGAATGCACCAGGGCTGCCCTGGACAGTCAGGCGGTGCTGAGGGTTCTGCTCTGCCAGCCCAGCTGCTCACACACACTAACACACAAAAGCATCAGTTCTGACCCCATTGTCCTGCATAAATGAAAGACCTTACAGCACAGCGCTGCAGCACACCATCATGGTACTAATTCCCTCCCACCATCCCCTCCCCACATTTCTATTTCAAATTCTTGAAGAACCTACTACAAAAAGACAAACCTGTTTTACCCTTGATGCATGCCACAGCTCTGACTAGAGAAGGTGGAAATCGATCTCGTTATCACTGGCCAACTTTTAACCTCACCCGACTACGAGATCAGACAGCTCATTGCAATTCAATCCCTACCACCTCCCAATGGATTAGAAATCCCTAGGAAGTTTCATGCCCTTTAGTGAAGCCCATTGTCATGAGAAGATTTTGAACCATAACCTAAAATAAAGCTTAACAATAAGAATAAAATAGTACAGTATATTGGATAGCACATAAACTAACCAACAATAGACAAAGACAGCTGAAGTTCAGCTACCCATTTGTTTGCTATCTGTGATGGTGTACAACTATTGCTTAAATAATTTTGTATTTCAACAAATAAAAGGGGAAGTTAGACTAGGAAGTTGTGAAAATTTTGTGACTGAAACTGATTTTCTTGTATTTTAAATCTGCCATCACTTTTATTTGCCTAAAATGCAAGCAACTGAAAAAAAAGAAAAAGAAAAAGGAACACTGCTATGAAGACCGTGTCAGAAGTGAACTCTAGGTCTCCACAGGCAAAGCTCTGACCTTACTGAAACAATTCCTTTAAACACTGCTCACTCAAACTGCAATGGGCTGCAGTGAACAGTCCCAGCCATTCATTAGATCTACCTTGAAAGAAGAAAACCTCAATTCTCCTTAGAGCTTATCAACTCAGTTCAGTGACTAGTTTATTTAGGACACTGAAAAGTGATAGCAAAAAATATTTTAAAGTTTCAAAATATTTCAATCATCACTGCAATCAATAGGGGTCTAAAATAAATTTAAATATGAATTATATTTACCAAATTCTGTTTTTAACAGCACTTAGAGGCATCAGAAGTTGCTTTTGTAAGTTTTAACTTCATTACACTGTGTTGACCACGCTATCATTTGACCCTATGTAACAGTGGAGTACTGTCGCATGACCAAAAATTTTGGCTTAATTCACAGTTTAAAGTTTGATAAAAAATTACAAAATAGACTGTTCTGTTGGTCTCTGTTCAACATGAGCAGATTTTCTACATTCCAGTGCTAGATGAATCCCAACATGTCCTGCCTATTCCGAGGTAATATACAATTTGGCAGGATCTTGCAACAATAATTGCTTTAACAAATGCGGTTTAGGAAGGCAATACTGAAATACTAGATACAAGTGAGGAAAGCAAAATTACATGCACAAAGCACTTACCAGCAGTCTAGCCAGGCCAGGAAAACAATTGTGCAGTTTATCAATTTAGTCATCTTTGAGACATTACCATTCCTTGTAACCCTGCATGTTTTTTTAAAGACATGTTAGATATCAAAAGCATTACTATCACTTCTATTTTTCCAAAACTTACTGTAAAGACAAATTTTCCTCCTTCAGTTAGAACTTCAAAGAGATACGTATTTAACCCAACAAGCAGAAGGAACCACACTGAAGGCCATCAGTCATTCCTGGATGACCTCTGTAGCCAGTTACATTACTTGCTTGTGCTCGGCACCTGGAAAGACTTCTCTATGCATGCCCATATTTGTGAGCATTACTAATTTAAATTGCTCTTCACATTCTAATTCACTACACAAAATATGCATCTACACGAGGCAATCAATTATACAACCTAGCTTCACTAAAAATCTGCATTTTCCAAAGGAATAAATTCTGAATGATTGTTTAACTTATACATAAACTTAAGTCAGTTATACATAAATCATTCTGTAAATATAAAATGTAAACAGTTAAAATACTTCTGTGATGAGCAGCACCATCTTACATGACTATTTAGTAAGTGTTCTATATATCTCAATATATCTTTTGTTTAAAAAGTGTACTGAAGCCTGGAGCTTTGGTGATGAAAACTACTGAATATTTATGACTCAAAATGAACCATTGTTAAGATTTCTGCTACACTGATCTCATGGCGAAATGAAAGAGATAAATATTAATTTCTACAGCACTACTTCTCCCTCCTTTGGATGGCATATATTGCTCATTAATGCATTAGCTACAGAAATCCTGAGGTTCTCCTACCACTTAATGGTTTTTAGCAATCAGTATTTTTGGCGGAGAAAGAGTAGCTGAAGTTTTTTTTGCCTCTATTGCATTCATGTCATTCCCTCTGACCCAGAAAGCACTCACCCTAGTAGACAAAACCAGTAAGAACCAAAACTCCTAAGAATCATGTCTTATATGAAAGCATAGCTACAGAATATTCATTCTTCTTTCTGCCAGTCTAGACATCCTGGATATACTTCCTTTTGTGTGTACAAAAACAGGCTACAAGCTATAAGTAAACAGTTTATTGGCATTGCAATGTATTATTCATGAAGTATCCTTGTGTTTTATGGTGATCACAAGATTTGGCATGCCACAACTCTGCAGAAAATATCACATTACTTTGCTAGACTGGGTATTTCTGCAGCTTTGAAGATATGCTTTGCTTTCTTATGTTCATAAACCCATTCAGACAATGTTACTTTGCAAAGGATTTTTCTGTTTCTCTAAAAAAACTCACTAATTGTTGCTTTTGCTGAAATACTATAGGCAAGTAGCCAAAATAAAAGAGGATTTTTTTCACTGCCAGCACCACAGTAGAATGCCCAAAGCTACAGCTGGCTGCACTGAATTCTCTCCCCCTCCACCTGGACAAAGATGTATGACCAAGCATAAAACTTTGAAGGATATCATGAACAAAACATCTGGAATAAATTCTAATTAAAAAATTGAAAACCTATAAAATCTTAAATAATTCATTATATGGTAATGACCACAACATTAATATGTGCTTTGATAAAACAAATCTTACAAATTCAGTAAAAAAAGATCAGCAGCATAATAGTAAAGCAAATATGCAGATTTTAAAACCACAATAAAAATTATCAGGTTTAATATTTTACAGTTAATTACAGCAAAAAAGTGGCTGCTTTTAACACAACTTACAGTTTGAAATTACAGCACTTTATGATGAATTCCATTATTATTTTTGAAAAAACACTCAAAAATACCACCAAATTTTAAAAGTGCCCTATTAATGACTAAAAGGACCCCCCTCCCACCCCCCAAAAGACCAAGTAGTCATCTACAGCAACCCAGAGGTCCAGCTGAGGTTTCTAGACTGCTGTCTGTATCAGAGGCCAATGTTGGATCTGTTGACATTGAAGACACATCGTTGACAGATGATGATGAAGATGGATGTTGAGAGCCATTGATCATTGCTGCACCTGTGCTATGAGAAACAAAACAGCAAATCAGTTGCAGATACAGTTGCACAGTTCAGTACTTGCATTAGTCTGTCTCTTCCTAATGGCCGTTACTTCTCCCTGTTTTGGCAAATTTGAAGAGATGTGTGTCAATTCATTGTCACAATAAATAAAACCCATAAGATTTCAATGTAGGGTTTAATGGACGGTATGCCAAGAACCACATAACTCACATGGCATAGACAGCTGCCAAATCGTAGTAAATGCTAATGGCTCAAGGCTAAAAAATTGCGAACAGTAACAGAGAGCTAAGATACCCTACAAAATGTTGAGACCCTAAGCTAGAATATATCTACGTATTTTGATAAAGAAAGGGCCTGGGCTTTTCCCTCTCCCGTTGAGGCTGGGGAATAGCTGGTGCCCACCCAAATCACATCCACTCAGTTTCAGATAGCCTGTGATTTTTCAGAGTCTGAACTTCAGTGAACTCCAAGCTCAGTAAGCAAGGGCAGTCCAACTTTTGTCATAGAGCTTTATCAAGAGTCAGCTAATGGGCACATTTTGCTTCAAAACCCAGCAAAAGGAAAACAAAGTACTCCATAATTTTCCAACATCAAAATCCTGTTTCATTATTTAAAAGATGTAAGTAGTGGTTACATGTTATTTGAAACTGTACCAGCTACTCATTACACATCTAACCAAACTACAGGAACTGAGCACCAGTACATACCAGGATGTTTCTTGAGGACTGAAATGAATGAAGCACCAATCATACAGGGACAATAATAGAGGGATTTAACAAATTAATAAAAAGAGAGATCAGCCCCATATATTTCACTCAAATATGCAATATTTCACAGAGAATTCAAGAGGTTGGGTGATTTAAGAGCCATATTTTTGAGTTACATTACTTCTGGATGTCTGGAACAGCTTTACTCTCTCCTGACCTACAACTCAGTGGAGCTTTGTACTGTGCTTTTATTGTAACCAACCTAAAGGGGCTGGCTGGCCACGTATAACCCCATTCTTGGTTCTCTCCTCCAGGTCCATGACTTCCTTGTATATCAACTCTGAAAACACAGAGAAGGGAAGGCAAAAAATTAATTTGCAATCCCAAGACTAGATTACATCTCCCATTAAAATATACATTTAAATTTCACAGGCTTATTGCTATTCAGAATTAGTTTTGAGGGACAGGTTGTAGGCTACACAGCAACTGGAAAGTGATATAAAAATGTACCGTTCTTTTCTGTTGGAGCTACAATGGCCTAGCACTCTTGAGAACACAGTGACATTGCTCTAAGGCTCTTTCATCCACGCTACTGTGGAACCTGAGGTTAAACTGAGTCTTCCACATCAGCTGTAACCTCACTGTCTGGCCCTTTACTAACACTCCTTATAGCTGCTTCTTACAAGTTCTCTGCTTGATTTTTAAAAGACCACAGTTACTGCTACAACACTCTTCACTTGAAGACTAGTCCTTCGAATTCAGACTTATATTGCTCAAACTCCTGCATCTTTTTCAATTGTAGCTGTTTGCCTAGAAGAGTTATCTTCCCTAAAAATGCTGTCCTATGGTTTGTGAAAGGTGATGGAAATGAACAGGTTTTTAGTTCACCACAAAGGTTCAGCATCTTCCAAGGAAACTTTTTAGTGTCCCAACAATCAAGAGGTTGTAAAGCACTGATCTATTTCCTTGCCATTCCAAGCAGTTAAAGCAAATACTACTAGATTGCTCAGAAGAACTTTAATAACAGTAATCACTGGGGCCCAGCCTACTCCCAAAAAGCCTTATTGTACTTCAAAAGCCCTTCTTACCTTTCCATTCTTCTATCGTGTGCTCCCTCTCATCTAACTGCTTATCTGGTATCTTTGGTGGAGGCTGAAAAACAAAACTAACTCATGATAGAGCAATCAAAAGGGATACAAAACCAGCATAAATGGAAAATTAAATCAACCACTCAGAACATTAACCTGTTCTTAAAATACCGTATTTACATGATCATATATTGGCTCATACTGGGACCTGACCTATATTCTAGGTTCTACTGCTTTAAAGTTCCTCTCATTAACAAATTTGCTTACATTACTGTAATAATTCAAGAGAAATTAAGTCTGGCAGTAGAATAGAAAAATGGTCTGGTAAAAGAGCTAAGTGCAGCAGTCTCCAGCATGTGTAGCACTTTTTAGCTATTTACTGTTAATTACTGAATTTTCCATCTAACTATTCCAGATCAGTACAATTCTAATTGCTCCACTTACATCAAGAATCTTTTTCTATTCTTAGTCATAATCACCAACCACCTTTCTTTTTTAAAAAAGACACTTTTCTCATAAGCTGAAATTGTCCCAAAACTAATATTTTAAGAAAAAAAATTCAATTAATGCCTTTGTTCATTAGTGTTAACAACTAAAAGCTCAAGATCTTGTATTCTGATTTTGCTGGAACATTAATTTCTAGTTTAAGAGTACTAGCTACAACTAATGAAAATATTTCTCTTGCCCAGGAGTAAATACCTCAGGACCCCTTCAAGGGCAATCAAACCACACTGAAACAATTGAAGGTCAATAAATTAGAACCCTACATAAAAGATTTCAGAGGCATTACTACATGTTCAGGAGATTATATGCAATTGTACACAAACACACAGAGACAAGTACTTCAGTCTAAGTCCATTCCTAATGCTGTTTCTAATAAACTCATCTATCATTGTCAATAAAAATAGTTATGACTCAGTTAAGCTTCTAGTGAAATGTACAACAATCTTCTTTCAAGCAACTGTATCAAGCATCACAACAAGATGACTTTAGTACAGTACCTTCCTAAGCAGACCTAAAACAAGAACTTACAGCTTCTGCTTCTGATGGATCATACCAAACATTGATGTATGGGTGCTGCAGGGCTTCATCCACAGAGATTCTTTTAGAAGCATCTATAACCAGCATTTTTGATAACAAATCTCTTGCTTGACTTGCTGCAAAAATAAATTTGTTTATTCAGACTAGTGCCATATATAGAGCATATAACAGTATTTCAGACCTCACAAAGAGGAGATCCAGAGGAAACAAATTCCATTTAAATACCGATACAACCCTCACATAATCTGAGGCTTAGAAGAGTGGTGTTGCATCAAACTCCAGACACACCCTGCCTTTGGTAAGCTCCTAACTGGCTCATAAATTTGTGACTAGCAGTCAGTCTCTTTATACTATAAAAGTTTAATCTCTCTCAGACAATCAAGATGCAAGAATTCTGAGATTAGAGGTTCCTTTGGAAATTTCCTGGCATTTGGACACTCCCTATAGACCTTAAGTGAGTGACAAAGTATCCTCCATAAACTTACTTCGTGGTTACCAAACTGGACCTGGATAAAACAACTGTTTGTATTAGTTATATTCATAGTTAGTATCTACATAATAACTCACTGTATGAATTGATGCTGTAGTTGTTGCTCATCTTTATGGTTTAACATTAAGTATAAGTGGTAGAGACTAGACAAGATAGAATTCTTTAAGGGGGAGAATGATGCCTTAAGATTTTTATATATTTGCAGATTTTTATACAGCTGGATAGTTTCTCACACTTGAGGTAGCAGCTAGCAGTTGCTAACAGCTTCTCACAGTTTTATGCCACATTCAGAAATTCTGTATAATGGTCTTTTCAAGGAAAAGGTTTCAGCAAGGACATCTTGTTTGGGGACACATTTACCTGGACCAGAATAATAAAATACTATAGTCAAAACAAGATAGAAGGCCCAGAATTCTTGAAGGGGCTCCAATGGGGCAGTTCTGAGGGTGGTACCAAGGGCAATTGATTTTCAGGTTGGATATACATATTAGCTATGATAATTAAGTAGCGTTACAAATTTTTAAGAACCCTGTACAGGGTGTGGGCCTCTATACTCCATACACCTCAAAGCGTTCACTAAAGAACTGCCATCTACTTTATCTATATTAATACTGTCTCGAATGTTGGGGTATTTTTTCCTCAATTTTAGGCAACAGTGTGACATCCTTATGTGAAACAGCTCAGCTGGCATTGCAGCCTTGTGTGAAACAGCAGTGGGCAAGCACCTACTACCCCTCTCTGTCGTGAACTATGAGTCACAGAAAATACAATTAGTCTGACTCCACTGAACAAGTGACTTAAAACCACCCAGTTACTGAAATAACTACAGGATATCTATACATTATGAATGTAAATCCCTTCTATTCATCACTAGAGAACAAAGATCTGCTCTGCCTACACAAGTTCTATTCCAACCTCCCCCCACTTCTCTCTAAATCATGTTGGCATCTGTCATTGAGAAGAATATAGGTATTTACTTGTCTTTATAAAGACAGCTCCTAGAATAGGAGCTGTTTCATGAAGATATGTAAGTGGAGGCAAGCATCTACCAGCACATTCATACACTCTCATGATAAAAATATTGTAATATTTAAATCCTTACTGGGATGATTTTAAAGTGAACAAAACTAAGATACATTTCCGTTCAGTATATCACAGTTTTAAAACTTTCAAAATATACAACACACAGGAGACAGATCTTACCTTTAAGTTTATTGTGTTCAGAATCAGCTGGGAATAGGACATCTGGAAAGAGTTTTTCAAAACTATATCCAGCATATTTAGGTCTGTTCTCCACATAAGTTCGGACTGTAGGCTGTAATTTCTTCATAAATTCGGGGCATGGTGTTCCTAGCTGCTCTATTACTTTATTCCATTGATCAATATCTAAGGTTATGCAGCTAAGAAAAACACTGTGTCTAATTTTCAGCTATAAAGTTATATTAAAACCACATGAAGTAACCAACATAGAAAACAGAAAATTATAATAAAATATCAAGTTCATCCTCATAAATTAGGACCACCCTCTTAGAGAAGACAGTGAAACAAAGCAAGAGTATGAGAGCATAGTCAAGGCAATGGGTATTTTAATCAAAATCATAATTAACTAGAAAAGGATATACTTCTGAGAAACAGAATGTTAGAAGACTCACAAAATGCATTAAATGAATTTGAATTAAGGCCTTGTTTGGGTTGTGGAGAACTCACTTCCTGGTGTGAACACACATTCATATGTGGAGTTACTACTCATCACCAAGGCACTTATGAGAACTACCCTATGCAGGTGCTTTGTCCTTCGTTCTCATCTTGGTACCTCAGCCCAGTTCTGGGCAACCTCTTACCAAGGACATGCAACACTGAGCACCAGTGGGCACACAGAGAATGAAGTCTTGGCCCACGTAAGTCAATGACAATATTATCAGAGACTAGAATGAAGATGTTTAAAGAGTTTCAAGTATGCATAAGGAACACCTTAACTGAAAAGTTTACACACTGTAAAGGGAGATGGACCAGTTCATAGAAGAAGAATTTAATACATTTTACTGAACTAAAAAAGTAATGTTTGGCTCAGGAATTCCTAGGTGCAGATGGTTAGATATTGGGAGAGAGCTCAGATACATTTTGTATACCCTTATTCATGTATTCTCCGCAACTTTTTCTTTCCAGCTGCCATCAAAGACTGGATACTGGACCACCTAAATCTTCAGTGGGTTTTAGCAGGCTCTCTCTTCTGTTCTCAAAACTTAGCAACAGATCTTTATGTGAGGATTTTCAAGCTCTTCAGAGCTTTAGTACAGGCTTTGACAAAAAACCTGTTTACATTGTATGGCACTGAGTCTAAATTGAAAAGCTATGCTAACAAACCAGATACATAAAGCAAAGCATGGTGCAGCTTATGCAATGACAGAGTTGTGTGGAAGTAAAGATGCCCCTGATCTCCTCACTGTGCCTCAAAATCTCCACCCCATCTCCACCTCTAAATAGTACTGTATCAATTTTTAAACCGTGCCCTGCAGCAAAAGCAGGAAATTTTTCTGATGGCATTCTAAAATACTAGTCTGTAAGTATTAGTAAAACAAGTAAGATGTCAAACTCCAATTACTTCCATTAATTTTAGTGATGATCCAGAGGTTTCAGTTCTGTTTAGAGTAGATTCTCTGTCTGAAATACTGTTTACTGGATAACCCATATGGACACCACCAAGCCCTTCATGGACTAGAAAGACAGAAATGCCAGGTATTTCTGAAAGCTGTTTTTGCAGTACAAAAATATAGAATTCCAGAATGCAACTAATGAAGATGGTTAGGAATTTTTCTTTCAAAACATTCAAAAGCAATGGATAGGCACTATATTAAACTGGAAAAAGAAAAGAGAGGGGGGGAAAAAAAAAAAAGGAAAAAGGAAAAAATAAGTTTGTTTACCCAAGTGGTATATTGTGAACTTGCAATTTGAAAAGGCAGTTTAAAACCAGTATTTTAAAAATTAGAACTACCTCAATCTGGAACTATATAGCTGCATTATCTTTTGACCTTTTACAACTATATCCTCGGCCAAAGGTAAGGATACGATCTGTACCAGGAAATAAAACACCACCTTTGATCATTTCTCCCATGATGCACCCAACTGACCAAATGTCAACTGAAAACAAAATGCAATGATATTAACATAAAAGAGAGTTATTAAAATAAAATAAATAAAAATATCTAGACACACATACACATGAAGTGACTATAAAAAGCATGTGTAATGTAATGAGTGAAGGTGAATGTATGCTAACTATAGGACCAGCAGAGACTATGTCCTACTGCTAGGTGCAGCCTGAATATAAATGAAGTTCTTTCTTTTTTTTTTGTGTATCACAAGAAAAATCCATGTTCACTTAATAAAAAAAAAATTGTACAATATGCATCTTCATGACACAACATCAATAAAAAGGTTAATCACTTCCTAACTAATTCAACCTGCTGCAGCAGCACAAGGATACAGTCCCTTCCTGGAAAGAGGATTTTGTGGCAAACCATTTCGCCCATAATGCACCCCACAGACCATAAATCCACTATGTTTGTAGCACAAAAAGAAGGAAAAGCAAAGCAAACGGTCATTTAAAATTAAAAGAAGCATAACATGACTGCATCCTATAAACTGCAGAGACAGCAAAAGAAGAGCAAATCTTTGTATTAATCAATGAAAACATTTTTAAATACACCATATGTAAGGATTAGCTTTTAACTGTCTCAAATACAAGGCACAAAAACATCCTTTTCTTTACTATAGTGCTAGAACAAGAGCTTGAGCACAGAGAGAGAGACATGAATCAAGCAGAGTAAAGCCCTTCTCCAAGCTCTGAGGCTTCCAAAGCAAGACTAGATTCAAGCACCAAAGAGAGCTTAATTTCTTAAAATTCCACTGTAGTTGTAAAAATAATTCTAAAAGTAGCAAAGTAAACTTTGCAAAAATATTGCCTATTGAACAGCTCATGCTTTTTAGGAGAATTAATTAGGTATTACATAGGAATTAAAATTTGACATCAAGTATTTCCTAAAAGTCGGATTACTATGCATCTCTCTCTTGCTTTAAATAAAAAGCAAACAGAATCAGTAAAAGATCACTTAGAATTTTAGAGGATCAGTTAATGACAATGTTAGTATGCTCCTAGAAGATTTTCAATTGAAATCATTTGTTTCAAGATATTTCTCCAGTTATGCTGAAATAACATTTTATACAAAAGAAAAACTCAAAAGCATTTTTTTTTTAAATGAAATATGCATTTTTTTACATTACATTAAAATAAATCATTCAAAAGACATACTTAAAGATGCACAAGTTTACTTTGTACAGGTATGCCAATTTCTTTTGCAGTTGCTTTCAGAGGTATTGTTAACTCTGTATGCAAAAGTTTTCTTGAAGTCATAAAATGATATTATTATGAATACTTTTATACCAAACATGACACTGGAATTTCAATTAAGCAGATAAGAAGGGGATTTAAATGAGAACAATTGTATACTAAGAATCACATGTAAATGTTCTGAAGGAGCTCAACGATGTCAAGAAAACAGTGTTGCTTCTTACTGAAAATATTCCTTCTCCCTTATTTATAAGTTCCTCTAAAATAGTATCTAATCATATGGTAGGAGATCTTAGTTGTGCATATTAATAGGACAAAATTAAGGGCCTGGTTCATTTAAAAATGATTGTCAACATTTTATGATTAGTGCCGTCTTTTCCTTTAAAAAACTCTTTTCAAATATTGTTCAACTTAGAGACCTAAAGATTTGAATCCAAGTTTTGCACTTGACTTTTAAATAAAATTCTGAATATTGACCTTTTGACCTGCAAAACAACCTACTGCCATCCCAAGCCAAAATATACCCAAATCTGTTGTAATTAGTTTGTGTCCAACACGATAAAGTTACCATCCTTCTGGTCACCCTACAAACCAAACACGAGATGTTTTGGGGTGTTGCGATTTGGTGCTTTCATTAAATCAAATAAAACCTGTCTACTTACAAGACTCAAATAAAGCTAAACTAATATGTACACTGAGGACTGCTCCTGTGAATGCTTCTAGGGAAGACTGAGTAAAATGACTAAAATCTCATTACAGACTTGAAAAATATTTTTAAAAATCTATTGCTGTCATAAAGAGTCCATTTTACTCTTAAAACCGCTGTCTGAAGTGAACTTACTGTTTTCTAAACTCTAGAAGAAAAAAATACCATGTGAAAATGAAGTTCAAACCCAATGTACATATGAGGAAACTTAGAAGTAGTTGTTTCAGAGGGTGTAGGGCTTTCCTTTCTGATAATCATGCACATAACTGTGCATAAATCTAAATATGTTAAGCTATGTGTGCATGAATAGTTTTGGTGTCCTCCAGTTTTGAATTTCTTGAGTCTGTAAGGATTGGTTTCTTAACGTGATACACCCAAATCTCCTTCAGTAATAAACCCTATGTAGAACTTAATTCTAAATTGCAATCCTCCCACAAAAGTTCAGCAGGGCACCGAAACTGCATGAAACTGCCAGATAATCCTGCACCCATTTTTTAACCATCAATTTTGAATATTTAAATCTAAACTACACAAGTTAACTGTTAATTTAACTATTGGTTTAAGCGGCTATAATAGGCATCAATACTAACAGGTGAGGCTCCTGGACAGCCCATGATTCTTACTGTAAGTGCATCCTTGATACCTGACCTGTCTCCCTCTCATGAGAGCTCCACAAACTCCTCAGGCAGTGACTGACAAGAGTAACAGCTTATAGAAATAGCCTTTTAATGAGAACAGTACATATGGAAATGCACACTGTCTCCGGAGTCAGTCCATAGATTTACTTTTACATTTTCCAAAAGTGCCTGTCTCATTTCAATGGCCATGTATTTGGCTTTGGGAAGATGTGATACTTTTCAAATGAGAGTAAATTATTACTTATGTTTTGCTGCACAACACAAGTCATGCTTCTTTAAGGAACAGTACTGCCGGTAGAATGACAGGGTACTCTAGAACACCATCTATTTAATGCCAATACTAACCTAAGCAATCTTTTAGTGAAAAGAATGTTTCACACATTTGCAACTCAAAACTACTATTTCAGAGAAAAATTTAAAGTGGGCAAGCTGAGTCAGAAAACTTGTGACACTAAACATATCAATTCCTTCTATAAGGCAGCTGCATGACTCAAGACTACAGCTTTAGGTACTTGTATCTAGTGTCCCTTAAGTGGCCAATGTGAAGTGGTGGGGGGTGGGGAAAGACAAATTTACAAATCTACGAAACTTCAAGACTTAAAAAAATAACTTGCTCTTCTCACCCTGTGCCTTCTAAAGTACAGGAAAAATAGCCAGCCATGGAGGCCGTTTGAAGGAATGTACATCCTCTCATGCAAGCTAACCATCCAAAGAGAAATAAAAACCAGAGCCTTGCAAAAAAAGATCTATTCTCATTCCTCTGAGCTGCCTTCTTTCATTGCTAACACTGTTCACACACAACCTGAAGTCACTTGCCGTAACGGTACGCAGTTGCCAGGCAGGTTTACAGACTATATTAGGAATCCTGAAAGGCAGAGGAAGCCCCAGTTGTGTCAGTACCGTGAGGAGCCACATCTCACATCCCCAGGAGACAGCTCCCCAAGCCTAAAGCAGCAGGGCATCTCAGCGCCTTACTGGAGTATCAACAGAGAGTTTAAAATACCTGCAGTGACCTCTGGGCACTGTGCCTGCCTGAGCTGGGAACAAGCAAGCTGCCTGGCCACACTGATCAGTGAAACAGCAGCAGAATCAGGACTGCTGCAACAGAAATTCAGGAATGACATGGCCCTTTGCTTTCCTAATGGATACTGGCTGTGGCTGTTTCACTGAGAAGGTGCAACGTACTTGGTTGTGTGTTTTCCTCAAATGACATAGCCTTGCCTTATTTTCTTGTAGAAAACACAGAGACACAGACTGGCCACAGAGCAAGTATAAAGACGAGGGAAATGTATTCAAGCAGAGAGACAAAGTCAATTTCCTTGGAATTTATCACAGTCCTCAAGGAATCTATGATCCTTCATGACATACTCTGCATTCTTGATTCCAGTATATTCTTGAATTTTTCTTCAGCAACATTAAAGAACTTAGTGCAACAGGTTTAAATAAGGCTGGTTTTAATAAAAAGCAATGCCACAGTAAGTAGTCTTAGCTAGTTTGTTGCGCCGTAGCCTTTATGTTCCCTACATCCTGAAAGGCTATACTGAATATAGTTATTTAACATTCAATTTAGTACACATATCTACTGATGAATTACAATTTACATCTTCATGAGAAATCAAGTCAGGTGAAGATGTATCACACTATATATCACATATTAAGATAATATATTTCCAGTTCTTATGGATGTCCCTTTAATCTACCAAGCAGGTTATTTAAATTTTTAAAGAAAAAGGCCCTTAATTTCTTCTCCTATTAAATGCAAACATTTTCTAATGGGTTGAGTTGAATAACAAATTGGCATATCCAGAATCTGCATTTTGGTCACAAAACTAATTTATAGAATTTCTACAGCTTAAAAAAAAACATCAACATGTAAAATGTGGTGTGCCAAACAGAAAAAAAATAATATAAAGCTATGCCAAAGAAAGACTATATTTGCTGACCGTTTTCTTTGTATCCCATCCCTAGGATGACCTCTGGTGCTCTGTAGTAACGAGTCACTACATAAGGCGTCATCATAAAACTAGTTCCTGCAGTTCTGGCCAGTCCAAAGTCAAGAATCTTCAAAGTGCAGTCTGACTTTACTACTATATTACTGGGCTTTAAATCCTTTGAAAAGAAACATCATATATGACTGCTAAGACAAGCACAAAGTACTCTGTGGTTCACATTTTAAAAAGATAATACTGCTAGCATTAAACCCCACATTTACAACTAGGTTATTGCTGTAACTGCAGTTTTTTCCCCTTGCATTAATTCATGTGCATTCAGCAGGCTACAGAATTAATTCTTTTGTTGTGCTTGTATATTTATATAGCAATTAAAGAAGGAAAATACAACCAGCATTACAAGATATGTTAGCAATGTCTGAAATAAACTGAGGTTAGTAAGAAATGTTAGCTCTGAGGAAAGGTCTAGAAACTACTCACTGGATCAATGATTATGAATATGGTGCAGAACACAAGTAACATGACAGTTGCTGAAATCATTTGATGCAATAATCATTTTGATACAAGAATTATTAGAATTACAATGTGAATATAAAAAGTAAAAGGTTTATTTGCTAGTTGAGGTTACATTACCTCTTCTGAATCAATATATTTCTCTGGACAGGAAGGAAATCCCCATTCCCACATAGTTTTAGTTTCCCATCTAGGATTTGGTCTTATACTAATTTTGGCAACCAAACCCCAAAAGGCACTATTGAAAAACTGCCAAAAGTTAACAAAATCATTATACTGGAGAGGAAAATATAGAGTGGAGCTCTAATATAGCTTCAGATCACCTTCATTAGAAACATTGTAGCTATTCTTTTCACTTGAACCCTACTGAAATAGTGGATTTACAATATCTGTTTATATAGACACTACACAGGCATACTGTGTCATAATCTCAGGAGGATCTTACACACATCTGAATGTCACAGGGCAAATATTACAAACAAGGCAACTTCAGAATAACTTTGCAATCATAAAATGATCCACAGCACACAGGCCAACACAGACAAGACTTAGATCCTTCCTGTCTACACTCTGAGATTAATGAGAGAAAAACCTGAGATATAGCAGAGGACTCCAGCATTTGAGCTGCAGCTGTTTGATAAGCAGCCCTATCTGACACTGCTTCATAAAGCCTTAAAAGTGGCTATCTGCAAGACTTATGTAGTTTCCTTTTTTACTTGTATGACTTTCAGCAATCTCCTCATAAAGCTAAGAAAACTGCATTGAAGACAGAGAGGAAATCACAAAAAAGAGTTCCAGAACAATAGAATTTTAATGGCTAATTAAAAATCTTGCATACATACATATTCATACGTGCACTTCCAAAGCACTCGCACAAGGACTCTGCCGACAACTTTGGCTTAAAACATTCTCAAACATCACAAATTAATTCAAGTTTTCTAAGGCATCCCAGCCCTTTATGTTTCAGATTCTGCTACAGTCCTGTTTATAATCAGCTTTATTTTTGCACAAATCTATTATTTTCAGGATGTTCACTGCAAAACCCCAGGTGCATGCTCATGGTATTAACTATACTCATCCTTCTCAAAGCTGCAGGATTAACACTAAAAATGTTAGATCTTCCCTTTGCAAGAGAAAAATCACTAAAAGGACAAAATGCAAAAGCTTCCAGAATGCCGGCCATCCTTAATTTCTGAACACCATGTAGCTGTCATGAAACCCAGGATCAAAATGATGGAGGCCAGACTAGACTTACACTGCATCCAAATTCATGCAGAACCCGTATCTCTTATGTTTTAAATAAACAGAAACTCAAAACTTCCATTAAGAGTGATCAAGTTAATTCGGCCACATAAATATAGCCAGAACCTATAGCAGAAGATATGTCACTGAAGCTTAAAAATGTAAAATATCAGTGCTTAGAAAACAGATTTTTCACAGCTGTCTTCCCATTAACCAGACGGGGAGAAAGGGACATCTCTGGAGGGTAGTAATTCATGGCTTCTATGGACTTTTCCCTTTCTAACAAAAGATTTGTAAAGGGCTTCCATAATTAGGTCCTTTTGTTAAGAACTTAAAATCGGGCAGAATTCATGTTTCAGAGCTTCCATGCAAGACTAATGAGACACTCTGTGTTCCTCAGAAAATCAGTGAGGCACAACTCTGCAAGGCTGATCATTCATCCCCCTCAGATTATGAAATAAAAATGAAGGTTTACTTCTACACTGGCTGGAAACTGCATCTCTGCAGAATGCTTGGAACACAATAACGCTTGTTAAAGTCTGTGTGAAGTTACAGTCAAATCTTTACAGAGATCAAGCTTATACCCATTGATGTGGCAACTAAATGTGCTCCCTATGACTTTTTCAGGTGAAATTGACTGAAATTCTTTATGCTTGATCTCTGCTTTGTTCCATGACTTTAGTTCACTAGGAAAAAAACCCACTTATTTCTACGGCAAGTAGTATCCAGTGCTATAAGGCACATACACAGATTGTTGGGATTTCAGTAATTCAGCAAGGTTTGAAAAAGTTACTGAGATGCTGAGACTTCCACTACTGTGTTAGAAGCTAGGAATCCAGTTTAAAAACACATGAAACTACCAACACCAGAAGAAGTTTAAAGCTTTAGGTAACACTAAAGTGGTACACTAGATTCATAGCCAGAATGCTCCACAGGCAGCCACAGTAGTGTAGAACTACATTTAAGGAGTTTCAACCAAGTAATTAGCTTTGAACATTAAGGACAGTGGTGCTGAGAGCCCAGAAGAGGGGTATAGTTACTGCTCCAGCCACATGGTCCATATGACCCTTTTGAAGCATGCCCTCCTTGACTTCCAAGGTTTTGTTTAACGTGTTCTACAGAGAAACAAAATTTTGATACTTTACACCTTGAAGTATAAAGGCACAATGTACACAGCAGGTAATGTTCTGCCTGAACATACTTAACCTTCTAGGAAAGTCTGAGAAGAAGCTGTCAGCTGAAAACCTACGAGGAAGACATGCAAGTGAAACATATCTGCACGTGTCCTTCAAAAGCATTCGTGCATACATATGGTACTATTTACATAGCAATTGTATCTATAGACTCTTTGGCATAGTTTATCCCTGTACGATACGAAGCATTTCGAAGACTTAATCCATGTTTATAGAGGCAGGAATTCTATCCTCAAAGCAGTCTTTACTCATGCCCACCAACTACCTGCATAGCAACTCCTTTTCTATAAATATACAAATGTTCGTGATTTCCACAGGATCAACATCCACTTTACAAGAGAACAAACCATGCTGGAAGCAAGCACTGCTTTAAGAACTCCCTCATGCCTGCGCTAAGATCAACAGAGAGACATTTTTACATTGCCTACTCTAGCATGTCCATGCAATAAATATGCCATTTTCCAAATCTAAAAAAGACCTTGGAAGACCCACAGCAATTAATTTGCATACAAAAGTATTGAAGAGATAAGGAAATGTGAAGCTGCACACAAATCCATTATTTCAAACAGGCACAAGACACAAAGGGCTGCATAATCTCAGTCATATGCAATATAATACCACAACAGCGGTAAGTTAAGCAACCTAGTTTTCCCTAGAATTCCCAGAATAACACAAGAAGCCTCCTGAGCTGTCTCAATGCTCACATGCAGACCAAGCAGCACCAGGTACAATGCCTGGTTGCAGACCATGCTTCTCCCTGCTTTTCTTTGCCCATCTCTTTCAAATCAGCAGTTCAGAGAAACTGCATGCAAGAATGGAGGCTTCACCTGAGCTCCTCACTGGAATGAAGCAGCTGATGAGTACCAGAACTAGCTGAGCAAAAGGAAGCAGTGTTTGGCCACTCAAACTGCATTTTCTATTCAAAGAATTGTCCCCATTCCCTTGGGGAAAAAAACAGCAGGCTGAACAGGGCGTCAGACTGCCAGATCCAGCCTGCAGGTCATTCAACAACCCAGTCACAATGTGGTGGACCACTGACCTGGACAAGCATCCTAACATAGCAATTCCTGCGGTAGCACACAAAATGCCATTCGTGATTAACTTTGCTGTGTACATCATTTCTGAGGAAGACTATATAGCAATGACTGAAACTATACCACATGACTAAGTTTAATGAAATCTTTTGCATCCCTTCAGAAATGAAAACTTCTCAAACTCTCTAAAAAAATTACAATGAAAAATGTGATACTGCAGAAATACCAGCTTACCATTTCCCAAACTAACATATTTATATTTGAAAAGTTGTAGCTAGACAATCTCAAGCAACCTTTACACTGCATACATATATGAGACATTTAACTTGAACAGGCGACCTTAAATTCAAAATTTCTTGACTGGATTGCAACAGACATGCCATTTAAAAAGTAGTAGTCAGTCTGAATGAATGCTTTGTGACAGACAGGTGTGTAATGCAAGCTCCACTTATAGGTCTTTATCATCTATTTATCTGAAGATTTCAGATACATATTCATTACTCTGCAGAATACAGAAAAGCAGAAATAAAATGGGCAGCATCTTCCAAAGATGGGATGTCAGGTTTGGTTACCAAAACAATAAAGACAGAGACACTTTCAGACATTCTTTCCTGCCATGACTACTAAAACAAAACGTTATATAGAATTGGAGGTAATGTAACTCACTGCAAAAATCTTTTGCTTGCTTTGTGCAGATTATTATCAAATCATTCAAATGGTTCATTTCAGAATTAGCCTTAAGTGTGATGATTTCCCTTCAGCTTTCTCTCTCTGCCTATGGGACAGGCTACGAGTCACCCTTTATGATCCTATTTCTCCATTTTTTAATCTTTTAAATACTCAAAGTAAAACCAGGTGCAATGCAAATTATACAGTTTAGTTCACTTACCCTATGAATAATTCCAGCTGAATGAAGATGTTTGATACCACACAGCATTTGATAAAGAAGATAGGACATTCGTTCATGGTCTAGCTCCATCTGAATCACTTGGCAGAGATTTGCATCCATGAGCTCCATCACAATGTAGCTTATGAAGAAAAACAAAATAAATCAGATAATACCACCATTTTGTTGTATTTTTTCTCTTGCTCATCCTTTGGCATGAATATTTTGAAAATAAATTCTCAGCTATAGTTCAAATTAGACTTACACATCTTGAAATTCTTCCAGGGATTTTTGTGGTGTGAACACATTCAGTAGGCCGATTATCTGTCGGAAGGGGGAGAGGAAGTGTAATTGTACCACAGAAATAGAAAAGTTGCAGAGTCAACAATTCAAAACTGCTAACTAATACTCTGATACAAACCTCCTGGTATGC
The DNA here is from genome assembly GCA_035221455.1 of Xenops minutus. NCBI lineage: Eukaryota > Metazoa > Chordata > Aves > Passeriformes > Furnariidae > Xenops > Xenops minutus. Next base: position 17,080,821 of record JAWWEE010000159.1, on the reverse strand, counting down.
ACTGAAGCTCAAGATGCCCAGTGGCTCAGCCAGGCCTAACACGCTGTAACAGTTACTAATGATTTTAAAAGGAGCATTTTTGCTCCACAAATCACATCATCTAATGACATTCTGTTGTGTGTTCAAAAGATAACATTTAAAACTTAACGAAGTTAGTCAGTCTTCCCTTCCTCCTACTTTCAATTTGAAGAGACCTGGCAAGATTTTTATTGCATATGAGGAATAATAAATTAAAGCCTGACAAAGACTCCCTAAGAAATACCACTTTGCCACTGACATAGCTGAAGAAAAAACTCAACCCAAAAGAAAACCAGATTCTTAGAGCTGACTTAAGACATCTCCCCATTGCTAAGAATGGATGGGATGTGTAGAAACAGGCCAAGATACTACTTATCAAGAGACAGGCAGGCTTACAATAGTTTATCATCACACAACTTATGCTTAGGTGAAACTTCCTTCAGAGAATTCACATAAGCCACCCCTGCCTGAGAAAAGTTATAAAATTTTCCCAAGAAGCTAAAGGACAGAGTATGTTTGCTATGACTCCCTCCATCCCTAGCAGCCATCTTCCTGATAGGGGATTAAGAGGGAAAGCAAGAAAGACCGAACACAGCTGCCTTTGAAGGAAGAAAATGGCCACAGAAAACACCAGCCTTCTGTAATTCAACTCTGATAAATTTATCACTTATTCTCTTCCCATTTCTGTGATCTGCTCTACTGCTCAGCTTCAAAAGCATCACACAGTTACTGCTGTCACAACACAAGATTCCAAACTCATTCATGCACCAGGGCAAAAAAAATAAAGTATTACAGCCTTTTTCCTCCTATGTGTCTAGCAGCAGCAACAAAGGCAAGGATGTGCTTACCAATCATCATCCTCTTATCTGAGAGCTGCATGTAAAATGTAGCAATGTAACACTGACTCCCTGAGTTTGAAGGGGGTATTTAAAGAGTGGGCAGGTATTAAAACTAGCAAATAATAGCTCTTCTGAAAGATCCTTCCGTACTTATCTTGGAGACACAACCATGCAATGAAAACCTCCCTCAAGTCACTTCCTTGTACAAAGAATAACCTTCTAGTTAATCCTTCAACATTTGGAGCAGGACAAGGACACTGTACTCACATTTTTGTGATTAACGCACTTCATAAGAACAAGCTCTCTGTAGGCTCTTTTAGCGTGGGTTTGGTTCTGAAACGGTCGGCTTAACTTCTTGATTGCAACATTCCTTTCAAGGATGGCATCGTAAGCTGCACTGTAATTAAAAAGAACATTATTCCATTTATAGTGCCAGGGTCCTTTACGCTGTGGCAGTTGCAACCTTTTTCAGATACCTTGTATCATGTCTGCAGAAACCCCAAATTTCCAGTGTTACTCAGTTTTAGTAAAATAGCAAAGTTTCCTCATATGTTGAGTGATTCAAAATTTTAAAGTATTTCCCAGCTTCAGAGTACTAACACATGACAATCTCTACAAAATAATGCAGGATTTCTGCTTCCTAAATACATTGAATTCTTGCCACTCATTGGTACCCAAGAACAGACTGTCTAAAAAAGATCCAAAACACTTCAAACATAAAAAGCACATCAATTTTACATAAAATGTTCACACTGAAAGGAAGGAAAAAGAGAGAAGTAGGTTACACCGAGGTCCCATGCTTTTCACTTACGCAATTGCTTAATATCCTGATGACAATGAGAGCGTCAATGTCAAGACAAGAGAGTGTTTAGAAAGCTTTAACATCTAGTTGTCACCGGCTTTAACTTGGTAAAAAGAAAGAATAACATTTTGATTGCAGATTAATGACAAGATTGTCATATGATTCAGTGACACAGGCTGTTTAACTGATGAAGACTGTTACTGGGGACAACTCCCTTACATATCACATTTCCATGACAGGAAGGCTTGGCTTGCTTTTCCTGTCAGAGCTAATACAAAAGCTCACCACCCTGCAGAGTCAGGAAATATTTATCAGTTACTAAAAAAGTCTCAGCAGGGAAAATATTGTTTTCTTGTCTCTTATCAAGAATGGTATTCAAACATAATGAAGAACATCTCCCAGCAACCAGTAGCACCTATTAAATCCTAAACTCAGTACTTTAAAAAGTAGATTGTCTATACAATGTATAGTATGTAGGCTTTAATGATTTTTAGTTTTTTTTTATCATCAAAACCTCTAGTCACTATTGAAGAGTGTCAATATTGAATTAAAAAAAATGGGAACAACAGGCACTGGTAGCTTTCTTTGGTTTACATTTTCCACTATATCTGGAATTCTTCTACCTGCCCCCAAGATAAGGATTATCTTATGAAAGAGTGTCCAAGATGTGGCTAGGGAAGATCACCAACATGGGATTTCTGTGCCAGTATTTAAAATTCTGCATCCTCAGTACAGAACAGCAGCCTTAGAGCCTGTTTCAGTATTAGGCCATCCACTTAATATTCTTCCAAATCAAGTTGGATCTGGGTTTTTTTGTTTTGTTCTGTTTTGTTTGGTTTTTGTGGTTTTGTTTTTGTTTGTTTTTTTAAACAAACAATTACAGACTGACAACAACTGAAAAAAACTCCAACCCAAATCACAAGAACTACACCGTATCTCCTCCAGACATGGGCAAGATTTAACCACATGAGTGTTCCAGTCCTCCTCAGGGTGAGTAGAGAGATTTAACTATAAATGCTTCAATTACCACTAGCAGCAACTACACAGTGGCAGTTGCTAAAGTAACTGCATGGTCAGTTTTTGGATCTTAGCTCTAGGGAGGGTAATAAATTTGGAAAACAGGTAGCAACACATGACTGGCAATCGGGACAGTGATACCATCTAAAGCTTTTGCTGGCATTTCTGTAGCAACTAAACAAACTAGTCAAATGACTGTCTACATCCTCAGTATATTAACATACATGCAAACAAAATTCAGATCAGTGTTTCTTATGCTGCTACTCAGAGACCAAATACTCTTAATGCTAGAAGTTACCAGTTCAAAAGAGTACTGGCCTTCAAGTCTTCATTTGCACTAAGCACGCTGTTTTATTATTAACCCTGCTAAACCACAAACATGAATTAAAAACCCACCCATACCACACATTCTCTTAACACTGATTAAGACACGATCAAGGTAGTAAAGAGGTTAAGGGAAAGTGTTTGAGATTATGCTTTTCCCTACCTTTCTTTTCCTTGATGTTTCCTTTGTATTTTTACATACCTGTTTAGCACCTTAATAGTTACAATAAATTGGAAAATCTGCAAGTTCCTGTGCTATCTACATCCTTCTCTTGAACATTCAAAAAAACTTGCAAAGCTCAAACCAACATTTCTCTTTGGGGCAATGCCACTGCACAGGAAACAATGCCTAAAAGCAGATAGTTGCCACAACCTTAAATCACCTGGACACTTCTCAGTCCACAAGAGCTCTTATTCAAAGAATTACACTGTCAAATCATAATTTTCCTAAACTGCATCAGGCATTTACATATTATGATGCCAGTCAGTATCACAAATGCTCACTAACTGGGTATTAGAGACTACACAAATGAAACTAAGTGAAACAGACTCCTAACAAATCATTTAAAGAAGTACAAGCACTTACAAGCAGCAAATCTATAGCGTATTTCTCACTGCAAGCAGTGTGGATTAGGATTAGTTTCTTGATCCAATTCCCCCCTCCTCCCCCCAATTAATTTACAGGACTCTGCACAGCTGGCTGAATTTGCAAAGAAGGGCATCGGTTCAGAAGCTGGAAAGGACACAGGACAAAAAGCAACAGCAACAGCCCTTGCTAAAGAAAGACAGCCAACAGTTACCATGGCTTTTTTTGCCTGCAGAAGGCAATTCTCCATACCCCTGCTCAGGAACCTGAAAAATTCTGTTAAGGAAACTTGAAGGTATATTTAAATTTTAAAGAAACCTTACCATACTATCCCTTGTGCTCCTGATCCTATTGGTTTCAAATTTTGGTAACGTTTCAGTACAGTGAAAGTAGAGTCTCCAATTTCAACGCTGTAGAAATTGTTGTCACGTTTGCTCCTACTCATGACGGCGACTTACGTTAGTTCACCTCATCCAAATTTTGCTTCTGGCCTATGAAGAAATAAAATTTGAAAGACTAAGATTTTACAACTCTGTGTAATCTGGCAAAAGACAAAATTCCTTCTAAGACACAAAAGATACTTCCCAAATGCAAATGTAAGTTATTTTTAATGTCTGCAGGAATTAGAAGGCATGTGCCCAAAATGTTTTAGGACTGCTCCTAAGATAAGATTCTAGAAGGATAAAAATAAACCAAAGGTGAATGGAGGGCAGCAAAAACCTTAGGTGGGAGTGACAGAAAGTCAAAAGGTAGGAAGCTACATGTCATCCAGAGAGTGCCAAGAGTCCTACCACCCCTTCAAACATACACATGCACCAAGGGAGCAGGGTTTGGGCCAGACATTCTACAGAGGTCCCATCCAACCTGAATTTTTGCATGACTGTAAATAAAAGAGTGACATAACACGAACAAGTCTTTCAGATATTGCAATCATCAAAACACTCTTGGTCGCGACTTCCAGGAATACCAGCCTGATGTGGAAACACATACAGTCTGTCTAGGCCAGAGAAGGAAAACTGGCCTTGTCAGAGATCTCACATACTAGCTCCTATGAATGAAACTAATAATCATGGAAAGAGAAAACAAGAGTACGAACAAAGGAAGTATATTTTCTCAAAGTCCCCTCATATTAAAAAAAAGATAGGCTTACTGGAGTGAGCCAAAAAGCCTAATTTCTTAGCTATACATCACAGCAACCCCAGGTCTTCCTTCGCTATCCCTTTATATCTGTATCTTTGGATTCTGTTACTTTCTGAACACTCTGTTCACAGATGTATTTGCACACAGTCTTGGAATCAAAATGCCCAACAAACAAATAATGACAAAAACCCTCCATCCTGAATTAGGAAGAAAGAAAATTTGTTGTGGACGGTATGAAATCAGTGAAAAAAATTTTTGAAAATCAGAAAACAAAGAATGAAAACAATAATTCATGTAATCTTACATTTGTTCATCATCAGCTGAGGAAAAAACAAAAAAAAGGATCTTGAATTCATCCACTAAAACTGTATTAGGATCTAGTGACATTGAACAATGCAGGATTCGCGGGAATAGCTTAGTAAATAGAGCTCTGCTGTTTGGTATCAGCATCAAGATAATGAACGTTTAATACTTCACTGGATAATTCCTCAGAAACAAAAGCAGGAAGGACTGCTCATCTCCCTCCAAGGTTTCCAGATGAATGTTGAGACCTTTTCATTTAAAGGTCAATATTTTGAATACCCAAAGCAAAGTGTTTAACTGAATTTTCTTTCAATCTGGTAAACTTCATAGGATCAAAGAGTGAAACAAAGCAAGTATGGTTTAAGAAAAGGATCCTGAGAGACAGTATTCTCTTAAAAAACAATTCTTTTATATTAAAAGATTTTACCTCTACAAGGTACATAGTATTATAACCAAGCAAGTCTTATCACCTTAAAGCTTTGTCATTTACTACACGTGCAAAACTGTATCATGTGCTTGCCAATACAGACTGAGAGACTTGCATTTACTAACCATTTTATAACTCATAATTATATTTTAATATATAGCAGTGTATAAAAGAAATCCTTTTTTATTTCTACTAAAGCAAAAAAAAAATTCTGTATGCAATCTTCCTGTAATAAAGCTTTAACACACTGTGCTGGGTTTCTGTGCCCAGGTTTTGGTAGCAGGGAGGGCTAGTGAGGTGGCTTCTGCTGGAAGCTGCCAGAAACTTCCCCTTTGTCTGGTGGAGCCAACAATAGCCAGCTCCAGGATGGGCTTCCTGGGGCTGGCCAAACCAATTAGAAACAACAGTAACACCTCCACAGTAACAGATTTAAGACAGAAAGAGCAGAGTGAGAACATGTGAACAACAATGTAGACATCACGGTCAGTGCTGGTCCCCCTGCAGCCCATGGTGAGGCAACTGTGCCCCTGCAGCCCATGAAGGACCACCGAGGTGCAGAGCTCCACCTGCAGCCCAGGGAAGAGCCCATGCTGGAGCAGGTGGATGCCCAAAGGAGGCTGTGACCCCATGGGAGGCCCTTGATGGAGCAAGGTCCTGTCAGGGACACGCAGCCTGTAGGGAGAGGAACCTATGCTGGAGCAGGTTTTGCCTGGTAAGACTTGGGGTCCAGCAGGGGACCCATCCTGGACCAGATTGTTTGCGAAGGACTGCACTTCATGAAGAAGCGACTCACAAGCAGCAGTTTTGTGAACTGTTGCCTGTGGGATGGACTCACACCGGAGAGGTTTGTGAAGTACTGTCTCCCCTGGGAGAGACCTCACAGGAAGCAGGGGAAAGACTCCTCTCCTTGACAGAGGCAGAAACAACCTGTGATGGACTGACCATAATGCCCATTTCCCATCTCCCTGTGCTGCTGAGGGGGGAGGAGGTAGAACTTGGAAGGAGGGGTGGGAGAAAAGTGGTTTTAAGGTTATTTTACTTCTCACTCCTTTGCTCTGATCCAGTCATTAATAAAACTAATTAATATCCTCACTCTGAGTCTGTTTTGCCTGTGATGGTGATCAGTGTCCTCTCTGAGCTCTTAACTCATGAATCCTTTGTTGCATTTTCTCTCCTCTATCTAGCTGCAGAGAGGAAGGAGCGACAGACTTCAGTGGATACCTGACATCCAGCCAGGGTCAACCCACCACACTCCCTTCTGAATATATAAGCTTTTTAGTCACCTAGGTACTGCCTATAACCATTTTGTGTCTCTGCTACAAAGACATACGAAAAAAACCCTTCAATCCATTTGTACACTAAGTCTAAGCTTCGTCATTGAAAGGCCCACGCTTTGGGCTGTTAAGAGTACCTCTGGTGACACAAAAAAAAAAGATTAAGTTTGTAACAACATGTGGTACCTAATTATATCTTTTCTTTAGAGACAGAACTCTTACAACTAAAAAATACCCAAACAAACCCAAAGCAAAACAAAAAACTGAGTTAGTAAAGAACAAAGAAATAAAATGAAAAAAACATAACATACTACAAAAGCACTATCCAATTATGGTTTAAAAGGCATTCCCTGCTACTGGACTATTTAAAATGTTGTTAAAAACATGCCAAACATTGCACCTGAATACTGAAGAGCCTACAGTGCACTGTATCTTTCTACTGACAGCTGAAAAAACTCTTTTCTCGTTGCTGACATATCTATTAAACTCTTTAAAAAATAAATTACTAGAAAGTTTTAAAGTCCTTCCCCTTTTAGTCACAAAACTTCTTAAGTAACTCGTCCTTATAACAGATGCTCTTAAAGTAGCTGTGCCTACTCTGTAAGAGACCTGATCTATGTGGACCCTTCCTCAGACACCCAGGTCCCCCCACTACCATGATCCATCAATACCCTAGGAAGACTGTGAGGATTTAAGGTTTCTCAGACCTCTATCTGGCAATATTTCCAAGTAGAAAATGAGTAAAGAGTAAGACAGGAGAGATGAGTTTTGCAGTGCAAAGATTGCTTTTGCAGGAACTATTTAGAGAAGCAAGCATGTCAAAACAAACAGCCCTTCTATTACATACAGCAAAACCATCTGCACTGTTTCAGGGAAGGGACTGCTCTCTGAAATGGAAAACAACAACAACAAAAAGATGTTTAAAGAACTCCAGAGAAACTTCAAGTCAGGGTGTAATGCACCAATAAAAGCAATCAAAACACAGAAGAAAAACCAATACTTGATAAAACTGGAAAAGTTTTGTACTTCACTGTACATTTGTATGCAGCAGCCCTGGAGCACCACTCCCAAGTCTGAAAACTCTTCATCAAGGTAAATATATATTAAAGCACATGCAACCAGAATCATAGCAGTGGGTTCCTTTAACATTATCCATGAAGATTGTTCCCATAAGCTCCACATGCAATTGAAAAGTAGGCTTGTAATAATGGCTAAAGCAGAAAAAGAACTCAAAGCACTGCAGACCAACAGACTGATTAGAAAAATGGTATCACTTAAACAGTAATCACAAGAGAATAGTGAATAAATGAGAAAGGAGAGGTACCCCAAAATGAGAAAGGAGTATCTCCACTTGCATCTAAATTATCATTCTTTTTTCTGCAGCCCCATGTGCTGTTTATAAAAAATTATCACTCTGTACTGTGATAGCAATAAGTACGGTCCCTCTCTTTATTTTAAGTGCATGCTTTCCTAGCATAAAATGGACTTACTCAGCTTCAGAAAAAATGGAGTAAATTCTCAGAAAAGCCATTTTTTGCACATTTTGTGTGGTGACTGATTGTCAAATATAAATAAGCCACTGGGAGATAATGGATTCAGAGCAGCACAGAAAGAGGTCTTACCAAATATGCACGCTTTCCCCTTGCCTCCGACCCTCTGGTATTTCATCTGGCCATTACATCTTCCTCAGACTGATCTCCTCTACACCCCTCACTGCAATGTCTCATAACTTCACAGTTTTGTTCATCAACCACGAGAGTGTAAGCCTCTCATTTTATAACAAGGTTTACTTCTACTCAGTGCTTTGCTCCCACTCAGCTCCGAACCTGTTGTGCTCCCTGTCTCATCTCACATGAAAGCATCAAAGGTGCCTGGTATTGCCCAGCTCTGTAAACAAAGCTCACAGAAAAAGGCCAAAGACTTAATTTTTTCCTGCTAATTTACTGTTGACTAGTCTTATGCAGTCTAGCTTCAACGATCCACAACACCAAAAATCTTAGTCTTTAAATATTAAAGCAAGTCTAAATTCAGAAATTGTCAGGCTTTTAAGATTCTTAAACAATGTGTGCCTGCAATGCCTTTCATTAGAACACGATTAAGCCTTATCAGATAAAGTCATCTGCCTGAAATTTGACATTTTGTTCCCTTTCCTAGCAATTCTGCAGAAGCATATATGGAAAGAGAAGCAGGATGCAGACTCCAGATTTCTGTTATTAATGAGGAAACTAATAATACATTTGTCCCATTAACTGTCAACTTGCTGGAATGCTGTCAGCTGCCAGCAGGGCAACAATCCCACTGAAAACTTTAATTTCCTCTCACACATCAACTATTGTGCTTCTCCTTGAAAATACTGTGCCTAAGCAAATTTCAATACATGGCAATCTCTCACTGGCAGGCTGCTATTAGTAAAGATAAGGGTATTTCAAAAGTGAACTCTAAGATAGTACTGTGTGGTTGACATATTAATTTACTAACTCTTGAGATTGCCATAAGTAATATTTCACCCAAGGAAGCATAACAAAAATGTAGGAATTGAAAGTAATACTATATCCATACAGTGAAATTCCCTAGGGGATCTGAAAGCTGTGCATAAGTTTTATTCTAAATTCACTAACAGCAATTGAATTCAAGAGTCCTGCAGGAGACCTCAGATGGTCAACAATTTCTACTCATCGCTTCTCTACAGCCTGATGCAGTTGTAAAAGGATAACCATGGACCCAAGTAGCTCCATGAAAACGCAAGTAGCATGTATCTATGAAAGTACCATGGCTCACCTTAAGAAGTACGGACATCTATAAATATATTTCATGTCCACCTCCTCCTCCTCCACAAGTGAATAACACTAACAATGAAAATTGACTAAAATTCTTCACATAGCTTTAAAACAGGCACATTTAAAACAGTAAAAACCCTATGTATAGCAATGTTCATAACCAAATATGCAAACACCTGCCATTTACTTCTGTTTAAAGAAGGGCACGTACCTTAGCATGTCTCAACATGACTGTTCTAGACAAACTTGCTGACTTCAAGATATCTGGAAAATAACAATGCTGTATTTCAACACTAAATATTTTCTGCATTTTCCCCTCACTAGAGACAGTATGAAAAGGAAAGCTTCAAAAGTCAATTAAAAATGGACAAAAAAGATATATTTGAGATGTCTCTTCTGTTCAGAGAAAGAAACGGAACCCAAGAGAAAATTTTCCCACTAATGACATGGAAATATAATAGGCCCGAATACTGTCAACTTAAAGGGTGGAGAAACATTGGCTCTGTACAGCTAAGTCTCTATGACTGTTCTTAATTGCTGGTTTATATCTTCACTAGACAACATGATATGCAAATCCAGGATTCATCCATGCTATAGTGCAGAATACCTTATTCTATATATCCTTTTATCTAACAAATTATAAGTATTCGGGTTACTCCTACTGCAGTGAAAAAGTACAGCAGAGAAGATATTTTAATACCCCAGTACATTAAAATGCAAAATATAAGACATGAGAAAAAGCATAGGTGGGAGCAACTATCATTAACTACAAGTTTGGCATGAAATTACATGGTTTTCATGTTTATGGTTTTCAAAGCAATGCTTTCCTAAGAGCAAGCATAAGTGGGCTTAGTCTTGAAAGAAACTTAGGATGCTATGCCAGCAAACAGTCTTTGGGGCAAGACACATCTTAGGTACAACACAAACACCAACTAAGACAGCAATCTGCCTACACATGCTGAAGACTGTGGCCTCATGGGGAAACCTGTTCTACAATAAAAGGAGATCACTACCGTAGATGCTCAGAAGCAGGACTGACAAAAGATGAAGATCATAACAGTTCAAGTGATGCAGAAATGGAAAAAGGCAATTTTAAAATAAAACAGTTGCATATATTAACACATTAATTAGTAATATAAACAACATTGCATAATGACTTAAGCTACACATCAATGATAATTCAATAACTCCATTTAGAAAGCATCTAACACTATGAAAATGAATATACCATAGGAATCTGTGGCTGATCTAGGAAGAGCCAACAGCACTTCAAGTACATGCTAGATTGCTACTGAATGTAAAACAAATGCCCAGTGTATATAAAGCTCTTGCATTAATGAATTTTATTTAATTTCTTTGTGAAAATACAGTTCACACATCACTGATTTGTATGCATCATGTGTTTGTGAATGCTTGTCTAATTTTCAGCTGTCATGTTTAAAGGCTTCTGGACATCTGCTAAATGCATAGTGCAAACACAGCCTTGTTTTCAGATACATAGGAAAAAAAAGTGCTTCAAAGGCTCAAATTTGGGAAACGAAAGAACTCTGTTTCTTAAAGCTAACTTCACAACTTGTTCAGTTATTCACAAAAATAACCACGGTTTTAATAACATTTTCTTTTTCCACACTGCCCTTGAAACTGAATGTTGTATTTCCCAATACTTTCAGCTCTGTTAAATGCTAATGCAGATAAGGAATTTGGAAAAAGGAGTTAACATGAGCTGGCTGAAAACTGCAGCAAGATAATACTAAACCATTACAAATGCCAAAGACGTCTGAAAAACCTAAAGCTTATTCTAAAATGAAATATTCTCACTGTTGACTACAGGATTTGCATGGCTTTCAAATCACACTGTCACAGATCAGATGGTTTTAAGCCGAACAACTTCCACACAATTGCCTGAACTACTACTGACATTGACATGTGTTTAATGAGGCCTCTGGCTGATGTGCAATGGACAGGGAAAAGGCTCACACCTCATCTGCTGCGTGCCTGCTTTACAGGAGTCCTCTGCCTGGCTCACACCACTCACTGGAGGAGCAGCATAGCAAAAATTGCAAGTCTGTAGCCTGATCTCAGGAACTATTTTCTACTTGCAACTACTAAACAAAACCACAAATATACTGGGGTGATTCTTATATAGCTCAGGTCTCAAGCGCTGTACAGGCACATTTCTTAAAGTAATAGTGTATTTTAACATACCCTTTGCCCACTAAAAAAGTGAAACTTCACTAGTTACAGATTCAGTAAAGCAAAGGTGGACATGAAATCTCAGTGTTCACCCAGAAAAGAAGTACTGAGGCAAGGGAAACCTCCAAAATGCAACAAGGGCACATTTAGATTTCGATGTTATGACTTGCCTGCTGCTTTCAAGTTCAAACAGAAAAGGGTAAGTCACTTCAGTTTGCTTGAAGACAATAGATTTAAGACCCACTTAATTTTTTTTAAACTTTAGGACTTAAATTTTCTTTTTTAATAGTTGTTTTTATATGGAACATTCAAAGCCAATTACTTGATTTCCTAAAGTCTGTTGAATATTTAACAATAAACAGATGTCTTTTTCCACTAAAGATGATAATTTCAAAAAAGATGACAGATTTGGTATAGAAAAATAAATTTGGCTTTAAAACAAAAAACTTTGAGTACACAATAGCAAATGAAATTTAAGAATATGTAATATGGGCTGTTTGAACTGAGTAATTACTTCACTGGTTCAAAAAACTTAATTGCCAGACTGATAAATCTCTTGGAAAGTCTTAGGGCCCTCTCTATTAAAGAAACTCTGTTCTCACTACAGTGTACAGGAATCAATTACACAGAGTCCTAAATTAATAAACAAGGAACAAAATCCATTACTATTAATGCAACATTTCCAGTGATTTAATGTAGCAATTTACAGGTTCATATAATGACTATAACCACGTGTCCCAGCTGCATCACATGATTACTTTCTCTAGTCATCTAGGAAACTAGACATAGTTTTCTTCATATATATACACACACAGATCTGCCATCTCATCTTAGTAAGACAGTTACTATAATTTGAGGAGTCTACTAAGAAGGGGAGGGACATACAGGGAAACAAACGACCCCCTTCTCCACTCCAGCAGTCTTCTCTTGGCCGGTATTCACCTTATTACAGTTTCCATAAAAGATCACCTATTTGAATGCAATTGCAATGAACTGAACTTAATTATGCATTCCAGAAATCACCTGGAGTCCCATCAATAACGAGGAGGTTCCTACCACTTAAACAGCACAGAGCACTGGCACTTCACACTGAATTCCAATTCAACCTTGCTCAGTGATCCCTCTCCCATCTATGGAAAAATACAATAAATTCGAAAAATTAAAATGAACATTGGATTTACTATTAAATACAAAACAATCCCTATATAGGATAGTTGGGAGCACAGGAGACTCTAAGCAAAGGAGGAAGGACATTTTCCCTTTGATAAGGAAGATCAACAAGTTACCTTGCTTGGAAAGGAATATTTACATAAAAAAGGTTTTGCAATCCACTTGTAAAACATCAAAAAGTCAGCCTCTTGTTCTAAGTTCTCAACCTGGCAAATAAAAAGTCTGTATTTCTTTCCTCATCAGTTGTCAACAGAAGTTCCTTCAGAAAAATCCAAAATTCTGCTAAATTGAAGACTTCATCTTGCCTACAGAAGGGCATTCCAATGACCCACCAGCATTTCCTGGAAGAGGCACTCACAAAACAAGGCTGATAATCTGATTTTAATCTTTACAATTGATGTCCTTTCCCAAATACCAGCTCTCTGTGGAACAGACAATTAATCCTATTACCTTACATAGAGAGAGCTTTCTTGCAACCATCGTCTCCAGATATAAGTATATAAGAAGCATAAAGTGCCTCAAGAATCATAAGGTACCTAAGAGTTTTTATCCAGATTAGTAGTGACAGAAGAGATTTTCCAGATCCTAAACCAAAGCAGAAATAAATAGTTAAAATTTACCAAGGATATCATGAAGACAAAAACAACAATGAAGCAGAGCCTGAATCTGCAGAGGAAGATTTGTAAAATCTGTACAATGCAGAGTGAGGATGATGTAGAAGACCAGAACTAAAGTGCATTGAGGATGTACTAATGTTCTATGGAGACACCAGGGCTGTCTCCAGAGCTGTTGGTAAATGCTAGTCAGCTTCTCAAAAATTCTTCAACAGACATCCAGGCTCAGCTCTCTATTTTTTTTCTCTTGCAAAACTGATTGAATTTTTACCTTTAATACAGGGGCAGGAAAGAAGAAAAATTCTTCAGAGAAAACCAACCAGCGCTTTTTTTTTTTTTCCTTAAATTAAGTTTAGCAAGCTTCCTGCATTTCAAATCTTTCCCAGCCAAGTATTTACTTATTTTATAAATTGGAATGGAAAGGGGCAGAATGTACCCATAAAATTTCACACCTACTGAAAGCCAACTTCCACCTTAGAGACAGAGTAGAAGTCATTAAAAAAAAAATATATAAATAAGGATAGCAAATGAATGATTCATTTTTCATCTTAATTAAATTGACCTGCTCCTTCTTCCAGTTACTTCAGCCAGTGAATGACCCCACGCAGGGGCTGTGACACAGCTGTAGCTCCTGGGCAAAGCACAGGTAAACAGCCTGATCTACAAGCACTGCTAGCACTGGGAGCTTCCTTGTTTGCTTTGAAGGGAGGGACAGAGAGGAGAATTAATACTGGCAGCCAGGCAAGGATCTCTCCATGGAAGAGGAACATACTTATTTCCCAAGCAGAGTTTTCAGCAGCAGCTGCTGGCAAATGCAGCCCCTTGAGCTTTCCCTTTTTGGATTGTTCCTCAGCCTCTCTTGAAAAAAGCAATTGCTGAGGACAGACACATTCTGTGGTGTGACTGAACCTAGGACACCCTAAGGATTATATTTGCGGGGTGAGTCATACAGGCAGGAACTTGAAGCTGGCATGTTCTCTAGCACTGCCCCTGTCAGACTTACCTGATCAATACCACAGCACCTCAGCCAAAAGTAGATATTTCCACTAAATAGTGGAAACCTCACACCAAATGGTTTCAAAAGTCACAATAAAAGGTTAATAACAAAACCAGGAATGAGCCTAAACAGCTCAATGTCAACTTTATGTTTTATGCACCAGTGCTGGAATTCCCTGCATCAATTTGTGTTAAAATATTAGGCAGCCTGAAACAGCAGTCACAGGTTGCAGTCACCAGTGCCAAAACATTAATAGCTGAACCTGAAACTAGGGCAACCTGAAGTTGGAGAAAGTGATTTTATATCAGGAAACCAGAACTAGAGCTTTTCTGCTTCCATGTATCAAGTAACTTCAACAGTCTGCTATAATAGCAGAAGTAACTAATGATTCAGAGGCTGTTTAACAGCAAGGAAAGACCTATGACTGGCAGCGATAAAATTAAGACGGTAAGTAGCAGAATACTGATACTGACATTTGTCTATAAACAGGTAGTGTAAGATCACATGCAAACACAAAAACCAATTCCTGTTGTTAAACACTGCTCCAGCCGAACCATTTCCTAGCACTCCTGGCTCAGCTGGCATGGACAGAACCACCAAAGCTCCAACAGCAATGTCACACACTGCTCCCCGTGGAGTACAGGCAGAGTCAACACATCCACTCTACATCACATTTCCCTCAGAAGCTCAAACCATGAATTTATGCAAACCAAGTACCAAATACCATTATCTTCTAGTCCTGAACCAGGGTCAGCAGCACCAGCTTCAAATGCTGAAACTTCTGTGTACCTTCTATATTAAAATCAATATTAAATTGCTATACACATTTCTAAACAGAATTCTCATATTGTGAAACATCTCTTGCAAAACATCCGGAATAAAACGATCAATATAATTTCTGGTACTACTAAAAAAATTTTTTGGTTTGTTTAGTATGAAATTCAATTCAGCTGAGAAGTGAATTCTTCAGTCAGATGAACACACCACACACCTTGCACAAGCAAGAAAACGTAAACAAAGTAATAAATGCATAGTAAATTACTCACAACTGACATAAGTTTTGCAGTGATTCTTTTTTCAAAACAGACATTCTTCTGGTTTTTATCAATAAAACTCTTATTGAGAGGATTACATTTAATCCACCTTCCTCCTCTTGCACCTCTGTTTCTCTACACTTTAAGACATTGTCACATAATGCTATTAGTCTATAAGTTACAGCCCTCCACTACAAAAAACACTAAAAAAATGCATACAGTAGTCATGCATGAAGATTTAAGGTGCTGTTAACAGCACAGAGCCAGTAAGAGAGATCACCATAAAGCATGGGAAAAAAGCCACTTGGGCTGCATATTTCTGTTTATCTTCCACACACTCATATCACCTAAACCAGTCAGGTAACTGACCTCACCTTGGGCACTTTTTACTCAGTTTTATCTCCCCTTGACAACTGCGACTAAAGCAGCTGGTCACAGAAGAAAATTATCTAGACTGTTGGTTTAGGGTCTGCCTGCTAATTAGGCAAAACATACATTCCAGACACCAGCAATTCTAACTTTGTAACATGGGAAGTAAACAGAATTAAGATTCAGAAAACAGAAGAATGAGAAGATAAGTCAAAATGTACAGACTTCCAGTAGCCCGAAGGCAAGGAAAGAAAGATGAATAAGCGAACACATGCTATCAGTTCCATGAAGAGATGTGAAAATTTGTCCTTGCTTATCTACTATTCCTTCAGCCATGTCCCTCTTCTCTAAGCAAGCAGGGGAGACTGTCCGTTTGTGACAGGAAAATGAAATCTCACATTTCTTCATCATTGTGAATATTACACACCTGGTGCTAGAGAAATTCCCATGTTTCTGGAATAAAATTTTTTTAAAGGTACATAATCTAAACACAAAGCCATCTCTAGAGAAAGCCACTAATATCAACATTTAAAACATCCTGAAAACTGCATGAAGAGTTATGAAGTTTAAGATTTACCCAAACTTTATCTGAAGCTTATGAGCTGATTTCAGTGACAGATAAATCAGCCCCAGTTATCCAAATGAGCAGCAAATAAGACAGCAGCAGATACACCTTCCCAGCATTTCTCACAGTCAGGTCAGCTCCTACAAGACAGCTGCTCTAGAATACCAGTGCACCCTCTCTGGAAAACTCTCACCTGTGGCCAACTTACTTAGCATACGTATCCTCACCAAGTTATACATCACTTACAATGATGCTCTACTGCTACATGGTATTCTGTACTACATGTTTTCTGGGTTTTTTAATTTTGTGATAAGGGTACATAATGACAAAGTTTACCACTGGAGGTTGCACAGTGAAATGATGCATTTGCAACAGAATATACTGCAGAGCTCCTCTATTCTTAAATATTCTTTATATTACTTAGTTATTAGACATCAGCAGAGATCCTTTTAGGAAAGTATCTTCCTTCCCCTTTAAAATAGGTTTTACATTCACATGCCAGGAGGATGTAAATGAGGCAGATAGGCTGCAGCATGCAATATTAAACAGCCTGTAAACTGGCTTTTCTAATGATAAAGATTCCTACCCTACTTTTCCTCTCAAATTTTTTTAATGGACTCCTGAACTTCGACTTCAATTAACCACAAAAAAATTAATAGGTAGCATTTTTCTAGAACAAGTACTACCAGAATGAGTAGTGCTATAACTACAAAAAAACAACCACCAAAAAACTCTGGAAACACTCTGCTGTGCTACATTTCATAGTACAGTACTGTAGAAATACTTCTACAGCTTCTTCAGTGTAATGTCACGTGAAGCTCCACTACAGATGGTTCCATGAAGAATCCTATTATTACAATATATGAAGTAACATTTTGTGTCTTGCAGGTCAATTTTGCATTAGAAATCATAAACTAAAATGACTCCATCAAAAGAAAACTTGTAAAATTCTACAGTTTGGCAAAGAAGCTGTTGTGACAGCAGATTAAGAGACTATTCTTAGCAAAACTCTCCTTTTCAGAAATAATAGGGTAACACAAGGATCTTCCAATTCCTTAATCCTTTTTCAAATAAAAGATTATACAAAAGGATGATAGATGGGGAAAAAAAAATAAGATAAACATTTTTTAAAAGGCTTAAAGTATTCAGGGTTATCACAGGGCACTTTCTCTCTTCAATTTGTATTCTTTTTTTAAACAGTTCTCTTAAAATCTGAAATCAGAGAAAATTTAGTAAAGCAACAGTTCAACATGCTGTTCCATTTTAAGTACACAATTTAATTGTCAAAAGTGCAATCTGAATGCATTCTGCTGTACCCAAAAAACAAGTTAGATCATAATCCTGCCTAGGTTATGACTGGGACTACTGCATTCAAGGGAATGCCATTTCACATTGCTTTACATATCTCCCTTTTGCCACAAGCTATGTCATGGCCCATTCACCTTATTCAGATACTTGAAAAAGCTTAACCATAAGATAAATTGAGACTTTCAAGAAAAGAATAAATTACTAATCTTGGTACAACACTGTTTCAGCTGCCTATCTCAGAGATTGCTAATTCTAACTATTCCACAAAAATCTGCCTGCATAAGCCAGCTCTCTGCCCATCCAATGACCACTGGCAAAACAACAATATAGAACAAATAGGCAAACCATCAGCAAAGTAAACCAGTAAACATGACTGAGTGCTTCAATGAGATCTGCACAACTTTAGAATTGAAATCCCATTCCAGGATTACTCTGGAGGTAGGAGGAAATACTTGCTCTTTAACCTCTTCTTGCAGGGGAAGAAGAAGCCTATGAAAGCTAAATGTTTACGCAAAAAAAAACCCTGACCAAACAGTTCTCTAATTCATTTAAGGGACAACAGCAAACAAAAGATACCAAGTGACCTAAAATAGTAATTGAATATAAGTGATCAAGAGGACAATAGCTACAGACCATTAGAGGAAGCAAGCATTTGCATAACAGCTGGGAAAAAAAGTTTTCAGAATGTTTAAAACTACATTAATTTTAACTTTAAATCCCAGCTACAAAAACTTAGAATCCAATTATGAATGTGCTACTTTCACTAATTCATGCATTTATCTGTGAAGTACAAGCAGATTAATGTGCTATGAAATCCTGTCTAAAGTATTTGGCATAAAATACTTCTGTAATAGGAGCTTTAGAATGGAACAAAAATCTACAAAACGTATGACAACTTGAGTACTAACAATTCTTTCAGAGATACTTCCCATAATACAATACATTACTTTGCACAATAATTTCCTGGGAGTGGGCTGGGAAGGAAGGCAGTACATTTCAAAATAAAGACTTTACTTTCTAGGTAGTTTGTAGGAAACTCCACCAATCCTGAATAACGACATTACAGTCTGTTCTGTTTTTCCATTTCTCTTACACTTCAGTAGTGTCTGATGCTCTGCTCCAGCAAAAAAAGATCCAAGTTTCCAAAATAGGAAGAGTTTGAGAATTCCTATTCTTTACACAAGACGAAAACCGCCCTTCAGAAGCACTGCTGTGCACCATACATTAGTGCTGGTAGCTATGCACAGGGTTGTGATGAGAAATTTTCTGAAGAGAACTAAGAAAGATGTCCAATAAACTAAAATAAAGGGAGAATAAAATAGCTCTAGTCACATCAAGCTTTTCTGATTGCAATGCCATGCTAACATTAATTATAACAAGGGTTATACAGCTTGTTACAACATAAGCTTATTAAAAACTGCACTCGCTTCCCCCCCATCTTAACAAATAAGTGGTACAAGAAACTTGTAAAGCTTTTCTAAAAAGCAGCAGAAGAGACCCAGTCTATTGTCAACAAGGATGAGTTTTGCATTGCAGTAACTGTGTAAATGGGAGTTACCTGCTGCTGGAAGGCCTCACTGTTCATTAAATGAGCACTGCCACACAAAAGGACCTTCCTGTTACTGTGTATCCCCCTAGTGTTCACTTTTTGGCATTAAATGAAACAAGTGAACCTAGCCCACACTTTCTAATAAAACTTTTCACGAACTCATATTACTACTTTTCCAGCTCTGTAGGTGACAAGGATGTTTGTCCCCATGCAAGTCACAATGAACAATCAAGAACTGATCAAGATTTACGCTGGCTAGCACGTCAATCATGACATTCACTTTTAGCGTTTTCATAGTAAAACTTGTGATTACACGATCAAAACTACATACTTTTACAGCCAAAATACTGCACAACTCGTACTTCCTCCAACATCATCTTAACCTTAAAGCTACTAAATAACACATCTAGGGTTTTCAAGGATGTGCCACCAAATTTCCCACACAATTCACTCTTAAGAGTCACACATGAGCAGCTGTATTCACACATTTAAATACCTTACAGGTTCATACCAGGACAGCTGCTTTGTTAAGACACAAAACACTCACTCTAGGTTGCAACTTTCTGTTCTGCTCACCTCCCTTTCCCTAAGATTTCTCGTTGACTTTACTAAATAGACAAATACAGAAGAACTCACAGAAACAAATGAGGTACCAGAAGATGACTTCTCGAGGCAGCACAAGCATTAAAGACAACCGCAGAGATTCATGGTTCTGACATTGCCCCTTTTCTTTCTCACAGCTGCTATCAGTCCTGCCACCTCTCTGCATGAACTGCTATTGTGATCACCTGGAACTCAGAGCTGGTTTGCTCCAGGAATCCCATTGCTTGGCTAACCACACTCCAGCTGAGAGTAAGGAACCATCACCCCATCCTTGCAGCATCAGCTGCCAACATGCTCCTCCCCTACTGAACTAACTTCAGCTGGCTACCAGGCTGCTCACTGCCAGCTGTTTCTTTGGAGATGAGGTTTTAGGTTCATCACAGTGATCACAAACATGATAGGTACCATAACCACTTTTTTTGTCCTTTATGCCAGCCTGCAAGCAATTCTGGCCTAGTCAGCTGGAAAGTTCAATGCAGGGCAGAAAACTCAGTATTGCCACCAGCAGACTTGAACTAAGATATTTATCACATCTCATTACTTTTCCCTTCACAACTTCTAACACAGTTCTGAGCAGCCTTGTTTATGTATATCACCATGCCTTTTGTTTTGCCAAATTCCCCAAGCTACTTGGAAAATAAAAGTTTTAAAATCTCTAAACAGCAGGCTCATAATATGTCTTGAAAGCAACAACTCTCGAGATCATCTGACTGCTCAAAACAAGTAGAAGTTCAAATCTGTATTTCACTCAGGCTGCTCTGACCCTTGTCCCGTTTAAAGTCTCTATGGATAAAGATTCCATAGTCCCTCCGGGCTCTTAATCCGTGAGAAGGGGCAACTGCTGTACCAAGACATTAATTCCCTTCATGTCCTACTGAAATCCCCATTTGCAACTATTGTCTCATCTTTTCACTGTACGTTGGAGGGGAAAGCGGCTCCATCACCTTTCTAAACCCTCGCTTAAAGCTGGTTAAATACAACCATTATGTTCTCCCAGAGCCTGCTCTTCCCTCAGGTTGCAAACCCAGTCCCTCGTGCACCCTCAGGTGCTTGACCCCCCACCCAGTATGGGACTCCCTGGTTTGTCTCTCACATAGTGCAGGTGTGTGTGATCTACTGAGCAGCTCTGCAGAGGAGCTTCCCAGCGGCTCTACAGATGGGAACAGCTCCTTCCCAGCACCTGCTGGTCAGGCCCTTTCTAAAGAAACTCAGTAATCAGCCTTGAGGGCTACAGAGGCACACCGCTGACTTCTGGTCAGCTTCCCATTCAGCATGACCCCACCTCCTCTTCTGCCAGCAACGGACAGCTGAAGAATCATTTTCATTTCATAAACTTGGGCATTTCCATGACTTTGAGATACTGGTGAGAAATACAAGACCTACTACTCATACTTCTTATTTCACAACAACCAAAAGACCAGACTAGAGACATTTCAACTTTTGCTCAGCAGACTAAGGGGCAAGGTAAATGTTTGAATGGACACAGACTACAATGATGGGAACACACACCCTAGCCACAGTTTGTAGTTAAAAGAATAAATGCTGGGTTAGGACATTTTCCTGGACACTTTTAAGATGTATAGTATCAAAACATGCTTGGTATAACTTAAAAAAAATTAAGTAATGGAAGGTTGTCAGAATTTTATGTTTGTCTTTTTTTTTAAATACTCAAAATCAATAATTACAGGAAGCAGGCTGTCCAGAAACACTGTAAAATTATTGTTTGCCCTTTCTGTTTACTTTAAGTCTACACACATAAGAGCACATATACAGTATTTGCTTTGTTTGCAACACAAATTACTGTTAAGCTGAAGTATAATTTCTGCCAGTCACCATTTTAGCATTAGTCTACAATATTCAACTAAGAAAGATTAATAAGCACCTTATCTGTTCACATAACAAGCAGCATTTATCCAACAATAAAAGTGACAATATGGGCAACAATTAAGTTTATTCTAGTATCAACCTTACAGGAAATCAGTTTGGACAGAAAAAGAATCAAGAATTAGTTTTTAATCATTCAGAAGAAAAAAGTTCATATGAAATGTGTGGTTATGAATTATATGCTTGATACACCAAAATGATTATCCCTTCACACATAAACCAAAGAAAACCTTACAAAAATATTTTACAAAATAAGTAACAGTCAACAGAACTATACGAACAGCTGGTTGGGAAGTTATCCATGCTGATCTGATTCACCATCAGTAATGAATTGCTTCCTGACAGTTTGATGCAGTGAGCTCCAGTCTGTCGGAGTAGTTCTCACTCAAAGGCTTTGTGGAATCTACAGCAGAAGCAAGCTGCTTGTTCACTGCTGGCTGTATGTTAAGCTGGAGCAATCTTTATGCTCCATAGAAAGGATCTTCCAGCTCACAAGAGAAAATTCACTACTCTGTGCTTGGTGTATTCCCTGACCTCATACAAATTTTACATTAAAAAAAAATAAAAAATTGTACATTGCATTTTAAAAGCATCTCACAATTCTGCTTGCTTTTGATTTTGTTTCCGACAACTTATTCTTCACATTCAAGTATTAATTCTCATTAAAGGTTTTGTCATGCACAGCTACAACTATTGCTATTTACTTCTCAAAAATTTTAACTCAATGTATTGGCAATGTATTCTACCCATCAGCAAATCATCATGAATTTCCAGCATTATTTTCGAATCTTTTTAATTCAGCACATTTCTTAAAAATATCACCATTCACTAAGAAGGCTACAGTCTTGCCACAGGATAAGCTTGTACAGATGACTAGTACTAATCAAATTCCAGTAAGTATTCAGTAAATCCAAACAACTTCAGAAACTACTCAGTCAGTGACCTACATCTTCAGTCCCATATTTTGAATAAGAGTTGGGACAGAAAAAGAGTAGGTTATTTCCAGCTTTCTTCCTGAAGACTTCATGTGGTACCGAGATATAATAAGGTGTGAAAAGCTATTAGAAGGGTAGCTTTGAACACTGAATTAAAAGCTGCCCCTACCAAGCAAAATAACCTAAAAGATAAATGCTACGTATTTTTGAAGTGCCACAAAAGGTAAGTGAGCATTTGCATTCCTACATATAAAATACAGTCCTAAAATAGTTGATATTTTCTTCTTCACACAGTATTTAAAGTGGAAAGCACAAACAGTTTTCAGCACTGGGAGGATGCATCTTCTGCTCCACCACCCTGCCTCAGTTCAAAAATTTCTGGATCACGTTATTTAAGGGCCCCTATTGATGCCACACATTTTTGAAGTGATTAAGACAGCTAGGTGTGGAAAAGGATGTCGATCCACACTAAGTTACTAGCACATAACTCCTAGACCAACTTTCATTACCAAATGAATACTCATCCCCAATTAACTTTGGGCTCTACAGTACATTTAAGAATCAAAATAAGCATCTTGGTCAGAATGCTTTTCAGTAACAGCAGCAGACCAAGTCTGGAAACAGATCTTTAAGCTAGCACTTCTCAACATAAGAGGTTTGCACACTCCCATCACTTCAGTCTTCCAGCAATCACTACTTGATCTGTGAATACCTTTGTGTATATATGCCTGACCCACAGCAATCCTCTCCCCACAAGCTACCTCCTGATCTTCTAACCTTGCAACAGCACAGCCGTTTGGTTCGGATACATAAGGGAATCAATCAGGATGAAAAACAGTCCAGGAGGAAGATCTGTTTCAGCTGGATCGGTTAGCTCCTTGATCTACTTTGCCACACAGCAGCTCGCAAGGAGAAACAGCAGGTAAGAGAACTGCTTAAGCAAGGTAGCCACTGAACTCAAAACTATGGTGTGGTGTTATAGAAATATATACACTGAAAGTGCTTGAGATTTCAGAGCAATTACATCAACCAAGTATCTTTCACTGACACTACAGTCACTGTTAATAAGAATGTATACAAATAAAAGAGACCACGGCTGTACTTTCATCCAAATACACATTGCAATGGAGCATTGAATGCCTCTTTGAATGCAGCTCATCTTTTCATAAGCAGAGACAAAAAGGACCTTTATCAAATTGAAAGGTGAATTTCCAACTGCATATAAACAAGGGGATTCTTGAAAGATGTGAAAACTAGATGTTTATATTCTTAAATCATAGTAAAAAGTGTTTTTCTCAATCCATGGCAAAACTGTGGTGAATTTCACAGCAGGCAAGCAACATAAGTAGCCTCAACTGGATTTTTAAGGAGCTTTCAAATGCTAAGAGATCTTTATGTAACATAAACTGAAGCCTGTTTCTGCAGGTTTTGAATTAAGGACTAAAGAGCTTTTTTTAAAGGAAATATTTACAGCAATATATTTAGCCTTTATTAAAAAAATCAGAGCAAAACAATATTGGTCTAATTTCCAAAATGATACATTACATATATTAAATATAACAAATACAGTAAAACTATATACATACAGAGCATTTTTTTCCCCCAAAGCAGGGCAGTGTGGGAAATTAAGAAATAGCACATCATACTTTTCAGCAAAATATTAAGAAAGACATTTGTATTTGTCCAGAGTATGGGATTCATCTTCGGAAATGAGGAGCTGAACACATACTTTCCACATATCTTTTAAACAATAAGCATCCAAACAAGTTAGACAGTTGAGAAAGGATAAAAAAGAAACCAAAACACATATACACTAAACAAATAGACAGGTAACATTATGATCTCAAATACTAACACATTAGCTCATTGTTAAAAAATAAACAAATAATACATGAAATAAACACATCGATTCATTTCAGGCAGGTAGGAGGCAGAAAATAAATTTGGCTATTACTATCTCCAAACATTTATTCCCTAATATTTGCATAACAATTCACTAATGCAACAATTTTGCCTAAAGCACATTCAAAAGAGCTTACACCTGCACACCTATAAAGCCAGCAAAAGCCTTGATCCCTGAAGAGCAGGATTAAAACACAAAACCCACACAAAACACAACTCTACTTCTACCTGGAATAAGCAGTCCAAAAGCTGTAGGACTTAGAACCCTATTAGATCACCTTACTAGTATTTCTGACCTAGAATCTCCATGAAGTATATGGTAGCCCGTAAGATTACTTTGAATCCTTACACAAGCCAATGGTCCAAAAACCTTGGGAACTTTTGCAGTGGAAGATGTCATTAAAATTCTTCGTTTCATAGTACAACTTCGTACACTCTCTGCAACTCTGAGTTGGTCTCGGTTCAGTAGATGCTTCTCTCTCCTCCTACCACACTTTTGCCCAGCTGGCCCTGAAAACCATCAAGACCTGGCAAGCAGCCTGAAACGTATCTGGTCCCTGCCCTGGCATCACATGTCCTGCAGAACTCCAGAACAGCATCCTACTGTCAAACTAGGCTGTGTTATACATCTTCGGATCAAATAGGCCAAAAAGGCAAGACAGGTGCTCCCACAGACTAAGATCAAAACAGGGGACTGTTCGGAATTTAATATTTTTTTTGAACTACCATTACAAAAATGAAGAGTTTCCTTCATTATATACAAGGAATACTCAAGTAAGTCAGTGAACTCACTTTGACAGTATTCTTAAACAGGTTTGGCCCAGCTTAATTTCATGTTACAGTTTAAACTCTTTCCAAGTTATCAATACACTGATATACCTGCAGGCACATACAGAGGCACATCACATATTCTGGCCTAGAACTGCAATTGTTGGCACCTGAGATCAGGTCTTGTGTGACCTGCAAGACCACCACTGGTTAAGTCTCTACACCTGTAAGGAAAACCCAGCTGCAATGAGTAAGCTTACTCCATTCCACATGCAATGCCCTAGGGCAAGTAATACTTTCCATCCCCGAACAAGCATAACGCCCTTTGTGTTTATATTATCAGATAGGCCAAAGCATGTCGAATTTTTCTATTGCTTGAAAGCCTTCAGCAAGACTGTTCTCTGCAACACCGAGATTCAAAACCACACAATACGTCCAAAACCATCATTGTAGCTGAGAAGCTGGAATAAATAATCAAGTGAGATTTGTTTTTGTAGGTTTTTAGAGGAGCTCAGGTCAAACTTCACTGATGGCACTACTCCAAGAAGAAAGGTATAAAGAAACACGCTTGGGGAGGAAAGCTGGATGTAACGACACGGAGAAAGCCAACAGCGAAAGAAATTCAATTCTGTAAAGAGACAGCTCGCTCCTTTTTGCAAGAAATGTAAGAATGAAAAGGCAAAGGAACCAAAGACACTGCCGGTCACCCCGGCAGCCCCTGTATCTGGAGCAGTTACATTATCCCAGAGGAGCATTTTATTTTTTAGGAGGCGTTTTTCGGGGCAAGGCCGCGGAAGCTGCGGCGGGGGCTGCAGCGCCCGGCTCCCCGCACACCCTCCTCCGGCGGGGCCAGCCCGGTGCCCCCGCTGCCGGCGGGAGGAGGAGGAGGAGCCGCGCCGAGCGCGCTGCCCCTCCTGCCACACCAACAAAGGGGCCCCCGCCATGATCCACCCGCGCCCCCCGAGCCCGCAGCCCCGAGCACGCACGGACGGACGGACGATCCCCGGGCCGGAGAGCCCTGCGGCGCCGCCCGCCCCCGGCCAAGGGCACGGGCCGCCCCCGGCTCCCTTCCCGCCCGCTGCCCGCCTGCACCGTGAACAAAACGCCGGGCCGGGCCGCGGCCATCGCGGCACCGCCGCCCTCCCTGTCGCCCCCCGGCCGCCCGGGCACCGCACAGCACCGCACCGCGCCGCCCCCGCCCCTCCGCCCGGGCCGCGCTCCGCTCACCGACCGCCGCCCCCGGCCTCGGCCGCTGAGTAATGAGCGGGG
>JAWWEE010000159.1:16891483-17054054 GCA_035221455.1 Xenops minutus | reverse complement strand
CGCACACGCTCCGCTCCCCGCTCCGCTCCGCGCCCCGCCCGCCGCGCCTGCCGCTGCACCGCCCCCTGCGCTCGCACCGCCCCGGCCCCGCACCCGGCTCCGGGCACGGCCCCCCTGCTCGGCCCGGCACCCGGCTCCGCTCCCGGCCCCGCTCCCGGCCGCCCTGCTCGGCCCCGCACCGCCTACCTCCGCGCCCGGCTCCGTGCGCCATCCCTGTCCTGAATTCCGCCCGGTGCCCAGGCCTCTCCTTCTGCTGGGGCTTCCGTGACCGATCTGCATGTTCGCAGCTCTGCCCCCGCGCTCTCCGCCCTGCGCTGGCCCCGCCGCCGCACTCTGCCATCGGTCTGCTGCTGCTCCCAGGCGTCTCCCACGGCCTCGGCAGCCCCAGGCTTCCCGCTGCGAGCCTGGCACGGCACAGCTCTAGCTCATTATCGGGCGTCTGGAGCGGTGTAACATTTTATTGCTCTGGTGGCGTTTGTCCTCTAAATCTTCAGTACCTCTTTGTGGGATTTTTGCATTTTTCATTGCCATTGCCATTGGCTTCTGGCACCTGACATGAGCACTCTCTCCTTGGATTTTCAGTATTTTCTTTGGTATATCATTGTCTTCCTTCTTTTTTTTTTCCCCTGCTCAGACGCAAAAGGAGGCCGCTCGGCCCGCTGAAGCAAGCCTTTGAAATAAGCAGTTGTTGAGCGTTTAATAAATATTTGAATTCTAAAAGTGCCAGTAATATCTGAATTATGTCAAAATACTGCAAGCTTTCTCACTCCCATGCACTGGTATACAAGTATGTTTATGAAATCATATTCAAATTTTTGGATTCAACAGTCATGACATTACATTAAAAATGTTGTTTTGTAATTTTTTAATATTTTCATTAAGTTCTTATCAATTACCACACTCTTGGTAGTAAACGATGTTTAAGCATACTGATGTTTATAGGCTGCAAAGCAATAAATTGAGGCTGAATTCTTTGGAGTCAAGGCCATGGAGCTGAATGTTTGACCCAAATTTTGATGTACAAAAATCAAAATGTCAGAAATTGGATTCTATAGCATAAAATAACAGGTCAAAAAATAGAAGGAATAGTAAATTTGTCCACCAAACATCCATAGTAAAGAATACTGATTTATTTTTGCACCAAAATGTATTAGTACAATAAACATAGTAACTAAGCTGAGTGGAACTGTAGTGAACGGACACAAGGGGGTAAAACCACAGTAGCTGTTTTTCAAGTATCTGATTATGCCTACAGTCATTTTTAGACAAGTTGAAAAAAAAGAAACAAGATATTCCATGCATGTGCCCTTGCAGAACCGCTTCACTGCTCTGCAGACTGACAAGAAAAGACCTGTCCCATCAGGCAAGGTGCTGGAGCTGAGTAAGGCAGCCCCAGCTGCTGCCTGTACAACAGCCTGTGCTCCTAAGAAAAGGTGACAGATGATAGGAGTGGGTGAGGTACAGAGGCACTTGTTTGCTGACCTGATGTGCCCTCCAGAGAGGTGTGCTGCTCACCAGGGGCATCACCGAAAGACTACCAGGCTTTGTACAGTTGACTGGCTACTGTTTGCCATTGTTTGTTCATGTGGACACTGTGATACAGCTAGAAACAGACTGAGGAGTATCAAGAAGTGTTACAGAGCCCTGGGACTGGCATTAAGGGACTCTGGAGCACAAGCAGTTTCTTCATCAGCCCTCCCAGTCAAAGGGGAAGTGTTTGAAAGGGCTAGTCAAATCCAGCAAATGAACAAATGGTTACAGAACTGGTGCCACAGCCAGAGGTTCAGCTTCTTTGACCATGGGACTCTGAGAAACCTGGTCTGCTGGGGGCTGATGGGATCCAACTGTCAGAGAACAGGAAGAGCAACTTCAGTCATAGGCTTTACAAGGTGGAGAAGAGGGCTGTAAACTAAAGTTGTTGAGTGAATGGAACCTCAATCCATCCCATTCCTACCAGTTTGATGCCAGTGCCAGCAAGACGTGCCCTGAGACTGAAGAGGGATCCCAGGTCAGCCAGAGAGCATTTGAAGAGCAGCATAAAGGAATTCCAGTCACTGCGGCCAGTAAGTCAGCTTCACTGGGGGCCGAACATAAGTGCCTCTATGCAAACACTCATAACATGGGGAATAAACGAGGAGTTAGAGACATGCATGTCTGCAGGACAGTGATCTTATTGACAGCACAGAGATCTGGTTCCTATGACTGGAGTGTTGAAATGCAAGAATACAGGCTCTTTAGGAAGAACAGGGAGGGGAAACAAGGAGGGGATGTCCCCCTCTATGTCAGTGACCATTCAGAATGTGTGGAGCTCTGCCTTCAAATGGATAAGGAGCCAACCAAGAGCTTGAGGGTCAGGAGGGCAGGGACAGGTGACATTACAGTGGGGTCAGCTACAGGCTACCCAACCAGGATGGCCAACTGGATGAGGTCCTCTATAGACAGATAGGAGCAGCCTCACGTTCACAAGTCCTGGTCCTCATGGAGGACTTCAACCACCCCGATATCTGTTGGGGGGGACAACATAGCAGGGTGTAAGCAATCCAGGAGGTTCCTGGAATGCATTGATAATAACGTCCTTCTACAAGGAACAGAGGAACCAACAAGGAGAAGTGCTGTACTGAACCTCATCCCCATGGCAGGGGATTGGAATGAGATGACCTTTAAGGTCCCTTCCAACCCAAATTGTTATGCGATTCTATGATTCTGTGTTGTATCTAACAGATACCAACACATAGACAAAGAACTGTGTAGTGACTTTTTAAAAAATCTTTTTAGTTATATATTTAAAAATATTTCTTTAGAAGAATTGACCATCTAACTTTTCTTTTCTTAGACAATCTTCAATAGATGGCACTGCCAAAAATTGAATTTCATGTGACTTCTCAGGCTGAGCCATCTGTGCAAATGTGCAGCCACTGTAATTCTATCACTTATTTATTTTAGCCATTTATACATATCATCATATAGTGACCTGGGTACCTTGCAGCACTGAAAACCACCTTCTGGAAATTAAGCCAATTAACAAACCCTCTCCTCACCTCACTAATTACTTCATTAAGAGGAGATCAATAGGAATTGTGGGTACTCGGAGGGGGCAGTTTTTCCAAGCTAAGGCTTGAAATGTCACAGCCAGGATCAACATCCATGTCCTCTTGTGAAAACACATGAAAACTAAATATTGTTTGTTAAGAGAGATAGATATCCATGGAAAGAAAATCCTGACTATAAAACCTTTTACAAATTTACAGAAGTAATACCAATGTTTATGTGAAAGCAGTTTGATAATATCTTTTCTGAAATATTTTTTTTACCATTGGTTGTGGCAAAGAAACTGCATGTCACATGAGAAAGTGAAATGGATATTTGCTAGAAAATAATTACAACCAAACCCCAAACTAAAAGATATATTACAGCCTAAAAAGATGTACAAAGAAAAGTTACATATACTAATTGTTCATAAATACAGCTGTTGTAAAAATGTTTCATTTTAATAATGAAAAAAAATAATAAAAGAAACATTGTAACAACTAGATTTTTTTTATTTTTCTTGAAAAACAATATGAAATCAACTCCAGGTAAGCAGCTAGATGGGCCTGTATTCCCTCTTTGCATGGAACTAGAAATAGTCAGTAGTTGCAAAGTGCTGTTACATACTTGAATTCCGACTATTAGCAAATAATGATGAAGTGAGGCAAATATTTTGAGTGGTAACCAAAATGAATGGGCACTTGCTGGCTTGAGCAAATGTAACAGAAGGCAAGCAGCCACCGTGGGGCACCATGCGACAGATTATAGACGTGACTGTGAAGGTGGGTTGGTGTTCATGGCTATTGGATACTGAAGCACAGACATTTATGAATGTCTAGTCAAGAAACCGTGTTCTCCCAAATATCATTAGTACTATTAACCCCTTCTTTGCTGTTCCTGAAAAGTTATTTCTGAGCTGCTATAATTCTATGTGCAGCCAATTTATATTAATTGGTACACTGAGTAAATAGGCAGTAAAGTCTGTACAATCATTAGACTTATTCAGCCAACTGGAAATTGTTTGTGAAGTTTATGGTATCACATACCTCGTATTTCTATACAGTGATATTAACACATATAGGGTGTTCTTTATTGATACTACTATTCAGTGGAGTTTTTTCAGAAATAAATTCAAGAAAAGTTCTTGGGGGTTGGCATTACCTGAGGAGAACATTAGACAGTGGGTTCACTGGGCTGCATAAGTCACAACCTAAGTTCTACCTAAGTCACAACCAAGTTGTTGTGATTTCTTTTATCAGGAAAGATTGATTGCAAATGTGTGCAGCTTTCCAGCTGTGGGATTTAGTTCAGCAATCTGCCAAACATCCTTATAGTTTATATCTGTACCCCATGCCCCTCTTTCTAAACTGCATACTGATATCCCTTCCCTCACCCTTAAGACTTAGTATTTGGCTTTCTAAGAATAATTCCAGAGCAAAAGGCATTTCCAGGATTCAGAACAAGGCCGTAAGAAGTGTTATATCAGATTTTTCTCCATTGTCATTGGAGGGTGATCATAGTTGAAAAAGCTCCTGTAGCATCCTTTATTCATCGTTTCCGCTATGAATACTATCCAAACTTGACCAAAATTTAGTGATCTTATATGGAACAACACTACTGATGACTGGTACTGAACTTGGGGGATAGTGAAGGCAAACTTTTAGTTACAATCTCTCCAACCAGCATTCTGTGTCCTTCACCCCCAAATTTGCCCTTCTGTTTAAAAAAAATTACTTCCCAGGGGTGCACCAATTCTTGTCAAAGTTTTCCAGTTTCAACTCTTAAATGTGGACACCTCTCCCGTATTAGATAATGTGTCATACATTATCTCTGAAAAGAACTAGAAGATGAAATTAGCCATCACCAATTATCTTACATCCTGTCTAAATGCTAGTTGAATCTGGCCTTCCATATAATGATTCCAATACAAAACCTGCTAACTTCTGAAAGTAGTTTTGAAAAACAACTAAATGTGGAGACACTGAGCTAAATGGCAGGTAGAGGAAGACACACAACTTAGTTTTACCTCTTTTGACTTGGTTAATCTTATGATTTTACCAAAGCAGTTTGAAGATAACGAACAGCGTGTATTATGTCTATACTACACAATACAGTACTTAGCATTCAGTGGACCACATTAGGCAGAATAAGGAGGATAACTTCAATAGCAAGTGATTCCCCCTGGGTGAAACTGTATCTCTTTGTGCTGTTTTGGTCCTGCACACATCTCTGCTGTATGGAATAGTAGCCTGTAACCACTTATGTACACTCATTCTAGGATTTTGAAATAAAGCTATATTTTGATCACTTCAGCTATTGTAGAGAAAAATTATTTTCACTTTATAACTAAAGTGTTCATCTAATATACACAAGTATACATGAATGTACAAAGGTGTCATTGTGGTGACAAAGAGCATAACAAATATAAAATCTCTATTGCAATAGAAAAAGGAGATTAATTTTTTTTCCTTATAACCGGCATGTCATTGCTGGGTAAACTATTTTTCATGAAACTATACATTGAGTGTATACATGAAATTCCATCACCATATTCGAGAAACCTTTAAAGAAGTTTCAGTCTTTCTTTCCTCAGATAAATGGCCTGAACTTACTGTTCTTATTTAGAGGGACTCCATTACAGTCTGAGAGCATTTGGCATTAAATAGTAATCATGCCCTCTCTTGTATCCTAGATAGATGCATTGGAGGATGATGTATCATAGGAATGCTGGCCTCTCATTGAATTACTTCTGGAATCAGCAGAATTATAATCAGGTATCACAAACATGAACTACTTGTCCAATAATATTTTATTGCCTCGCATCACATTTCAAAAGCAGTGTAAGAAGCAAAAGCAAATTGAAAAGATTGTATTGAAAGTGGTATTTTAATTTGCTCTCATCCATTCATAGAACTTTCTAAAGATTTAGTAACTCCCAGGTGTTTCAGCCAGACTTTGCCATTTTTCTTAAGAAAAACTGGTTACTGTAATGACTGATAGGAAACAAACCCCAAAATCCTTCCAGTCTCAGTTTAGAGGTGTTTTTAATTATCTTAGGAATTATTTCTTAAAGGGAAATAGGCTGTTCAGATACTGGCCTCTTCTTTTTTTTTTCTTTTTTACAACTGAGCTCAAGGTTACACAAATCAGATCTGATTTCCATGAAGATACTGCCGTGAAACACCCCTGGCAGCAAAGACCAGAAGAGCATAGACTCACATCACTGTATTACTTTGCTAACTAAATATAGATGACTGGACAAATTCCAATCTGCTTAGAAACCATGATGGAAATAAAACTTTCATTTGTATGTCTGCTGGGCATAGGAATGATGTGTGGAAGTTCATGACCAGAAGAAGTGGTTAGGTTCTGTTATATGATTTGAGCAGATTTAAAACAAAAAGGCAGATTCCCTGTTTTTTCTGAAAGCTCAAGTGATCTCTATTTAGCTCTGACAACTCAAGCAGTTTATGATCCACTCCATGGGACTCCGAACTAAAACCACTTTAAACTTAACAGAAGCACCATAGGTCTTCTCTGTTTAACAAAAACCCCAGGGCTGAACTGTTGTACTTTTGACAGCTCACTTGTACCACCATCAGCTGAGAAGTAAATAGCAATCTTCACCTTTATGTAAACTTTAAGAGCTTCCCACACTTCAGCTTCTGTGGGATAAAAAGGCATTAATGTCAGAGAATAATTGGATTCTAACCATTGCCGGTTCTCGGAAAGCTGGAAGGAACATAAGGGAGATCCTAAGCCTCCATCCAGCAGTTTCTTCACTAGGATAAACAGTCTTTCATCTTGTTAACCTTCTTTCATAGTGATCTAGTTACATAAACTTTGCTGCAATTCCATACATGTCATCTCTACACAGTAAGGATTCAACAGTGAACAGAATGAATTTAGCTGACGATCTCACACTGTCTATTTTGAGGTTTTGAGTCTGAAATACTACTTTGGTTTAAACCAGTAGGTTCTGAATAATTTTCTAAAATGTCTGTTTTCAATGACTGCTTAGAATAATGAAGGAACCACAGGTGAGAATTTGATCTCACAGATCTGGAACTGTTGCTTGCACCAACAAAAGTGGTTTGCATTTGCATGTTTTCACAAGAAGAATGATCAAGTGTTTTCTTAAAGCAATAGAGCATAAAGTATTTAGAAACTTTAGTTAATCAAAACAACATTTCTACCTGATTTAATGGGAGCATGTTCACGCAACACATTATTCATAGCAAAATGATTTAACACATCCCTCTTAGCTCCACATACAGCATTATACACACATCTATTTAAATCAAATCTGGTAGCTACAAATGCACCACTATAAATAACTTCTTATCTCCTCTCCACTCATCACTTGGGGAAGGAGCAGACAAAAAGTTCTGTGCTGCTTTTCTCCTGCTAGTATGCAGGATACTTCCTGAGGTGCATCAGTGCTCAGAGTTTGTTTTCATCGTTAACAGCCTTTTTGCTGATCTGTTGGTGTTTGGATCCATTCAAAAAATGAAGAGCAGTATCGGTCCCAGTGAACACAGGAAAAGGGTCAACAAATAGTTTTTATTGCACAGTTGGTAAGGTTTATCAGTAGATGTTTGTTTGCCAATTCCAAAATGTTCTTTCTGGGACATCTTAGATGTGAGACTTTTCTATCTAGTTTTAATCCTACCTGCAGTTCTGTCCGACTGCATGTCAGATCAGATTTATGACTTCTGGACCAAGAGCTT
This sequence comes from Xenops minutus, assembly GCA_035221455.1. Taxonomy (NCBI): domain Eukaryota; kingdom Metazoa; phylum Chordata; class Aves; order Passeriformes; family Furnariidae; genus Xenops; species Xenops minutus. Next base: position 17,046,297 of record JAWWEE010000159.1, on the reverse strand, counting down.
ATTTAAGAAAAAATAGTAAAGGGACCAGAGAAGAGGTATGAAAGGATGGGTGATATGCCCAGTGTGATAATTCAGCAAAATGGATGTTTCCTGTGACATTTTGAATAAGGCAATATTGCATTTCTTAGTGTCAGAAGAGGGGGATTTACAGCAACTGAGATGACGAAAGCCTGAATAAATTTTCTTTAAAGATAAATAAAGAAGACCATAGCTTGTATATTTTCTCCAAAAGCACATGTCAAGACCCAGATACAGTGGAAGGGCTGATCAAACTGAACATGAAGCCCAGGGTGAGGACTTGGGATAACAGTTGCAGTATTCACAAAAAAGTAGTGGTAAATATGGAGATTTTTTTTTCTTTTTTTCTGGCCATGTTGAACTTAAATGACTGGTTGCATGAAGTTAAGCAATGAGAGGAAATCCAAGGTTTTCATTATCTACACTAGAAACATCTGTGAGGTATTGCCATAAAGATTGTAGCCGAAAATGCATTTGCAAATCCCCTTGCTCAGGGACAAAATATAGGGAGAAAGACTAAATAAATGCTTTGTGGACTTCTTATTCAAATAATGCAAAAATAGAATGCAAGAAAAACAGAGCTGGAAAAATGTAGGAACAATTAAAGTGAAGAGCTTATTGAATAATTCCAATAGAACCTTCTTCTGTTTTGGTAAGATTTTGTTACCTTCACTTCCTTATGCCCTGCTTACAGTTGTCCTGCAGCATCCCACGAGCTCCCTTTGCCCTGCTCAGAGCACACCTGCACCCTGCCATAACTAACTAAAAAATTTCAGACTAGGCTATATTAAAAAACATCAAATTCCCTTCTTTCATTATGGGAGTTTTTTTCTGCCAGATAGACCGATCAAAATATTACCTGCATTGTTTATTGTGTCTGAAGGATTTTGCTGCTCATAAAAGACACACTCACCCCCTTAGATGATCAATCTCTGCTTTGGTGCACTGTTACTCCCTGGGTTGGTAGGGGGCTGAAAGTGACATCAGTCTATGGGGTTTTAGACCTAATGCTCCTGTGTGCGTCAGGTAATCCAATTGAGTTCTTGTAAGTCGACGGACCCAGAGATTTATACTGAGCCACTTCCTAAAAGCTCACTCTTATTACCTGGCGGGTGAACTGCCAGAGGGGGGGCAGGAAAAAAAAAAAAAAAGAAGTAAAGAAAAAAAAGGGGAAGGAGTGTAAACAGCCTTAGTAGACATGACGTTGCCCTCAACTTCAAACCAGGAGCTGCTAGGCTTGGCTTGCAAGCAAGAAAAGGAACCTCACTGTTTACTTGCTTAGCCACTTGCCGGACCACACAGTGCTTGGTTACAAGATACAAACAAAGCAGTAGAAAGAGAGGAAGGAAGAAAGAGGGAAAGAAAGAGAGAAGACAGAAGGAAAGAGAACGAGAGAAAAAACAAGAAACAAAGTCCAAGTCCTGAATATGTTTAATGTTATACTTACAACTATTATGATCTAAAAAATCATTATCGGGCAAAAATATAGAAGATTTCAGACTATTCTGGATGCAGCATCTGTACAACTTGTACAGGTAGGTTCTTACGTATTTCTCTTAATCTCATTATCAATTAAATACGTATTAAATCACTCATCTTCTTGGCTTTGCACAGCAGTATCTAATATTTACCCTGGGGCTTTTTTTACATTAAAGCTCATTTCATACAACAGAATTGCACTGATTAAATATCTGAGTACCTCAACATATTTTTATTTTCTATTGAAGGGAAAGGAATAGAAAGCACTGAATTGTTACTGCTCTTACAGGAGAGATAAGTCTTCATTTGCATAGCACAGTTCACATGATTTTGAAAAACTTGTTTAAGTACCTTATTTATTCATGGATTTGTGCTAAGTACTATTATTTAGGAAACAGCACTGAGCTCCAAACACCAGAAAGATTACCAGTGATTAAAACCTGTGACTAAAGACTCTCATTTAAGAAACTGCTTTCCTAATTTCTTCTCTACTGCTCTCTAATGTGTTTTTAGGCAAGTCCCTACATTACAGTTTGCCATTTCTAAAATAAAAACAGCCTTATCTTATGGAAGTTTTGGCATAAGCTTCATAAGCATTACTTATTTAGAAATTTTTAGATAGAGATTTCAGAGGAATACAAATAGTAATAATTTACTATTTACATCTACTGTGTATCAGTAATGATTGGAAACTGCATCGTCCTCAATGATGTGGTGAAAGAAGACACTGAGTCTTTCGCAGGTAATAGAGCTGCTCAGCATTGGAATCAGGATCAGAAGCTTTGAATATCTCTCTTCTGCAAGCAAAGATATAACTGTGGCACTTTCAGAACTCAAGAACTAGCTTTAACATATTAACAATAAGCAAACCACAGCAGCATTAAGTACAACAGGATTAGCTGCTTGAAAAGCTATGGAGAGACTTGGAAAAGACTGAATAGCAGATGCTAAAATCCTAGGTCTTCATCTTTCATTCAGGAGTACATTTTTCTTTGGTACTTGAAGAAGCAAGTGTAAAAGTCTCCTCAGGTTCTTTTACCTGTGTTGTGGTGCTGCCTATTAACTCCAGCATCAGCATATTATTTGACCCTTCAATCCTGGTCCCTATGTCTGGAACGAGCCTGCCTTATTGCAGAGAATTAAATAATGCCTTAAAAAAGGCATAAATCAATAAACATAAAAAAAGAAATGCTACTATGGTGCTGGAGTTCTATTATTTCTGGCAGTGCAGCAGCAGACAGCATGGCTTTGAAGTACTAGAATGTAGATTATGACATTAGATGCATTAGATTCAGTTCTAGGGCACCAGTCTGGTCTACTCTCATGTAGAATGAGCTTTTATGAAAGGTGATAAAAAAAAAAAAGAATGGCAGTGGCTCTTTATCATAGACAGATATTCTATGAGGTCCTTGCTATTTGGCATCAGCTAGGGCAGAGGAGAAAGAGCACATAAACTTAGCGCGCATGAGCGTAGCAACCCTTTCAATTGCAGTTATCCAGTATCATGGTTTTATGCATTTCTACTGAAAGAATATCTACCTGCAAACTGGCTGCAGACAGTGGAATACTCACCTCTGAAATTCACAAGTAGGTTCCCTTTGAAGTAGAGAGGAAATAAGAATTTGGCCCTGTAAGTCTGAGTTTGTAGGATGCTGGGTTTTTCTACATTTTCTTTTGGTATCAATAATTTTTTGCATCTTTGAGGAACAATGTCCATATCTTGTAATATGTAATATCTTGCAACAAAGTCACATCTTTTAGCATCCTTACCATTCAGCTCATGGAAGTCACTACAAAGAGGCTCATAACCACACCATTCAGGAACGAGATTCCAACTCTCCTTCAAAGATTAGACTTTTATAGAGACTGGCCCAATCCATGTTAAGTTTATGATTTCATAGCAAAGAAATTTGTCTCTCTGTGGCTTTGTAATTTTATCCCCCTTGAGTGCTGAATACTTTGCAATAGTCTGGTTAATTCTCTTATTGATTAAAGTACACGTTTCTAGAAAGGAAATAAAATAGAGGAATTTACATTAGAGAGTGAAAAAATACTGTGTAATGAAGGCTGTATCACTGCAGCTATAATTTCTGGGATGTAATCCTTCTAAGTAAAGTCATTCTTTAGCAATAAGGCAACTCCCTTATTGACTTGTCGGTGTTTACAGATTTGGCTCCACCTGTCTACTTTATTTGAGTCAAGTTTTTAACAGTATTTAAAGAGTTTATTCTAATTATAAACCCATATGTTTCTTCCCCATATTTTATAGAGTTAAATTTCAAAGCAAATGAGATTCATCTTTCTGGTAGGAATAAGGTGTATTCTCTCCAAAATTATAACAACAACTGTACAGTGAATCAGAGTATGAAATTTGCATGTGGAAGATATATTAATATATCATGTTATGATTTAAATTAATTTTAAACTTGAACTTTCAGAAAAGGTACTCTTTTCAGTCTGTTCCAGCTTTCCATATAGCTAAAATTTATTGGTATTTTATGGACATGCAGCACTGAAATGCAGTAGGTGTACTTAAGCAAAGTAACATATCCAGCTTTTTATCCAGTTACTATGCTTGTGTATCCAGGTAAAAACTATGTTAGCATGAATGATGTATGTATGATGAATGTAGCATGTATCAAGAACCATTTAAATATATCAAACTGTTACTGTATTGGGCCCAGCATTCATTATACACAGAAGAAGCTCAGAGTTTAATGTAGACATTTAAGAATGTCTAAAGTACATGGTGAGGGCACCTACTCTCCCCAGAGTCTTTCCCTTTTTATTTCTTTAAAATATGCATACATTTATGATTAAGATACTATATTACATTTATTTTCAATACAGTTCTCTCTGTATTTCCCCTAAGATTATCAGTAAAAGTCAGTAGTTTGGTGATAGCAACAACATTCCCTTAATTCAATTTGCCCTACATTTTAATACATTTTGAGAATTTACTTGGATTTTCAATTTTAAAAGCTATATGTGAATAGTATCTATAAACCCTATATATTTAGTTGTCGTTTCTTAGTAAATAATTTTTATACTATGTTTTTTATAACCTTAATTTTTCTTATGGAAGAGTATTGTTCTTCAAAACTAGAACATAGCCTGAACTATTAAATCAGAACAATCATCAACACAATATATGCAGTCAAAACTTATTCAAAACTCAGTTACAGACTGATGTGATCATCCTCTTTCCTCTGTAGCCATGTTAGAGATTTGTGGATTGTTATGAATCAGATGCAAACCAAAAGACATTCAGGGTTGTTACTGACAGTTTGGTCACAGCTTTCAGTGATTCTTCAGTATCTCCTAACTACCTAGACGTAGATATTTTGGAGACCATCTCTCATAATCTCCATACAGTATTCTAATTTATAGGGTTTGCTTGTTTTATTTCTTTTTTTTTTTTTTTTTTTTTTAAAGAAGCATGCAGCATTGAGCAAGCAACAAAAGATTGTGATCATGTGAAAATTGTTGATTTAAGAATATTTTAGTGGAGACACTCTGGAGTGGGGCAAAATTATTTCACTGATCCCAAACTGTCTGTAGAGACCCAGAATCAGATCAATAGATATGTACTATGGAATAATCTTGTGCCTCTGTAAAAAGCAAGCCATATCTTCCAATTTTAATTCAGAAATTATTATGTCCATCAAATATTTAATCTGTGTGCACACTGGGATAATTTTAAATTTCAAAACCATCTCTACATTCATTTTTATAACTGTATAATTTTTAAGGGCATAAAGCAAATCAGTTAAGTATCTTCCTGGAAGTACCTCCTACTGAATGAACAGAGGTGATTCTGGCCCTGGTTCAGGTTCATGCCAAATGCTGTTCCTGCCACCACAACTCAGAGAAGTCAAAGGCCGTGAGATTGATGCCAGGTGCATCATTCCTTCTCCCTTTGTGACTACAGAAATAGTTCTTTCTCTGTCACATCCCATCAATGTACTGCTAGGCTCAGGACAGATTGTTCACAAATTCTGTAAACTTACTTTGGAATTATCACGAATTATTTCAGAACTATAGCTCAATTTAAATGTCAATATTGGTCATGTTTTTAATCCCCCGAATTTTGTATTCCAAGTTTGATTTATTATGCAACCAGTCCTGAGATAGGCTGCAAGAACTTTCCTTATGGTATTTCACATACTTGATATTAAAAAAGCATTTGTCTTGCCTTTAGCGAGAGAGTATTTGTGTTTTAATTTACTTCTACTCTTACATGGATTTCCAGTCTCTTTTGATGAAGTTTCTGAATTTTTGTGTCATAAAGATGTAAAGATACAAATTCATCACTGGGAACTTCAAACCAATGCATTACTGTAAGTCATTAATCTTTGAGGAGTGGAACCACAGAGAAATATCAAGAGACAGGATAACAGACTGATTTTATCTTTGTCAAAGTCCTCACCTAGGTATGATCAGAAATTGCATTTCTTGATATGTTAATTAAACCCATTGTCCAACACCTCAGGTCAAGTAAAACAATGATGACTAAAAATGCATTTTTCTAGTAACTTTTCATTCTAAAATATCTATCAGCATTAGCACGTCTGCCTTAATAATCTGTCTCTATGGACCCCTTTTCAGCCCTTAAAATCAGTATATTAGTCTCCCAAGACCTAGAAAAATGTCACTTCAGGTTCCTGTGACCAGAAATCTTGAAAACAGATTGTTTGGCATCTTGCAGAATAGCACCTGAGGTCCTCTGGCTAATTCCCTTCTTCCAGGAAGTTTTTTCTCCCCACTGCATCTTGCTGCCACTGATGCAGGAAGTTTAGCCTTTGGCTATACTGAAGGAAGATTGGGTCCCCTTGGGTTTGGTCATTTATTTACAGAAGGCACTTTTAGACTATTAGGTAGCCCCCAAGTCCTAAAAGGGACGGCTAAGGCAGCTAAGAAATTGGAATACAAAAGCTGAAAGGGATAGGAGGCTAAGAAAAATACTGTATCTAGAGAAAAGTGGCTAAAGACCATCTTTTTATACACTTGTGTGTAGTTTTATCAGTTTGTCCATCAGTGCCACACTAGAAGAAACAATCCCTCATCTCTAAAGTTGTCCCTGAAAGTGACCAATGGATATTCAGGCATTGCAGTTAAATTAATCAAAATCAGTATTAGCCAACTTCATGTGTCTTCGAGTGCAGTGGGTTTACACCAGCTTCCACAGACTGTTAGGAGTAGAGAACTTTTCCTGGATATAGTGGTGCAAATTGAAGAAATTCCACTCCAAGCCCCTTCTCTTTTGCCTGTCAGTACAAGCCTACACTCAGACTCTTTTAGTGAGGTCAGTGGCTGACATTAGCAACCTCTCAGAACGGTGAGAGGACCTGCTTAAGTGGCCTCTCTCTGACTCCCTCATGTCAAAATCAATTAGTCACCTCTAGTAGATGGTCTGTGGTGGGCATTTATGTCCAAAACATAAATAGGCAATACACCCTTCCCCGACAGAACTGTTTACAAAATCTACATTTGTTTACACCTTCCAGCAGATTAAAAGTTGGTTAAGTTTCCAGCTAGGTATTTTGTAATATATGGGTAGAGTAATGAAGCAGAACTGAAAGTTCAGTCAGATGAAAAACAAGAATTCTGCAAGAACAGCTTCCAGGCAGTAAAAATGGAAAAGCATTTCTGATCTGACAGAAGCCTTTCCAGTTCACAGAATGCTTGGTTCCTACCAAGATTAATCCTTCGTTGTTGTTGTTGTTGTTGTTGTTGTGTTCATACAGAAACTTTTTCTGCCAAAGTTTTCATTTCCAGTTGTTCCTCAGGGTGCCCAAATGGGGCAAATCTGTTCTCATTTCATGCATTTAAAAGTAGAGCAGAAACAAATTTGACTCCATATTTTCAAAACCTAAATGCGATTTCTCTTTCCTTATCATCTTCTTCACTGGCTTGTATTCTTGAGGATACTTAATGCACATGACTGTGTTTGATAAGGGAAGGTCAGTTTTCCTACAAAGTAAGAGTTTTTAGCTCTTTTGTTGTCTTTATACAGTAAACAAAATAGCAAAAGTAGAGATGAAGACTGACAAAATCCAATCTGCTCCTTTACTTTTTACTACATAAGACTGCCAAATCCAATAAAGCCAAATTGCACATAAAGTGACCCTGGCATGTGAAATTACTAATGCACAATTATTATTAAGTGTCAAATTAAGTTGCAAAGTAGTAATTCATTAACTTTTATGATAAATTCAATTTCTTTAATTAACTCTAGCTTTCAAGAGATGAAAACTTGGACAAATAATAAAACAGAATGTACCAAAATTGAGTAAAATAATTTAGAAAGAAATGTGATAAATAGGTGAATGTTGATGGTAAAATGATGGGTTAGCCTTACCTCAATGTACCTTTCCTATTGATGCAAGAAAAGTGGCGGGAAATCTATTGACTTGAGAGAGTCCAAGCAATGAATAAATGTGTTGCAAAGTTTAGAATGTAGAGGACATTTTAGGCTAATTTGGATGGCACTACCTTCTTCCATAGAAATCAGCAGAATCCACCTTTGACCTCAAAGCAAAATTGGCACTGGAAGCCTTTTGTTACTTTTTCCAGTCACAACAACATTAACCTCTATATTCTGGCCAAACTTCAAAGTGGGTGATTACATTCTGCTGCTCTAATTTCTCCCTGAAGGCTCAAAGAGATCTAGCATAGTTTCCTGATATGCAGTGTTACTGCAAAAAAAGTCCATTTTTGCAAGGTTGCTGTTAACTTTTTTCTTCTTGCCTCCTAATTTGTCTGCTTTGTCTTATCAGTAGTAGCTTGTTGGAAGGTCAGAATTGTTTGGTTCTGGATCACAGTTTTATTAAACTGAGGGACCATGAATACAGACAGTGCTACAATGATAACAATATCTTTCCATCACTTTTACTTTCGTATGATATACATAGCACAGCCTGGCTATAAAAGGAAATGAGATGTATTTTTTTCCCCAAGCACTCACACAGGTAGGTTTTTGCCAAATATCAGACCATGTTGGTCTTGAAAATCAAAAGTCAAAAAATGCAGACTAAAACTACAGGACATTCTGAGTGTGTTTAAAAATGAACTGCCAATTTGCTTGTAAAACAGCACATTGCTTAACTCTATATTACTTTTAAGCAATAATTTATTACACTTAAAAAAGATTATGATTTTCATGGCTGTACAATCTAATATTTTTTGCAAGAAGTTTGCATATCACTGATAGCAGAATTAATTTAACTCAAACTTAGTATTGATCTGAGACATTACTTTTACTTTTAGAAAAAAACATTCCCTACAAAAATTAAGCATCTCTGGTGTAACTGCTGATCTTATTTTGGTTCTATAATGTTGTAAAACCTGCACTTTGGATACTTGCTTACTGAGTAACTTAAGCTAGTTAGAAATATCAGCACTGAAATAAAATTGGTATAAACACTTTCTACATAAAATGGAGGATTCAGGGCTCCTTCTTCCAGCAAGGTCTCAAATAATACAGCACTAAGTACAATCTGCTGGCTTACCTATATGGAGAAGCCACACAGATTCTAGCTCTGGGGATGTGAATTGATTGCCTAGTCCCAGTACCACAGGGTTAAGTGAAATGCTATCACAGTAATTTATTATTAAGAGAAATGGTGATGGCTTAGATTAAGAAGATTTGACTGTCTCTTCTAATTAAGGTTAGGTTTGTAAGAAGCTTTACTGCACTTTGAAGCTACAGAGACTAAAATTAGGACTCTGGTTCTGTTTAAAATGTCACTAGGTTGGTCTATAATCTTGTAGTGATTGCAACAAGGGATCATCCTTCCCATGTTGTAAGTCCTTGTTTGGAAGCTAGTGAGCCAGGACGAGACCCCACGAAGCGAAGTCTGAGTAGACTATTAATCAGCAACAAGTTGGTCCTCCAGAACACTGTAATGCTCTTGCAGTGACCCCTTGAAGACTCCATAATGAATGGGAAGCTGGCAAGGCAATCATCTGTAAGACACAGTGAATTGCATTGCAGGCAGAAAACAAACAGTAGCAGTAAGTGGACTATGTACAGAGAGGGAAGAAATGGTTAGGAGGGAAGATCAGTTTTCAGGCTGTAAGTGAACTCATTTTACAGTGGTGTTTACAATCTTGTACAGACAAGAACATTCCAGGCTATAGCGTCCTCACTTGCTGGTCTATGGACAATGTAAAAATCTCAAACCTCAACTGTAACTTTTCTCATTATGCTCCTATTTACAGAGCACAAAAGGAACATGTGAAGCTCACTGTTACAGGAGAGTAACAGCAAAAGCTGTTAAAAAATTTTCAGGAAATTTGAAGCTTGGATTCAGTCTTCCTTACTGATGTGTAGACTTACAGCAGCTCTGCCTAAATTTGTAATTTACAGAAATATAAAACTGGTTAAATGGAAAGATCAGACCCATTTATGAAGAACAAAACCTTCTCTGACAATATTTAGCATGACAATACATTTGAAGGAAAAGTAGCCTTGATACTTCAAGTCACAAGTCAGTTTCTAGTTGGCTGGGATTACTTTTCCAGTAGATAGGACATGAAATTATTTTTCACTACTGAATGCCTTTGTCTAAATGATCTGATTCTGTGCTGCAACTGAGACAAAACAGGGTGAGTGTGTGGACCCACATTCTTTTTCAGTACACCAGGTCTTATGTACCTGTCAGATAGAGCAGTGTGCTGGGAGCCACTAAATTGCTATTCAGCAGCTCAAAGAGAGAACCATCTTTCAATTTGGTTAACTCAAACAAAGCCAGTTTATATGTATATATCGAAATTGATGAACTGCAAGCACTGAGTCTCAGATACCTGAGCAAGAAAATCTCTCATGAATGAATTTAGTAAGAGTCTACAAGCTTTTACTGATCAATCTGTTGAGCAATGAATGAAACTCAATTGCTCTGTTGGACTGTTTACAAACCTTTCATGTTACAGGGCATCTTTTACTTTGCCACTTTTTTCCTAAATTAACTCTGTCATGTTTTTATAGACAAGAGCATCCAATTAAGCAGCAAAATCAATCCCCTGCCACTCAAATAACCACTTACAAAGTCTGAACAGCACATATTTATGAAAGATTTCCTGAGTAAAAACTATTGCTCCACAGAATCTTGTGACTGGTTTCAAACGATAAGTAAAAAGGCTCAAGAAGATTACAGGAAGTCACTTAGTTCAGTCTTTTTTGTTTACTCTTACTCAGATTAAGACAGTGATAAACAATACCTACCTTTTCTGAACAAAAAAAAAGCAGAGTGTTTCACAAAATAATTCTTCTTGTGAGAGAAGGGTGCAGTTATAATCAGTATGGCTTGTCTTGAGCAATTCAGTCTACTTTAGTGTGTTCAAAACCTGGTATCTGCTGCAGCAGGCATGAGCAGTTCCTGTGTGACATTGGCCGAGGTCCTGTGGGCAAAAGGAAGCCCTTTGGAGGAAGAAGAAATATGGGCCCTCCTGTACCTGTCCACAATGCAGCTTCTGGAGGATCTTCACAAAGGTGAGGTGAAAAGTGTCTTTTTATAGTTCTTAATGTGGAAATTAATTCTTGAGTTATTTTACTTCTTTTGAGTTTGTTTGATTGGTTGCTTGGGTTTTTTCTCTTTTTTTTAGACAAAAAGTACTAGCAATGCAATGACAGCATATTGCTAATAAAAATGAGAAATCTTCAAGTGCTGCTGGGATTAGATGCAGACCTACATAAGAGATCACACAGTTTTGGTTGTGTTTTTTTGGTTGTTGTTTTTGTTTGTTCGTTTGTTTGTTTTTTCCAAATTGAACATCAGATAGTAATTCTAAGCACAATTATATGCAGACAGAAGAGTTCTTCATAAAGTCTGAGTAACATGCACCCAGAGAAAGTGCAGTGCCAACTAGGATCATGTACTGACAGAGGACAGGCAAATCCACATGGCTCTCCATTCACTTAGTAAGAGACTTTCATCCTCAGTGATAATAATGTGACTTATTATGATGATCATTGCTTGCCACTCAGACCAGCTGTACAAGCACAACTGAATAACCTGTCACAAGGGCAAGATGTTTCTCAGGAAGGAGTCCAGACCTAAGCACCCACCAGGATGTCGGAGCAGGGACTGTGCCAGCCAGGGCTCTGTCCCACAGTATCAAAAGAAGATGATCAAATTAAGTTTGGGGTTGAGAACTGAAGAATCCAACCACCACAGAAGTTTGTGGTAACAAGGCAGGTCAGAGGTCAAGCTGGGAAACTGAGTCCGGATCAGGTGTAGTGTGGACAACCAGGGTCAGACAGCCCAGTGATCACCATGCAAGGCCACAATAGCAAGGTAAGTCCGAGGTCAGGCTGGGAAGTCAGTCTGTGGGTCAGGATTGGTGAGGTCCACAGGCATTCTAGGAAACATCAGTGATGAGTTTGGTTATATAGGTGAGGTGCCAGAAATATGATTTTCTGAGTGCAGTGAATTCCACACTAAGATCTCCATTGTTGACTTCAACATTTTTCAGACCCTACCATCTGTGTGATTTGCCCATGGTCAGTACTACTGTCTGCTGAAGGAAATTTGTCTTTCCAAAACAATGCATCTCAGACAGAAGCTCTGCCTTTCAGTCCACCAGAATTGCTCCACAAACAAAGTAAAAAACAGCACTTTGGACTAACAAAGGTGAGGTATATTACAAAATAAATCCTGACAGCAACTCATGAAGACAAGCTTTTGGGTTTTAATGCAGCATACCAGGTACCTACTGTCACACTTCATTTATAATAAAACTAATCAAATTAGGCTATAGTTAGAAAGAGTTACGTGTGTCTTGTATCTTGCCATTGGATTTGTTTGCATGTCAACATCAAAATCAATTTTGAACATCAGTCCTCAAGGTCTACAGAAATGTTATTATTTGTGAAGACCCAAAGAAAGGAAGACTATATCTGTGAATACTGTTTGACCAGATATGGTAATTGTAATCCCAGAAGCAGCAGGACTGCAATATCTATACAATCAGAGAGTGGAAGCATTCTGAGGAAGTCAGAATTACATTCAGCTTTGTTAACAATTTCTTTTTCTTCTGACAAATGAGTCTCTCTGGCAAGACAGTAAGATACAACACTCAGGTACCTAAAAATTTTAAATACCACTCGAACCACATCAGTGCATACTTCCCTCAGGCAGAACACAGTATTTTCAGATTCCCATATAACTGATCGCTCAGTCACCAGGCAAAAACATGACACAATGGAATAGGCAGCCCTTAGTCCAGAAATTCTTCCCCTGGATATGACTGCTAGTCAGTCCTACAAGTAGGGGAGAGCTTTAATTGGCAAGAGGAGAGCTTCAAAATTAAGAAAAGAGTTCAAATTTCTTTCTCTACTCATGACATCATTGAATAGAGGGCAGCCTAGCTCAGTTCCTCAAGATGGAGATTACTAATTCCATGCTACGTAGTCCATAAGCCAAGAGTCACTCTTGTACTTTTAGATATGTTTAGTCTAGTTTTTAAAAAAAATATCTATTTGACTTCTGCCATTTTGTGACTAAAGACACAAAAATATCTTGTCTCTAGTATGAGGCTTTTCTGTACTTAATATTGACTTCACACATGGTTTCTTTTCTGTTTTGACAGATGTTGGTGTATTCCTTAGGAATGACCCTCTACTGGTCAGCAGATTACCAGGTTCCTCCAAACCAGGCCAGTAACACAAACAGTTATTTTCTTTTATTCTGGTAGGTTCAAAGATTGAGAGGCATAATCTAAAGTCTCAGTAAGAGGGGCTTTAAGTTTTATACTTTGGGACACTAGAGAGAATTGGAAAGCTTGTGTCAATATCCAAGCTTCACCGAAAATACCAGTTCACCCAAATCAGGAACATTGGTTAGACCTCATCTTTACTTTCCGTTTTTTTTTTCCCTCTGTTTCTTCAAAAACCAGAATTGTTCCCATTAAAAGGAATTGTACCTTGATTTTAAGAGTGACCATTATTTATTCCAAGACAATAAGAATAAGGAACAATCTACCTAGGGAAGTGGTTGAGTCACCATCACTGGATGTATTTAAAAGATGTGCAAATGTGACTCTTAGGGACATGATTTAGTGGTGGACTTGTCACTGCTGGGTTTACTGGGACTTCATATTAAAGGTATTTTCCAACCTGAATTATTCTATGATTCTATTATTCTAAGACAGGAAGGGCTAAAAGAAAAACATCATGTTGGCATGATTGTCATGCTGCATACATTTATATGCTTTTTCAAAAATGGGATGCAGGAATAAAACTAAATATCTGTCCTTATTTCCAAGCAAATTCTATCAGGATATCTTCTAGCTGAAATTATTAATTTCTTGCTTACTGTGAATCCTTTCAAAGACTTGTAGCACACACTTTTCTTCATTTCTATATTGATGCTTTTGGTTGCTTATTCTTGATTTGGAGAGCACAAGGTTTTAGTAGATTTAACCTCCCTTTTATGGGTATACATGCTCTAAGAGAAAAGGATTTAGAAGCTAAAGGGCCCTAAACTTTAAGTATCTAGCAGCTGTGGCAACAGTTTTGGCTGGTATAACTCCTCACCTTTTTTAAACTAATGCTACAACATATCTTACTTGCAAGAATCTTTGATTCACAGTCTAATTAGCAAAGCTCTGGAGCAAACTGAACTGTTGTCTGACACTAAGAAGCTCCTAATTGGGGCAACGACCCTTCTTGGAGATGCCAGTTCCCTCTAAGGCTATCCTGGATCCCATTAGAGGCTCCATTTAGTGCTTTTTGACTGCTTGTCTGGAATGTTCCCAAAGTCTAAAGGAATTCAGTGCCCATTTCTCACTCGGGCTGAAAGAATTACAGAAATTCCTGGTCCCAGTTTACACAGGATTTCAATCCCCCGGGAGATGTTATTTTACACTATCTCTATTTTGGCTCAGTCCCTCCAGCTGAGTGACGAACTACATAGACTCTTGCTGACACTTTGTGAAGATTTGCCACGTAAAAGACTTTCTCCTGAATCAATCCTGGAAGCATGTGAGGCACATCAGAAGGAATCTGCTTCCTTACCTGCAAATGTCTACATAAAGAAAATGGTCCTGTTTGCAGTGGGAAGTGCCAGTGAGGTAGGTACTACTCTCACACTCTAATCATCTCCTTTTCTTTGGTGAGAGGGGTGAGCAGCAACATGGGATACAGGTAAACAATTGGCTGAAATTAATGTTTGTATGGATTAAGGAAGTGAGATTTGGTTCTAAACTTCTAAGCAGGAAATTGAGTTGGCATGTGTACAAGCAAATGAAGCAATGAAAACATCTCACACATCACTTCTACACTCCTGGGAAGTGACACAAATCCAGCTTTTGCACTTATAGTATCTTAATTTCTTTGGTTAATCCTGAAGCCATCATATTCTTTATGGAGACTTTGTATTAGCCAAAGGGGTGGAGTTTACAGAAGAGAAAAGATTTCTCCATTGCCACTCTGGTTTCAGACTTCCTTTGTGAAATTCAAAGAAATCACATTTACATCATCTTGAGAAATTAATTCATTGTCCTTGAGTGGAATTGAACATGTCCCATGCAATCAAGCCTGACCACATGAGGTCTTTAATAAGTGAGCACTCGAGCCTTTTTCAAAATTTGAAATATAAAAAAACATTTTTGTTGACAACCTGAAAGACAATGGAAGAAAACACATCACAATTTTTTTCTGTTTTCAACAAGTATTCATTAATATTCTGAGATGATTTTTCCTCTTGCACTCTTTATTACTCCATTTACCACTAAAACAGAGGGTGTCCCCTCTTAAACTCAGCTAGCATGAGAGCATGAAGCCAACAATACTCAGTCCTGCTTGGTGTTAATCTGAGAAAATGAAGTTGTTTATACAAAGCAAATCAGCAGGCTCCGACAGCCGGAGGGCAAGGATCACTTCAGTATGAGGGTCTGAAGTCCACATATCAAATGACATTGACTTGCAATATTACCGTCTTCTAGACAGAGCAGGTGGTCACCGAAGACAGCACAGCCTCTCAGCTGAACAGAAGTCATGTGATAAGGAAAAGGCTGCATGAGAAAATATCGGACACCTCACCTCTGTCCTCCCAGATGAATTTTCACCAAGGTAAGAAAAGATTCATAATCTGAACTGTCTAATGAGGATACAGCCAGCCTTTTCTGAGTCTTTCCCAAGCTAGATGAGTTGTTTAATTTCATGCTGTAGTGATTACATGTAGTGTTGGATAGGATATTTATTGCTTTACATATAAATTACTTCCTAATGGAAAGACTCTGAGGCAAGTCAGAGAGGTTTCTTTTCCTTATTTCCACAAAGGATGGTACTCTCAGGGCTGTTAGGCAATGATAACAAATCAGCTTGCACAGATTTGACTCTTAAAGCACTTTGCATAAAACCTGTGTATATAAAACACCTCTACTTTCAAAACTGCTTTTGTGCTTTGTATACTCTGGTGTATTTTTGAAGGTGGGATTCTGTGAGGTTATCCTGTTGCCACTAAGGAATAGATATTAATTCTTCCTATTTGATTACTCAAACAAAAATTTGTGGTTTCTTTTTGATTTTTCTATTCAAAAGATGTTTTATAAATTCACACATGAATTGCTGGAGTGATTTCAAGACAAAAGGCCACATCCTGGTCAGTATATAAATAAAGCAGTATATACAAATTTTGTATTTCACTCTAATAAGATCAAGATTTTATTATCCCTAAGAGTAATTCTCTATATTTTTTCTAATCTCTATGTTGTACTGTTCACTTCAACAGAGATCTCTGATTTTTGGGGCAAGGGGAATTTTGGTCCAAGCTACACAGGCTTCTTTTTGGATACACTCAACATTAGGCATATAAGCAATGCAATTCTTATTCAGCAAATCACACATATAGTCCAATAAATCAGCTAGAATCAGACACATGCTTAAATACATGTGGAACATTTTATGTATTTTTGGTTATAATACAGAAAAGAAAGAAAGGGAGATTCTTTTGAAAACATACAGACAAACCACCCCCCAAATCATGTTGGTTCACTTACTCAAAAACTGAGATTACAGATTCACACTTGCATAAACTGGTGGAAATTCTGCTGCTCCCAAAAGGGATGCTCTCATCCTCAGGCCCTTATTAGCCGCAAATTCCTGCCATTTTCCTTACACTGTTTCTAGTGATTATATATCTCTGTGTTTTCCAGGGATTTTGGTGACTTGGCTTACACTTGCTGAAGGACTTTAATGAATTAGGATGTTGATTACATTGAGAATGTGTGAGCCGCACTTTGCAAGGCAGAATTCCGTTTCTTTTTTTTTTAATAATAAAAAATTTTCACCTTCAAAGATTTTGTAAAACGGCAAGAGACAATGCAACCAAAGTCAAGTCAGTGTGCAAGAGAAACATGTACTTCCTAATGACTTAGCATGACCTCTTAATGGAATTTCTGCATCTGACTCTGGTAGGGGATTGTGCATAGGCATTGTCCATCCTGCACACAGAAAGAATACTTTATAGCAGAAGGTTTTGGGCCTCAAAGTATAAGGAATGCAGGTTATCTGCGCTTTGTAACCTTTCAATTAAACATCTAGAATAGAATTGTTTTATTTGGAATGGTTGAGAACTATGAAAACAATTTTTGATCAGAATAAGATTATGAAAGTAATAGAATGAAGTTACTAAACTTTTCTCTGTCCCTAAGGAGTCAGGGTCAGAAGACAGACAGATGTAGACTATATAAAAATTAGTCAAGCCAAATGTTATTTACATCATTATTGAAATATAATGATTTATAGGTACGTGATTCACCATATTTCCTGTTTCCAGACAAAGGATCCAGATTAATGAATTACAGTCAATCAACAGAAGATTACAGACAACTGTCTGTGGACTATAGTGACTCTAATAGTATTTCTGAAAGTACATCTTTGATACTGTCCAACCGAGGATACAGGAGAGGTAAGATTTTTTGTAAAGACTGTTTATGAATTATGTATTCATCTCTTTTGTCCCTTATTTGTATATGTGGGACTACCCATGTATAGGTATACCAGGTGACAGGTACTCCCATGCAACTTATGTTTATATAACAAATATATATAAAGTTATATAACTATATATATTTGTGCTAAGTTGTAGAGAAAAAAGATACTTAAATCAGGTTCTTTTTCACTTGCGTCCTAATGTAAAGGTATATATTCCCTGTTTACCATACAGCACCATCACCTCTTTCTTGCTTTATGCCCCCTTTCCTAGGTGAAGCTGTTCAGCAGATCACAAAGCCTGACAGTATGTTTTTAGCACATGGGGTCTTGATATAGATGAGAAACAGTGGAACTACCCCACAGATGCACATGATGGACAATGTCAAGATGGCAGCACTGAAATCAGTTGAATCTATGAATAATACCTAAGTCTTGAATGGTGGGGATTAATTTTTCTTCAAGCCCATTCAAAACCAAAGGGACTAATTGTGAAATCTAGAGGGAAACCCAAAAAACCCTGCTATTTTCTTTTCACTTTTGTCATAGGGCCATTGTGTATTTCCTGCTCAGCAGGAAATTTCCTGCTCAGTTTTTGTTGTACTAAATGACAGTACTAAATCCCAGTGTAGGGGGATATTGTGAAGCAAAAAAGGGAATTGAGCAGGAAGGGGAGTACTGCTGTGCATATGTATCTTTGTGTATAAATTGGAATCTGAGCTAGGATCACCTAGACAAGATGTTCATACTGCCCAAGACCAAAAAGTTGCTGTTGCCCCAAGAATGAGGAAAGTGAGGTTAGTTGTACAACTGCTCTCCTCCTGAAAGACACTTTTCTGAAGCTCCAGAATTGCAATGAATATCAGCAGTAATAAAAACACGGGACTGCAGCTGCTCCCTATGTGACACGTATGTGTCAGTCAAATCCTTAATTGCACAGAGTGAAGGTAAACTCAGAAGCCTGTTTTGTAAGCCCTTTAAAAAAAAAAAAAAGTCATAAACTTGACCACAGCTCATTCCAGTGTCTTTGTGCATGTCTCAGTCTCCACTGAAACACTGATAGGTGTTCATACTCAGGATTTTTATAAGACAAGATTCTAAAAATACATGAGTAAATACAGAATGTGAGAACTATTAAAAAAATGCATTCTTCTCTGAAAAGAAATACTACCATCTAGTAGAGCACAATTATCAAGGGAGAGCAATACCTCTATCAAGACTGTACTTTAGAAGATCACTTGATATATAATAAAATAATAATCTATACAATTGACTTCTTTGAGGGCGACATGTTAATTTAACATCAGGAACATGTTAAATCTGTGATCAAAGCATGGCATTCTGGCCACTGAAACTAGCCAAGTTATCCCAAGTTATGCCCAATCAGCTGATACAGAAGAACTAAGGGGAATTTTATGTGCTTGTTGAAGTATTTTATACAATTATGTGAAAACTACAGTGTAAGCAGAGAATTTTGCAGGGTTTTCTCATTAAAAATCACGTAGTTTTAGAACACAGGATTGAATCTTAACTTTGCTAAATAGCTTATCTCAAATATCACATTTTGTCACTACCATCTGCAGCTTGGTAAAACCAACACATGTTTATGCTTATTTTAGCAACGTGACTGTAGATTTTTTAGTTTGTGAAATTGCAATTGGTTGGTTGGTATACTAGAATTCAATGTCATGTTTTCTTGTTGGAATTCAAAGTGAGGTCTTAGAGTGTAGTGCACAGATGTTTTATCTAGAGAAAAAGCTGACCTAAATTATTGCTTCCACATAGCTCATCTTAACACCTCTATCATTCTGTCTATGTAATAGTTTGATATGCAATTCTTCAAACAAGATCAATGAAATGATCCAAGTGAAAAAAAAAATTAACCTTCCCACCTTTTCCTAAATCAAAGAATCTCTGAATATGCTGAGTTGGAAGGGACCCATAAGGACCATCGAGCCCAACTCTTAGTCCTGCAAAGGACCATCACCAATAGCCACACCATGTGCCTGAGACTATGATTTAAAAATCTGCTGCTACAAGAAACATTCATAGAGCTACCACTTGCATAACACTTTCTGGATCAGCCTCTATATTTCAGCCTTCATGTATCTGGACAAAGCAACACCTCTCCTTTCTGTAGCAGCAGAGATTACTGAAGGTGAAAAACAATACAAATCTTATTTGCTAAAGATTCACAAAGCATCTTATACTTCCACCAAATTTTTATGATGTAAAAACATTCACAATTTGCTTAATGTAGCAAATAACTAGCTGAATATTTACAAACATTTTCATTTCAGTGATTTTATATTCAACTCTGATTAAGTCAGAGAAGTTCCATGGCTTTTTCTTCCCAATTTTATTCAAAAATTGGACATACTTTCTGAAGAGAAAAAGCTGTTTCACAAATTACCCCCATACAAATGGAAACAACAGCCATTGTACCTACACAGCTATTTTCCAAATTATATTCACATGAAGGGTTATGAAGAGGAAGTAACAAAAACTGGGAACTCTGCTGGTAGTATTCACTTAAGCTTACTAAGTAGCCATTTATCATGCCAAGAGAGGAAGTAGCCTGTTATAATTGTCCCAACATCTGATGCTGAGTGCTGCTACAACTGCTTCAATTGTGAAATTTCCTTTATTTATTTCAGGGAGAGTTCCAGAGACACAAAGGCCATGTGACCCCTCACTAAATGAGTCAAGGACACAAAGTAGCTACAAGCTATTCATAAACAGGTAATCTCAATTCATATTTCTACAAGATGGAAGCTGTTTTATAACCAAGTGAAGCAGGCAAAAGGTGTGGCAATGCCATTATCAGAAAATGCCTGGATTGTCATCTGGGCTTGTTTTGATAATAGATACTATTTACATAGAATAAATACCTTAATAAATACATCATATTCTACTGTGTAGAATAAATGAAAAATGTGCACCTAGACTTGATTTGGCTCCAAGTGGAACAGTCCAAATGCTCTAGTGAAATGGAACTTGGGTCCTGAACAAACCATACAAAACACACAAATTCAAGATCTCCACCTTTACTCTTTACCACTGTGTCCTACCAGATGCCATGGGCCTCCCAGAACAACTGCCCCTGGCTGTGTCTCCATCAGAATTAGGCAAGCAGCAATAGCCCTCTGTGAAACAACTGGGAAGCAGCTCCACAGAGGCTGTGGAAGGTTGGACTTGATGATCTTGGAGGTCTTTTCTAACCTCAATGATTACATGATTCTATGAAGGGAAAAACCTGTTGAAAAGGTATGAACAGTCATGACTTTCCCTGTCAAGGCATTCTGGCAGGGTCCTTATTTGTCTGCATTCAGAATTTGGATGTGGTCTTGCCTTGCTCTCACATTATCAGAGGCCTTATGTGTTCTGGAGTGGTTATGGCAGACCATGCATATGTTCCATAATTTTCAGTGGATTGTTTGCATTTCCATCCTAGTTGTTAGATTGATTTTTCTCATTTGTGTCAGCCATATCCAGCCCTGCACTGCCACTTTACTGAAGAGTTATAGGTAACCCAGGGACACAAGCAGTAAAGACCTCTGCTCTGCCATGAGGATTAGCCTCATTTCAGCCATGGCAAATACAGCAGCCCTGTAGACACTGACAAAGAAAACTGAAAATGGTATAATTGATACTAATTCCTTTTCAAAAGCCAGGGAAACATCACTGCTGCTAAACAAGAGTTTTCTAGATTGGATGTTAGCATACTGCAGCTATAATCATGGCCATTTCCAAACCAAGAAAAGAAGACAGTACTGTTAGCCTCTAGGCACCACAAAGACCAGAATCCCACAGTTAAGTACCATGTAATCCCTACAGACATCCCACTTAAATTTAGTTCTTGACCCAGTTAAACAGGAATTTCTTCTTTTAACCATGGCATGAGTAATTCAGGCCCACAGGAAATGCTCCACTTAGATCAACTCCCAGTTAAATGTACCCCAAGTAAACAGTTTGAAATTCCTGACAAGTCAGACATAATAATCTGGGAGATATGAGATACCCCAGCACCCCTCTAAAACTGCAACAAGAAAGAACTACAAGCAGGTTCTAGGACAGTGACTGCTTTTGTGAGGAAAGAAGTCTCTGTCTACCTAACTAGACACACATATATATTCATCATATACCTGGTAGTTATATCAGTAACAGAGGATTTATTTACTGAGTATTTTGGAGCAATTGCCTCCAACTAACAACCTGGGTATGATCTTGATATTCTTGATCTTAAATCATGCTGCCAAGAATAAGTTCCCCTCTTTCTTCTCCAAATTTTCAACAAGCTGTTTCCCATAGAACTTCAAGGACTGTAAACCCCACTTTTGGTTGTAAGTGTCTGCAACTGCATTTCTACCAAGGTCACCAAACTATTGCAAGTACTTTTACAGCAGTGGAGATGAAATGGCTAATTTGGAAATCACCAGTTTCCCAAGCAGGAGGACAACGAACACAAAACTTAGTGATGGATTTATTATCTGTAAACTTTACTAATATCATCGTGCTCAGTTCTGTAGACAGTCCAACTGACAGAGTTTACATCTCACAAAGTTAAGCTTGCAAGTATATGCAGGGCTCTAGCCTGTATATAAAGACACAGCTGTCAAATCTGGCATCTCTCACCTTATAGGACTGTGTTTTCCACAGGAAAAGAAAGTCTCCTTAATAAAGAATCTCGGGTTTTGAGCTAAAAGTATTTTAATGCTCACAAGAGTCACTTCAGGTAATTTTAAGGCATATTTCTTAGGTAAATGTTGATCTTTATGACATTGCACTGATAGAAACAAAGATATCTAAATGTCTTTATAGACAATTGGTTAGGATAGGATAGGACAGGACAGGACAAGACAGGACAAGACAGGATAGTTCAGTTGGAAGAAACCTGCAAATAATCATCTCGTCCAACTGCCTGACCACTTCAGAGCTGACCAAAAGTTAAAGCATGTTATTAAGGGCATATCCAAATGCCTCTTAAATGGGCCAATGACCACCTCTCTAGAAAGCCTGTGCCAGTGTTTGGCCACCCTCTAAGTAAAGAAATGCTTCTTAATATCATGTTTGAACCCCACAGAATATAGTTTTGAACCATTCCCACGTTCCCTGTCACTGGATACTAGGCACAAGAGATGAGTAACTACTCCAGCAAATTTGTTAAAATTGTTTTGAAACTACTTGAATAGTTTTCTGAAGCAACTTTGCAGCATGCAAAAGAAAAGGATGAAACTTTAGGATAACAAAAAAGCTTCCATGTGACTGGCTGTTTAAAAATGTAATTAACAAAAATTCACCTCACCAAAACCTTTCCTTCTGAATGACATAGTGATTCTTTTGTCAATGACAAGAGTACACAGTATATTTTAAGTTTATCCTAAGGATACATGTGTCTGGTCAGGTGGAAAACGCTATTACTTTCTGTGTTAAAACTGTAGTACAAAGACGGCTTTCTGATCTGAGATTTCACACGTTTTTCTATTAATTAAATTGAAAATTCCCTCAGTTCCCTAAGACGTTAATTCATTCTAATGAATTAGTATTCAAATACTTTAATTCCCATTACTGGAAAATTCTGAATAATGACAAGGTTTTCTGAAGCTTTTTTCCTTGAGAAAATAAGACATCAGGAATTTGCTTCATCCTGTAGAATTCCCAGAAGGGTATGGAGCGAAATTGTTTTCTGTTGGCTTCACCAAACTCAGACTAGCTAGATCTGGCTCACCAAATGAAGAAAAAAAAAAAAAAAAGACTGTTATTGAATTAAAGCAGAGTTTAGATTTATTTATTTATTTATAAAGGACATCAGTAACATTATTCCTGTTACATTATTTTTCTTTTTCTGTAAAGAAACATTTAAGAACTTGTAACTGACACTGCTCTGGACTTCATAATATTGCACTCGTTAGTGTACCTTAAGCTTTTTGTCCTCAAGTCTGTGCTGTTTTGATTGCATGCTGTATATACTGTTCACTATGACATTTCCATGAAGGTCGGTCAGTGCAGTAGAAGAAATCCCTGGTGGAACTCAGAAGAACAGCCGACAGAACCTGCTAAGCTTAGGTTCCACCTTCTCCGTGTCTACAAAGGACTACACGGCAGCTGCTCCATCGCAAAAATGTTTGTTCCACAGGAAGGAAAAGGTGAATGATGAAAAACATGTAAATATCACTAAAGAGCAACCTCTTATGTAATTGTTCAAGTGACGTGCATATTAGCTGCTGTGTCATCTCATTAGCTGAGTCTTCTAAATTGACAGACTCCAAATTAGGCACGATCCAGTTGTGATATCTCAGAACTGATGACAGTGAAAGCTCTTGTCCATAAAGACCATGCAAAGGCTGATAACTGAACCTTCTCTGACTACATATGTGATTTCTGCAAGCATCACACACCATATGGACTGTTTTCACCAACCACTTTAACAGGAGCTTCAGAACAGCAAAAAAATTTACAAAGATGCTGAACCCAAACATTTGCTATTCAACAGTGCTTCAAGGATTTAAAATTTTTGTTACAGTGCATGGCTGGACAGGAAGCATAGGCTAGCAGTGAGTGTGCCAAATCAATAGTTTTCCTAAGTTTCTGTTTCTAGTTGCTAATTTGTTGTAGGACTCTGTTAAATGGAAGGATATTTCTTTGACAACTGGATCACAAAAATCCAAAAATAACTGAATCACAGAAAACTCCATAATGATTTTTCTTATGGAGGTTTCTGTTGTGGAAGAAGAAGGGATAGGTTTCAGCCTGATGAGCCCTTTCACATCTTCTCCAGAAGCTCAAGACTGACCTATATAACTGAGCTTCAGTTAGATAGTTTGGAAAGTTATCCTTTTACGTATAAATTTGGTTGAAAATCTTATTAATATGATTTTTGTTGGAATAATAATTATGTTTCTCAGACAGTTCAGCAACTGTTACAACAAAGTGCTAGCCCCTCTTTAACAGGATGAAAAACAGCACTGTCTGTTGGCAGGAAAATACTATTATTATGAAACAGATCCTACTTTTTTTGGTTTTTTAAATGGATCTAAGTGAGTCAAGTTGCTAAGTCATGGGTAAATGGCTGGAAGGATTCACATCTTATCACTTGTAGACACTTAGTTATTTCTGTCTGCTTATGGGACATAAAAGCATAGATGAATCTGATGAAAACCCAATATGCAAAATTATTTGATTTGGATGCTCAGCAAGAAAAAAACATCTTGTGCTATTAAAGTTTGTTGAATTTAAAACAAAATAATAAAATGTCTACTAATAAGAACTATCAGTCAAGCTTTATTATGGGGAAGAAAGCAGCTCTGCTTTTCAATCTGGTTCCCATGGAAGCCAGGCTTATGAAACCACAATAGTGTGTATGTATGTGTTTACATGTCTGACTGTCCTCAAAGCAACTTGGGAATCAAATGGGAAAAGGTCTCAGAATAAATTAAGTTTCTGTGTCATGAAAATAGGTGTCTTGCAAAGGAAATGAATCTTGGTTAAGTGCCTTTATAGAAGAAAAGGCTTCAGCATGAGCTTACCCCTAGTTAGACCGCAGGAAGTCCACATAGGAGAGACCTCAAACAGAGAGGTCTTCAATCAGCATTTGCACCTTATTAGACACTGAAGTCAATTAGCTCCAGCATATAGACCAACAGAAAAGGGTTTCATTGATACTTGTGTTTGGGATCTTCATTACATTTAGGAGACATTTACTAAATTTCTAAATTGCCTCCTTACAGTTTTCAGGTCCAGAATTCATTATTTTGTCTAGTGAACCACCAGTGACCTTGCAACTGCCTGGATCAATTGTGGTAAGTGAACATCAAGAATTTAGAACTAATCTAGTGACCTTTTAGTTGGGGCTCCTTGTAAGTTGCATCTGAGAATACCCAGCATTCTCACCATGTCTTCTTCTCAAACAAGTTAAGGTTCCTGCAGAGGTATTGAAATTTGAAAGGAGGTGATTTAATTCTCAGTGTTATTTAGCTATTTCCCTTGGTGTAAAAATAGCTTAATTTACCCTTCTCAGCTAAGAATGCTCACTTTAGCCCAAGACTTTTGAGACAAAGATTATACAACAAATATGCAATGTGACATCTAGTGTTGATGTATGGGACGTCTCCGGCTTGCAGGCACATCTTTTACCTTTCATTAAGAGAAGGTAAAAAGCTTTTACTGCATAGAGCAGTAAAAACGAGGGCAAAGAGAATTTGGAATTATCCCCAAATCCAGAATAACCCTGGTGACTATAGAGTCCAAGTATGGTCAGCTGTTTTGTTGGGGTTCTCTGTTGTTTTTTTTTTTTTAAATTAGAAATAGTTGTGATATTAATTTATGAGAAGGCTGGGAACAGCACAATATTGTGACCAATTCAATCAGGTTATGTAGAGACAGAAGACTAGGGGGCCTCAGTAACAAAATGCTGTGGAACCTGAATTGCTTGTACTTGGCACTCATTCTTTATTCTTTGTTGCATGTTCTTAGACTAAAAAAGGGAAATCCTATTTGTCCCAAAGGGATCTCAATGTGATTCTACTCAATGGGCAGTGCCTTGAGGTGCAATGCGACATCAAGACCAAGGCAAGAGATGTTTTCAACACTGTGGTGGCATATGCAAACTTGGTGGAACATTTCTACTTTGGCTTGGCTTACCTGAAAGGTAATGGGATACAGCTAAGAACAATAACAGCTCCCTCCCTCAGGGCCTCTGTAGTCACTTCATTAATGAATTCCAGTAAGATCCTTTGAGATCTTCAGATGAAAGCAGATACAAAGCTTAAGCAAAAGTAAGGTATGCTGATTTAAGGTGTACTGCATTGATGTAAAGCATGTCTATCCTGTGCATGTTACTGGCTGATATTCCCAGTCAGAAAAAGCTGTCCCAGCCTTTCCCTGGAATAATACTGAGCCATATAGCTCCAGCAGAAATTCCAGGAAGCACTGTACTGAGGAAGGCTGTATTCCTAGATAAGAGTACAGTTTCGGCTCTGTCATCTACTAGACCCATTTCTGTGGCAAGCATGGTTGAGACACCAGGAAGAAGCATACCTTGTGTGAAGGGAATGAGGATTATAATAGGATGCAGAATCTGAATAGTGAGCAGAATGCAAGCTCCATCAATTCTAGAGTGATTCCATAGATACCACACTAATTCAGCATCTAACAATTGTAATCCTAAATTACATACCACTAAGTTCTCCATCAAAGGAGAAGTAA
Source organism: Xenops minutus (assembly GCA_035221455.1). Taxonomy (NCBI): domain Eukaryota; kingdom Metazoa; phylum Chordata; class Aves; order Passeriformes; family Furnariidae; genus Xenops; species Xenops minutus. The sequence continues at coordinate 17,019,659 of JAWWEE010000159.1, read as the reverse complement.
CTTAACCCATGACACAGAGAAGTAAATCTCACTGACATCCACAATTCATTTTATTTTTTATTGCTAGTGGTGCACTATATGAAGACAGCAGAACTTTGAGCATCTGTAGTATATCCAGATTTATCACAGAACCTAAAATTTTAATTTCAGGTAAAGAATTCTTCTTTTTGGATGAGGAGACCAAACTCTACAAAGTGGCCCCAGATGGCTGGAATGACCAGCCCAAGAAGAAAACCTCCATCATCAATTTCACACTCTTTCTAAGGATAAAATTCTTTGTCAACCACTTTAATGTTATCCAGTAAGTGCACAATTCTGCTGGCTGCAGGAAAAACAGTAGCATTTAGGGATACCATTTGAAGCTCCTTCTGTGTTTCTATACCTTTTTGTATTCCAGGCATGGCTTGACAAGGCATCAGTTTTACCTGCAGCTTCGTAAAGATATTTTGGAGGAACGATTATATTGCAATGACGAGACTGCCCTGAAACTCGGCGCTTTGGCTTTACAGGCAGAGCTTGGCAATTATGCTTCTGAGGTGTGGATAAATAATGCAATATTTCTCAGAGGTCTCTCTCAACAACTTTTGCATCTTTTGTTTGTCATATAAAGTCTAAAGAAGAAACGTGAATAGCACAGAATTTCAGTTAAGTCCTTCAGTTAAATCCTCCAGATTTAATTTTAAAAATTACAGAATTTTCCCCATTAAGGAGCAGTAACAAGCCAGGTGAATTTGGCAGGAAATATGGCAGAATGATGAGAGACTCTTTATCATTCATAATTCATAACATATTCTAGAAACTCCAGAAAATCTGTAGAAAATTTCCAACATCGGCACAGCTTGGATGTGCAGAAGAGCTTAAAGAGAGTAGTAAGCATGGGAGAGATAAATAAATGAAACCTCCAGAATTCACAGCTATTCTATGCATAGGCTCAGATACACAAGCCACAAAGACAGGAAGGTCACAGATGGTATATCTGAACAAGTCGTCCTAGTTTTGAAGTATATAGAAAATACTCATTTATGTTCTTTCCCATATCCTAAGTTATATAAATCAGTGTAGCTCTACTAATTGAACTCTGGGTGGTCTGCTTCATCTGGTCAGATCCATCATGGCAATGGGTCCCCCACTGTAGACATCTGTAGCTGTCAGCTCTAAGTGCAGGACATACCTGTAGGACACAGCCTTGTCCTCTGCACTAAAAAGTGAGTGCTTTGAGCACCTGGCTGGGCACAGGTACAAGAGGTACAGGCTGTCAGGACACTACCTGCTGTTCCCCACCTTCCTCTAGGAAATGGCAAGAGGGTGACTTCTACATATGGGTCACCCTGCAAATCAAATGCAAAGAATAAGAAATGGCAAGTAAGAACAAAAGCCTCATTTCTCTGGTTTTTTTGTTTGTTTTTTTTTTTTTCCCCCCATAGATGCATGGAAAGAACTATTTTCGTGTTGAAGATTATGTTCCAGCAAGTCGGATAGAGAAAATGACCCTGGTATATGTACAGCAAGAGCTTGCGAAATTACATCGTATGAATCGTTCCCTATTTGAGGAAGAAGCTGAACTAGAATTTCTAAAGGTAATTTGCCATACCCCAAACTTTTTTTTTTTTTTTTGAGGTAGAAAGCCCCTCTCTATTTACCCTTCTCTACTATTTCCTTCTTGCCTGATACAGTGGATTTTAGATATGGTGAACAAATTTGAATAGTTAACAAAAAACTCAATTTCATTTTGCTGTAGGTACTGTCATTTTCACTGAGAGTTTATATAAAGTGTTAAAACACATTTTGGTGTATTTTCAGCATTGTAAGACTTGATACAAATTTTTGGCATGTTACCAACATGCCTGGTTTCCAGATGATTATCAAACATGGGAATAAGCACTTTTTTGACTTCTGAAATTACAGCAGCTGTTCAGTCCCTTCTTTAAACATGTAGTGATTGTTTGTTTAAAAAATATCTGCAAACCCTGGGAGTGAGGGACTTATCTGAAGTATTTTCTCACATGACTATTTCTCTAAGGCTCTAAAGTGTCATGATGATATGGAATTTATTTTTTCCCCTACTAATTTCTCCTTCTCCCCAAAAGTCTCTGCTTTCTATCAAATGAAAAATATCCAAAATTAAATAATGGATAAATATCAGGAGTCATTTTGCTACAGTGCAACATGCTTTTATTTATAGCATCATTTTAGTTCAGTTGCTATTTAATTATGTTAGTTCCTCATCTAACACTGTCAGTGGAATTGAAGAAATAGAATGAAGCTTAGTCTTAATGACAGTCTCATCATGTGTGGCAAATCCAATGAAGAAAAGCAGCTTTGTTAGTATCTGTTTTAATGAATAAGTCTGTAGAAGGAGCCAACACATCATACAATGTGAGAAAGCCCCCATGGCAAGAACATGTAAATTCTAAATATGAAAGGGATTAAAAATTAAAACCCAGATTCAGCTAGTGATTATAGATGCCCCAGTTTTCAGGACCTGAACATTTGCACCATGGATACTTTCTGAAAAACAGATCTTCTTAAAGTGTTTCATTTTGGTCACTGAAAATCTCTATTCATGGTTGAAAAGTCATTTGGGGATTCTACAGTAGCTTCACAGAAAGAAAAGAAGTTTTAGAATAAGCTCACGTTGATCTGCAGATTACAAAAGAGGACAGTAAACTCCTCATGTTCTATAGTCCTGTAAAGGGTCACATTTTAACATTTTTTTGGCCAAGTATAGGAGGCAGAAAGACAAGCGTCAACACCTAGAACCTCTGGGTGAGTTCCTCAGAGTATTCTCTGCAGTTTGAGAGCTGGGGTAAAAGCTTGATCTTCAGTCCCTTGAAATATAATCCTACTTTAGCTTTTTGCCCAGCGATTTGCAAAAAAAGAGTGACACTGAAGATTTTTTACTATAAAGTCTGGCACTGAAGGGAATTCTAGGGCAGTGAAATGCCCTCCAAAGTCACCACTATATTTAGATGAGATACTTTGAGGTACAGTTTAGCCAAACCTGTAACTAAGGTATTGGCAATGGAAATCTATAATGTCTAACTGTCAAAGATGACAGCCATGAAGATATGGACATATATACCTGAGTGAGTTTGTTGCAAGGTGGGAGCTGTGGTGTCACTGCAGTTAAGATTTCCAATTGATCATCACTGCTGCAGAAAGGAAGCCCTATAAGCCCATAATAATATCAGAGTAGCCCTGGCACCAAAATATGAGCAGTTTTACTAGGATCATCATTTTTGCTGTACCTCATGGTTTCTGGGTTTGGTCATGGAAACAGAAAAAAAACCCCAAAGTTTCACAGTAGCCAGCTGCGCTAATCCTGGGTGGATTTCTACTCAGAACACACAAGTGCCAAGTGGCAGTAACACTGAGTACCTCAGTGCCACTGTAATGTTTAGATGACTGTGCAGGAAGCTACATAATGCCCCTACATCTTCAAATGAAGTTTGTGGAAAAGTGTTATTTCAATTTTACACGTGGAAAATTAATGTACGTAATGACTGTATGACATCCCACAGTAAGGTGATGATTCTGTGAGGCTGTAGCTCTGAAAATTTGGAAAGGGTTTTCAATGGATTCTTGACAGAATGAAAGAATGCTCAGTAAAGACGCTCAAAAGCATTTCCTCTCCCATCTATCTATCTGCCTTTTCTTCCCATGAATATTTTTCAGTAATGCATGATAAAAGCCCTTTTTCTCTACAAGGTGACTCAGCAACTTCCTGAATATGGAGTGTTATTCTATCGCGTGTCCCAAGAGAAGAAAGGAGCAGAAGGGGAGATAATCCTGGGAATCTGTGCCAAAGGCATCATTGTCTATGAGATCAAAAATCACACAAGAATTGCCAGTTTAAGATTCCAGTGGCGTGAAACAGAGAGAATTTCAGCTCATGTGAGTTGGAACTAACTGAATGCCTTCTCTGCTCCACTACTTTACTCTTCTTCCTGACACTTTGATAAATTTATTGCATTCAGGGCCAGAATTAGATTCATTCCATATAGGCAGGTCCTTTTTGAAAATAGTTTAGAACCAAAGATGGATCTGGATGTGGATATGAAGACATTCAGTTCTTTGTGAGGAATAGTTCTGGAGGTTGTATTGCCAAAGCTGGAGTCAAATTACTATAAAACTGAATAATCTGGTGTTGACTATTACAGAGACTATGTCAAACCTCTCTATGGCATATTCTATTTTAATTCCTCTCTCATCTTTACTGTTGTCTCTTTTTTTCTTCTGTTTTCCTGCCTACACCAGCTCATGGGATCATGTCTCTCAGTTCCAGACCTCATCATTCCTATCCTCGTCTCTTAGCATGTTCATGTCTTATAGAAACTAGTAATGGTGACAAGACTGTGACCGTTTCTAAGTGGAATTTTGACATTAGAGGTATATCAATCTACTGCCGTACAGCCTAGATGTCAAACTACATCACACATTTCTCAGCTTGTGTACTCTCCCAAAATGGTCCTGCTGCCCCTTGAAGATATGTCCATTTTCACATTGTTTGTTTAATAATTTTAAATTCTGTAGGACCAAATTTTTCAGTTTTAGCAACCTGCTCTCAATGCATTCTATGTCCAAAGGCTTGAATTTTGACATAGAAGATTTTTGATCCCAAGGACAGACACCTTGCTAATAGCTATTGAATTTAAACAGGCATTTACTGCTCCCAAAATGCATGCAGTCAGGCATAAATACAACTGGACAAAACAACAAGATTATATAAATGAACTTTCAGTGCCTCAGTGTAGTGACTGATATATGAAGCAAGTTGTGCTTTTTTTTTCTCTTCAGAGAAAAAAATTCATGATTGAAAGCAGCTTCAGTGGCAAGAAACACACGTTCATTACTGATACAGCAAAGACATGTAAATATCTACTGGACCTCTGCTCTGCCCAGCACAAATTCAATGCACAGATGAATTCTCGGCAACTTCGGCAAACTTCCTCAGGTGAGGTATAAATGCACTTTCATTACTGGGGCCATAGGACAGGGTTAGGTTTTACGAAAGGGGTATTCACCAAAGCTGAGAATTCGAACCTGCCACATCAGTTTCAGTCTGCTGCAGTTAGAAAGGAATGTCTCCTACTACACCGGAATTTAGAGGACCCTAAGTCTTAACTTGGCATGTGCATGTGAATGGGCATGTTTAGTGGGTGAAGTGGGGTTATCTGATGATAATACATAAGTAGATAAACTCAGATTTAAAAGAAAAAAAAAAAAAAAAAGGCATGATTTCTCTTCAGGAGACCTGCTGAGAATTCCACTCCAAATGTAACCTGGAAAATGTTCCACGCAAATTAGAACTACAGTAGAGTCCAGATATGCTGCAACTAAATTTAATTGTCTTTGCATAAGACAGGGATTCTACTGTATGGTTCAGTCCCAGGACAAAATCACTAAACCAAAGGTACATGAATCATACCCACTCAATTATGGAGCTGCCAGCAGCTCTTAGATTTTGCCTGGTCCGTGGAAGACATGAGTAATTAGACTTCAGATTTTCCATAATTTCTAAGGCAAGGTAATGCTCAACCCAGGGCAGTTACATGGTATTTCTCACCCACAGTTTTCAGCATGCTCTGTAAAGATGGGTGAGGATCATTATGGGGAAACTGAGGCACATAAGAAAAAACAGCCTAAGATGACAATTCTCATCACTCTTGACTTCAGTGAAGCAACAAGAGTTTTCACTAGCTCATCCACTGCCTTGAATAGAACCATAATCATTTACAATCCCTAAGTATTTGACCCAGTGAGTTGTAGCAGGAGAATCAAGTGTCATGCCTTATCTGCTGGCATATTCCTTTCTGTAGTAAAACTGTAAAAGTGTGGGCAACAAATTATGCTGTGGAATATAACAGCATGATTGAAATATTGCCTTCTTCCCAATGAAATCATTTAATGAAAGGTGAAATTCCATCAGCACAAGTTTGTTACCATGAAAAAATTGCTAGGATGGCATTTAGGTTCAAGGCACTTTTTGTTGCTTGGCACCAGTAGCTTCAAACATAATTTAATGGGACTGTGTTTTTTAGCATACAAATGAGTGCTAAGAGTGAATCCTAAAGTTTCCTGTGTCACATTTGCTTGTGGCAATATATGCTAATAAAAATTACCACATTCCATATATAACAATATAAAATACTGGAGAAGTAAGAAAATTATAACCCATGTCCTGATTACAAGTACACCAAATCACTGAAACCAGCCAGACTTACACAAGCCATGTGACCGCAGGTTCTGAGGTTCAGTGTGTGCCTCCTGTCCCAGAAAAAAATCTTTGTGAAGGCAATGACAGACAGTAGTTCAAAATGCTGCCTTTGCCACCACAGAGAGGCTGTAAGAGATTATGAGGCTCTTTCTGCATGCTTCTGCTTCTGCTGCACTGTTCGGATATATGTCACCATCACTTCAAAACTTGGTAGCAACCCCCTACTTCAGAATCACCATAGCAACTCCCAGACTGCGCTCATACTGTGGACAGTTAAGCCTTCTGATGCCTTAAGAAATGCCTTTGATCAAAGTCACTGAGCAAAGAGGGAGCCTAGATGTAATGCTGCAGAGTTGAGTTCTAGAAAGTTATATTCAGGCTAATATTTATTAGGAAAACACATGGGAGATTAGCTGTCATGCACAAGCAGAATTAAAGCCCATTTTGATGCTGGCCTGTATCAAGCAGAGTGTTTGTTTTACTTTCTAATGTGTCTCTAATTCTCTGCTGTCCGTCTCTCCTCCAAATCTCCTCTCCAGACCACCAGTTGAGAACCTAAATAAATTAATGTCTCCTTCAGCACTATCTTGTTTCAGAAAAATAGAATCTTTTGAGAGGACAGATTTGTATATAGCACAGCCCAGGTGTCACTAAGCAAATAGTAGATTTCACACAAAGCGGAAAACTCGGTAGCAAGCATTGCCACAAAGATGGTCCCCTACTTAACTTCGCTTGTGCAAATCACTCAGCTCCTTGGCACCTCTCTGAACTTTGGAGAGCATGTGTTAGTAGAGCTCCTGTCTCAACTATACATATAAAGGAGTGGAGGGTCTGTGAAGGATGAGAAACTACTACCAACCTGTCTAATTCAGACTCTGTCAGACATATTTCTCATACACCAAAAATGTACAAAATACACTTTACAGAGATATTCAGGTTTAAATTATATAGGGTTTTACATTTCATCTGTCTTCTTGGAAAGTGAATTTGTATTATAATTCACAGATATGAAATCTAAATACAGCATATGCTTTCTAAGAAAGAAATGGATTGAAAACTCCTTCTACTCACTCCAAGGCCTAGATACTCTCAAGGATACAAGAACAATGTATCTGTGATGTCAATCTTTTTTTTTTTCTGGCATGTTCAAAAGGTTAGAAGGAAAGTTCCTTTGAGGTTAAAAAGACGGTCTAATATCACTGGATTTGTCTTTCCTTCTTCTCCTCTCTCCCTTCTTATTCAGAAGACAGTAAATTTGTGGAAATAGACAAAACCAATTCTGCATATGCAGCTCAGCATGAACACCTTGCCCTTATCCAGAGACTGTCTCGATCAGAGAATGTGCTCTATGGAGCAAACCTGGAAAACCTTTCTGCTGGTGTGATAAGCAAATCTTGTGATAACCTCAGTGTGGAAACGCACAGCAGAATGAGGGACAAGAGCAATCTTGGCAGGTAGGTTTACTTTTTCCCTTAGAAATGTGTAAGAACACTCGGTCATAGACTATATAATTACAAACCTCTATGGTAAACTAGGAGGTAAACTTTTTTTTTTTTTGTTTTTATGTGGTCACACTAAAAGTCCTGGGGCTCCATGGTGCTAGCAGTAGTGCAAACACAAGCAGGAAACTAACAGACTAACAGATAAGAACTTCAAAACGAGTGACATTTAAATTTGTACCAGACTCAGGAATGAACCACTTACTGGGTTATGGGGAAGTATAAAGATAAGGGAGAATAAATGTAAAATCTGTTTGTGCACCTTCTCTGGAAATGGCAGTATGTGAACTAAATGCACAGTGGAAGCTGGTTTTGGTCAGGAATGAAGGAATCAATACCTAATTGATTTCTTCATGTCTAAAGCTGCAAATCATAGGGAACAGCACAAGAACTTCTCCCTCTTCATTTGCGTTGGTACATTCACCTGCGTAGGTGGTTACTATAGCTGCACACAATCTCAAGACCTTTGATGAATTCTAGTGCCTTTTAGAATACTAAGAGCTAGAATAGAGCCAAGAAGAACATGAATTACCAGGAAAACTTTCAGACATGGTTTTGTCTAAATGAACAGCAGGACTAAATGAATCATGATGAGGCTATGCTGTTTTCCTGATGCCTGCACTCAGCTCTGAGAAAAACACAGGGTATAATCAGTCATATGAGTGATCTGATGGCAGATGTTATTTGGAAGCAAATGCTGGCAAGGATAAATTACCTCTCCCCTACAATGAAATGTGTCCCAGAAAATCAAAATACTCCTTGAAAAACTATAAACAGGTGCATTCCCAACTTGTCTCTGACAGATTGACAATGAAGAGTGCTAAATACCGTTGCTGATTTGTTCTTGTAACACAGTCTTCATTTCCTGCTGTACAGATCCTTATCAGGCCTATCCCAGTCAGAAATGCATTTGAATGGAAAGCAAAGGAGTTATGACTACCTCTCTATCCATTCAACTCAGAACACAAACAGTGGTGAGTGTAATAATCATAAAGAGAGATGATACCCTTCTATATTTATTGTTTCAATAGCAGAAGACTAAGATATATTCTGCTTACAAATTAAAGAATATCCTGTTGTACTTCTGGTCCTGGGAATTAACGCAGACTTTAACAAGACAAGCTGTTTTCTTCCCTTTAACTCCTGCTTTCTGTCAGGATCAGTGGTAAGGGACTTCATGATAAAATTATTCTATAATGGTGCCTAATGCTCTACAGAGATTCTCTGTAGTTCAGTACAAACAGAGACTTGCACAGAGCAATATCCCTGTGCTCAGGGGTAATTGTTTGGTTTGCAGCTGAGATCTACAAAGCAATAAATAATGCATGAGACAGTAAAGGCTCCAGGTCCCCCTCTCTTCTTGCATTTGCATGACACTAACTGGACACCTAATGGATACCTGATACTAGACTGAGGACTGGATACCTAATTTTCTAACAGAAGCCATATTGCATGCACATAGTAAGCAGATCTATGGAATACGAAGCTATGCATATTTTGTTAGTCCATTCTAAAATTAGAACTGTACTTTGAACACACTGTGCAGTAGTTGCACAATGTTAAGTCATGTTAACACTACAGAAGACACCACTGCAATCAGTATTGGTTAGATTGCAGCTGCAGAGCCAAAAGTGCCCACAGGGCCTAAGGCCAGAGTTTCCAAAGGAACCCATAGGAGATGTGTCCAAATCATATTCATGTTCAATGGGCACTACACACCCAACTCTTTAAATATCCTAATCTTAATAAAAACTTTGCAGAAAAAGACATAGTCTCAGAGAAAGGAATATAATAGGAAGAGCTTACGCAGCTCTGTACATAGACTTTTCTAAAGAATGAAAACTTCTGAACACTTGTTTGAGCTTCCTTCCTGAATTATGTTGATTCAGAAGTAATGGTGATGCTGAAATCAAGCACAAAATATATTTCAATTTTTGAAGCTCCAATTTTGCATAATATATGAATCCACTGTCTCCCAGCATTAATCTACATTTATTCTAGCTGTTTTGTTTCTGCAGTACCTGGATCACCAGCCATCCAAAAGGAAATTCTGTTAAGTGGTCTAGAAAGAGAAATCATTTGTGTCAGCCTAAAACGTGACCCCAAGAATGGATTTGGTAAGTAAAGAACATGTTACTAGGACTATCAGATCTTGATGCTAACACTGATACTTGCTGAGTCAAGCTGGGCAAGACTGTAAACTTGTTACCCCATTTATTCTTCTTATAGAATAAGACTACCAATCTTTGTAAAGGACTTAGAATTTCCAAGACTGAAAAGGACTAAGCACATAAAGCAAGACCCCTGTCTTTTCAGAGTACTAACTAAGGCCACAGAGCTCAAGGGGATCAAGTGCTAAGGGTAGAATGAAAGGAACACGGTTTTAGTTTTGTATCTGAAATGCATGTGTGCTGATTTTATTCATCTTAAACCTTACAAGTATTGTCTGTGGGGGCACAAAATCTGTACACAAGCTTAACATGAATGTTTCTCAATTTCCAGATTGTTATTTGGATAATAACAATCTAATTATCTTATACTGTAATCAAACTGTATCCTGTTCTTGTGGATGAGTTCAGAGGACCATCAGGTTTCACAGCTGACCATTAATACAATTAAAAAATCAAATTTCTACATGATGCAGGTCTGTGTTAATATCCTAATCCCAATCCCAACTATTATACTAGTGAGAAGAATATATTCTGCAATAGACAGAGCTAGGATAGTGAAATTGAACTGCTTGACGATATATTTAATTTTCTTAGATCTCTTAAATTAGAAGTTCACATGGCCCACCTCAGGTTTCCTGGTTGCATGATGTAGAATAATGTTCAAATTTATCTAATGAGCTTTTATACAATTTTCCTCCTGCAGGCATTAAAGACTGCAAGTCCACCTCATTTATGACTCTTGTAAAAAAGTAGTGGGAGTATTTAAAAGTAGCAAGCCAGGAAAGCATTCTTATTGAGAAATTATACTTAAATAGTGACCAAAGTTGCCAGCACACTTTAATTATGATGTAAGTTTAAAGCTCTCTCAAATCAAGACCTTGATGCCATGTAAATCAGAGCTCCCCATTCTTCAGACCATGTATAAAACTTACACCATTGGAGTAAGAGCCTTTTGTGCTCCTAAGGTTCATCTTTTCTAATACTGCCAGTGTCTCTGCATTCTCATGCTATCTCGTTTTTGCAGGTTTTGTAATTATTGGAGGAGAAAATGTAGGAAAATTAGACCTTGGAATATTTATCGCTTCAATTATCCCTGGGGGACCTGCAGACAGAGCTGGAAATATCAAACCAGGTCATTATCCTTAGTTTTTAATTAGAATTAAAATATTTGAATAGTTTAAAGTTAGTTATTCTATATTTATTTCCTTACTTAGATGTGCTTTTTCTTGTTTTTATCCTAATTTTTTTTAAGGAGGACGACTCATCTCTGTGAATAATATTAGCCTTGAGGGTGTCTCATTTAATACTGCAGTTAAAATCATACAGAACTCCCCTGATGAAGTGGAGCTCATCATCTCTCAACCCAAAGGTATAAAGGCAAATGTCTTTGCTGTCTATGGAACGCTAATATTTAAGACACTCATATTTATTAGGCACTGGGATCTATGTTCTTGCCACTCAGTGCCAGTTATAATAACCATATACTAGCAGTGAAAATAGTCAACTTCTAGTAGGTATCATGTGATTGCTGTTCTACACCAGTGTGAAAAAATCTGTTATGGCCTGCATTGCTGAATAGTAAGGGAATTTGGCATTTCTTTCTCTGATGGAGAGTCATAGTCCTCTGCAGGGATGAAGCAAATGCATTTCTCCACACTTATAAGAGCAGTGCTCCATTTTACAGAGACTAGCTCATTTTATAGATCTGATTTCACAATGAGTTGAAATAGGAAGTTACTGTGTCCTCCTGGTCTGGGATATAACAATATTTGCCTTCAAGTTTACTTACATTCAGCAATGTTTTATTTTGGTATGACTTTACAGACATGTATGAAGAAGGATTAAATGAAGAAAAGAATCTATCAAGAGGCAACAGCACTAGTGGATCTGAGATCTCTTGTGTAGAGAGTGGGAGAAAAAAGATTCAGGATTGTCATACAGCTCTCCCCAAAGAACAGGACATAAATATAGATGAACTTGAGAAGACTCTTTCCTGGAGTTTAGCACCAAAATTGGGCTCTATGATTCCAGTTCCTTCAGCTGATATCCTGGATGTAGAGGTAACTCAGATTTTGATGCTGCTCAGTAATGTTATGCCCAGAAAATAACACATAACAACATAGTAGCTATATTAAGAATGGAAAGTAACTGAGAAATTAAAAGAAAATATGGAAATGAGAAAGAAAATCTTGGCATAAATTACATTGGAAATGTCAAAAGGATAGATATGTCTGAAATATGAATAAATGGGCAAACTGCTTAACAAAATATTATTAAATATTTTCCTTTCTTTTTCAGTGGAAGTACAAAATTTTCATTGTTTTCTTGCAATTTCTTAAGTTTTCAACCAGTCACAGAACATTTTGTGTCTGATTTCTTCCTATTAGACATCCTCCCTATATATACTCAGTTTATGCACATTTAGACAGATTGAATTTCGACTGACATTTGCATAGGCTTCAATTAATATCAGAGATATAAAAAGTATCATTCCAGGTTTATAGTGATGGCAGGATCAAACCCTTTATATCTTCTGGAAATGCTCTCTTTCTCTTTTTTTTCCCTTCCTTTTTTTTGCTTCTTTTTTTTTTTTTTTAAACTGAGATTCTGTAATCTCATTAGTGTTTATATTTTTGAGACAGGGAGCTGATTCTTCCCACTTACCATCTCCATCAGAAAACAACTCAAAGGAAATCTATACGGTGGAGCTTGTTAAAGAAGATGGGACTTTTGGAATCAGTGTGACTGCAAGTGTTACTGTTAATCTTTCGTTCTGTCTGTCAAACTGTTACATGACCGAGATCAAGTTCTCTGCTCATTCCCCTGTTTTTACCTGCACAGTCTGTGAAGGAAATATCATGGCATAAAGCACATGGCGGTGCAAACCCTTTTCGCCCTTATTCAATTTGAGAACAAGATCTACCACTGACAGTGGAGTTTGGTCAGGGAGGGATACAGCCAGAGACTCAACAAAACATGACGAAAAGAATTCTCAAGTCATGACTGGTTTTGTTGCTTGTCTGCAGCTCCTGTAACTTAAAGCCTGTGTCTGTAGAAGCAGATTGCACAGGACCATGGCAGGGCTCAAGCAGTGAGCACAGGCACTATTTAGTTGTTGAGAGCCCCTGACATGGCTTTGGCCTGTGCTTCAACAAGCCATATAACAGGCGCCATCCCACGCTGGGGAGTTGAAAATTCAGCTGCGCAGACTCAAGATAAGCCATGGATCTCACCCTGAAGGCCAGAGAAAGGGCCCTAGACAATTTTATTTTGTAATACAAGAAAAACAGTTCTCTGTATATTTAGAGGACCAGGGAAAACAGCAGTGAAAACTGACATGTTTGAATAATAATTCCTTGTCCTGCCTATCAAAGTTGAATTTACCCCTTCAGGCTGAGATGTCTTTACAGTCTTTGTTGAAATTGAGTGGGAAGCAACAGCCATTTCATTGCCTGTAGAAGAAATTAAGGGCTGTTTTCTCATCTGAATTTGGTCAGAGGATGTAAATGGATGGAACATGATTCCTAGGTTAATCTGGAAGTTCTCTGAGCTGCACAAGTTCAGGTCCATGCTTTATATATTGACCGAAAGGTCAATAATTCCTGAATGGATATTGCATAGCTTAGAAGCTGGGCTAGAGACTAACTGAAAGATGCAGCCCCATCTTTATGTGAGCATAGGGAAAAATTTATGAACATTTAGTAAATGTTTTTATATAGCCACATAGAAATTCATTGCATTTTCCTGAGAAAATAAAACAAGATTACTGCCTATGGAAGTATATTACAACTAGACGGGGGTTTGGAGTAACATCCTCTTTCCCTTTTTTCCTATATATGTATTTAAAAAAAAAAAAAAAAGAAATTGCTGAAACAGTTGCTTTGCAATGCATGTATAAGTTGCTTTGATTTTTATTACAGGAAAAAATATGAAGTCTCCACTCTAATCTGTGGGCATATGTTTTGCAGGGTGGAATTAACACTAGTGTGCGTCATGGTGGGATATATGTGAAGTCAATTATTCCCAAGGGACCAGCAGATAAGGATGGACAAATAAAGATAGGTAACATGTCTGGAAATAAAACTCTGGGCTGCAGAACTCAGTGTGGACAATGAAATACATTTGGAATTTGAGGTTTTACAGCTCCTCAGCCTGTCCCTGTACTACATGTAGATATTCCACTGAAAATCCAGAAGCCTCACACCAACATTGTAGAGTTAACTCTCTGCAGGTGCCATCAGGCTACAGACTGATATCTACTTTCAGTGTTACTGGTATAAGCCGATGCTATCACTGCATTTACTTACAGAATACCCTGGTATGTTTGAAGTACTAAAAATAGAAAGCTGTACAACAAGCAGAATTGATTTTGTATAAATTAATATTAATTTGACACATGTAAGCTTGAAGACCTACTGTAACATGAGTAGCCTTAAGGTTTACACCCTCTGAACCTGAACATAAAAGTACCTTGACCCTTGCTTGTTTTCTTTTGCCTCAGGTGATCGTCTGCTGGAAGTAGATGGCATCAGCCTCTGTGGCATCACCCACAAACAGGCTGTGGAACACCTTAAGAAATCTGGCCAGGTTTGTACAACAACAGAGCTCAACGAGATACCCAGTAGACTAAAATGGACATAGTATGAAGCACAGTAGCAAAGCTCAGCCAAAAGAAAACCACCCCCCATGCCCACCCCCACCCTCACTCCCTCCAACCCCATTCCCCTAAAAAGAAAAGTAAAGAGACTTAGGGCTCACTGTGTACTGTATAACTGGAACCTATTCATCAATGTTTTAGATTGCCAGACTGGTTTTAGAAAGGGGAAACTACCAACTGGCAGAGCCAGGTGTGACTGCTAATGACAGAAAGGAGGACCAATGTGCAGTTGTTTCTGTGGCAACATCCTTCACAGATGGTTCCAAGGACTATTTCTTTTTGACAGATGGTAAGCGATAAAAAAGAAACTCAAGGTGACTTCCTACAATGTGCAAGAAAGGAATGAATGAAAATAATTCTGGGAAATGTCTGTGAATTAGAAGGAAAACATAAATAAAATGGTAATACATAATACATGATAATATATTATATAAATTATGTCAAATATTAATGACATAATCACAAATCAATTCTGAACAAAATATTTCTGATGTACTTAGAGTTACAGTTGCTAGATATAGGTGAGATGGGGCTCGCAAGGGGATGCCCCTGTCTGTACTCTCTAGCACTCCCAGGCAGGAAGCAGTGGTGTCAATGTGTTGAGGCTGTTAGCCAGCACAACTGCTGATGCTGTGACAGTGATGAAGCCCCAGGGCCAGGACTGGAGATTGCCATCACTTAATTTCTTAAAAGCAGAACATTCAGAGATCAGTTTCACAGAATTTAGCCAACAAATAAATACTATATCTATTACTGAAGGTTGCCTCATAAACACTAAGTCTGAACCATACCTTTCCACAGGGAAGTTACTCCTCTACTCCATTGTCCCTAGGAGAATGGAATTCAGCTACAAGCATGGAATTTGGAAAGGCCTAATCTCTTATTCCAGCTTATGCTGGTTAGTGCTGGACCTAAACTAACATTGGGCAGCTACAGAATAGTAAGATCTACACACTTACAGAAGAATGTCAGAAAAGCATAGCATATGAAACTGCTTATGTTGGTACAAAAGGCTATGGACTTGTAGCAGACTGCAAACACAAGGTAGAATAGATTCCAGTTCTCCCTCTTCTGCCTGTGAGATTTCAAGAACTTACATAAGATAAAGGGAAAACAAACCCTTCTTTGCCATTGCTATCTCTGCAGCACACAGGGAAAAGTGCCTATTGAGAATCTAGTACATCAATTCCTCATATGCCATAGATCCCACTTATTTTCCATTCTCTGCTTTGAACAGATAATACATTTGAAGTGAAATTAACAAAGAATTCTGGAGGCCTTGGATTTAGTGTTCTGCAGATGGAAGGAGATGCCTGCAAACACCTCGGAGGAGCTATTGTCAGGATCAAAAGACTGTTTCCAGGGCAGCCAGCTGAAGAGAATGGAGACATTGAAGTTGGAGACATCATTTTAGCTGTGAATGGGAAACCTCTTCAAGGGCTCTTGTATCAGGTACTGGGCAGTACTATTATTGGGGCTCTGGATAGATAACAGATTAATAAAGACAATGGGATGAAACTCCATTTAAACTTAATTATCACCATAGGGAGACAGAATTTGCATATATTGAATTTGATCCCTATGTAGGATAGTTCTCTAGAACTCTTATGGAGAATTTCCTTTCTAACAGAATTCTTACAGAAAATGTCTTCTGCTATTTAATTTATAACTTTCAACCACTAATGCATGAATTCTATTGTTAGATGCACACCAGTTGTTAATTGGTTGGAATCTTTGTTGATGTTGTGCATGATGGGAACATTTTTTCCCCTGTGGTGAGTTGTGCTTTGTAATGTCATGCTAAATATAATGCCCCAGACTCAAATTTCCACTACATAAGGCAAATCCTGTGTAATTTCTTTTACCTGAAACAAGAAATTCCATATTCACATGAAGAAATTAAATGGTAAAAATAGGCTACATGTGAATTTATTTTTTTCATCGTAATATGGCACTTTAGGGAGCTATGCTGATGTAACTGACCAAAGATGTGTCACTGCCACATGTGGTTTGAATGCAATTGTCTGAAAATTCTATTTTCTTCAAGTGGAAGAGAAATTTGTAAACAGCACCGACTTTAGATATACATTCACATATAAACTATAGTCCACTTATATGACGATCCTTCAGTAGCAAATTTTGGCCCTCAGACACTGCTGAGAGGCACAGATACCAGGAATTTAGCATTCACAAGAAAAATTGTCTTCATCTCGGTGAAATAATATGTGCTATAGACTATTCCATCAGAAATATTATTCCTTTGTTTTGCTTAGGATGTCCTGCACTTGTTGAGAGGAGCTCCTCGAGAAGTCACACTGCTACTTTGCAGACCACCAAAAGGTGTTCTTCCAGAAATAGAGCAGATTGCCCTGGTAAGGCAAAGCTTCTGACAGAAACTTACTTCTGTAAACCTGGAAAGGCATTAGTACATTTTCCATCGAGTTTTGAATAAGGCAACTTTCCCTTTTCACCATGGTCCTCTATTCCATTTCTTTCCCTTCCTGGCTTCAACTCAGCTTCTAGAGTTCAACTGATATTTCCTTAGCAAACAAAATAATACAAATCTGGCAGATGTGAAACATGTTTACCTCAGTCCAACAACTTTTGAATTGCAGTACTGTCATTGGAGTGAAACAGCACATATGCAAACGGGTCTTCTAGTGCTGATTCTGAAAATGCTCCACTAGATCCTCTGCCAGAAACTGCAGATATTCTCAACTGCAGCTATTTGTAACTCATGGGCTTGGGGTAGCTGTATTAGTCCCAAAAGTGAGAGCTTTTCCAATCCAGACTCTCTCTTAATGAAATTAAATAAATGAAATAATGGTTTCAACTGGTTATCTAGCTTCTTACAGGCAGCAGAATGTGCAAGGAGAAAAACAAAACACAAACTAAAAAACCCCTAAGAGCAGAGACTGCAGAGACTAAAACAGTGCCATTAGATATGCTAGTATTATTGCTGCTTCTTGAACTCAGCTCATAGACATATACACAAGTACTCTTAAAATGAACATGCATTTGCATTACTCTTTCTCATGGATCCCATCCCACTAGGATTTATAGCTGCCCATGACTGGACAGAAATGACCATAAGAACCAGCTCCACATAACAAACTGGCTCCTGTTGCTTCATGCAATGTGCCCTTGGCTGATTTCTATTGTCAGTTGCACAGGAGTCAAGTCTGGAAGCTAATTCTACAGAATGAAGAGAATATAGACACAGCATTGAGGCATGAGACGAACAGAAAATAAATAAATAAATAAATAAATAAATAAATAAATAAATAAATAAATAAAAGAACCTCTAAAAAAAAATCACTTGGAAAAGTTAATCTGTGTTGTAGTTTCAACTGGAACTCCTGAAGGATGTGAAAGACTAGCATAAAGACAAAAGAATCATTTGGTGAGAGACTACCTCTCTCTACTTTTTTCCTTTTTTCCCTTCCTTCTAGCTACCATTTGATATTTTCTGAATCACAAGCTTATTGATATTACTTTTCAAAATATTTTGTTCTTAGAGGAAAAATTATGGAAGAATAAAAAGGAGTTAGACTAACCTTTCTTTACTTTGATAGACTCCAGCACCATCTCCAGTTAAGGAGTTTGTGGAAGAAATGCCAGGCGGCACAGAAGTAGGAAACAGTAGGGATCAATCTATCAGTGATGAAGGTAGCACCTCTCCGGATCTGGAAGACTGCCTGGATTCTCCAGTTGCAGAAGATTTCAGTGAGCCTCCTGAAGACAACAGCTCAGCTTATGAAGAGCAGGAAGCTGAGTTTCAAGGAATGCCCACAGAGAAACTCATGTCTTCCGGGGAGAGTTTCTATAAGCATTTTTGGAAGTTTCATCAACAAGCTTCCAGTTCTGAAGTATTACACTCCCTAGAGGAAGAAATGAAGCAGAACTGCTACTCACCATGTGACTTTGCACAGGCTAAAAGGTAGGAAATACTGAAATCTGCTCTGTAGCCTTTCCTTTGACTCTTAGAATTCTGGAAGTTAATTGCTTATGTTTAAGTACAGGGGTCTCTGCTTCTAATCACTGCTGATTACTGAAGATTTTGTTTTACCATCTTATTCTGACTGTCCTAATCTGCTTTCCCTATTTACTGTTATCTTATTAGAATTTTGCGTAAGTCTGCATTGCAAGCCAGTTGTACGACTGCTGCACTACTGTAATCATTTACACTGTTCAGCTGAAGCTGGTTGCCGTTTGAAATCAGTGGAAAGACTCTTGTTGACTAAATAGGAACCAAATACTTTCTTATTTATTATGTGATCTTTTCAATTTTTTTCAGAATTGATTTAAATAGGTATGAAAATTTTTTCTTATTGTGTGATCTTTTAATTTCAAATTTTTTCATAGGAAATAAAAAAAAATCAGAAGACAAACTGTGATCAAGGAGGAAAAAAAATGTTATTTTCTGGTTTCTGATCTTCAAAAGCCAATAGAAGCCCTGAAACAGGAATCATACAATAAAAATACAGTGCAAATGGACTCAGTCTCTTTTTACACTCTTTCGGATCTATCAGACACTGGGAAACAGAAGACAATCCAATTCATTTTCATCATCTTTCCCAGTGCAAAAGAATATAAACTATCAGAACAGAAAGGACTGGTACAAAAACAAATTAAAGGTCTTCTAGAGGCCTTTAACTTACAACTTTAGTAATTTTATGAGAAAGTAATTTGTATTTTTCATAATGGTCACTTGAAATTTGTTATTTTGATACTCATACCAAGCACAGACCCAGACCCAGTCTCTAGGGAGTTACTGCATTAGGTGACTGCAAGTCAAGTGGGGCCATTCATAATTTTAGCTTCTCTTTGTTGAGAGAAGCTTCATGGTTTCATGAATGAAACTCCTGCTTACATATCTGCCTTCCTACTGCTGAGAGTAAAACCAGCATGTCTGTAGCAAACGTATTTGCCAAGAGATACAGATTCAACAAAACAAAGTTTATTGTGGGAAATTCCAAGAAAAGTTTTGGATTATTCCCAAGAAGGAACTTTTGAAGTAAATTTTTTGTTTGATACATTGTCAGTATTGTTTACTTTCAGCTTTTGAATTTTCAGAAGGCAGTAACAGCAGTTTTAGATGGCATACATTTTAAACAATATTTTAAACATAAGCTCAGTCTAAATGATCCTCCTAGCTAAAAAAAAAAAAATCCTCAGAAACATTTTTATGAGCTTTAACAGTCAATTTAGTGGGAGACAATGTCATAGTAGTTTATTTGGGTTCATTAATGATAACAGCCAAAAAAATATTACACATAGCATATATGATTACAGTCTGGACAGGAACATCAAAATTGCTGAATACTTTGTCTGCAATATAGTGGAATAAAATCAATAATAATTTTAATTCTAGTAATTGAATAAATCCATTGATTTCTATAGGACAATTTGTATGCTTCAATGCTTACAGAAAGAAGTCAGGACTTACATTTTTCATGGAGAGAGAGAGAAATCATTTCATATTTCATGTTTCTGGTCTGTGCTCAGATACAAAAGAAAGACCTATAGAAGCCAGACATATGTCTGTCATTCCTTTTTGAAAACAAATGCAAATATAAAAATTGTAGTGGTATTGTAATTTGCGTAACATTATTTTTTTTTATACAAGATGAAATAATTAACGGTCTGGGCATTGTCCAATTATTAAAAAATAATCAAGAAGCAACCAAAGTATTAACTACTGCCTTTAAAAAAAAAGATTGCAAGATTTTGCGAAGACAGTTTTCAAGTTATGAAAGCTTTTTAATCTTCCAAGTAGCTTAGCAAAATATTGTTTACTTTGGGGGGGGTTATACTAATAGTGAAGGATTCAGACAGCAATTCAATACCTTAACTAATACTTCAGTTAAAATGAAAATAAGGTCATGCATAAGCAGTAGACTTTTCAGTAGCCATTTAATAAAACATATGGCAGAAAATCTGCAATATTTTTATTTTCCAGCCACATATTTAATAAGAGTCATGCTGACCTATCGAACACAAAATGTATGCCTGAAACTCTCTCTCTAACCCCTATTGATGAAGAGTATCTCACTATCAGCTCAATGCCTGTGACCCCACTTTCACGAGGAGGAAGCTCTGAGACTCTCTCTGCAACCACTGCGACCCCACAACCACCTCTTTATGGTCCCTTATCATCATTCCTGCCTGCCAGAGAGACACATGACAGTGACAATGAATGGGAAGACTTAGAGGAACCAGAGGAAGAGAAGGAAGAAAATGAAGTTTACACTCAGGTATGTGATAGGCACCTGATTATTGACAGATAGAATATAAGGGAAAATAAACAATTTTAAGAGTGTTACATTCTTAAACATTAATTTTAACTAATTTTCTAAGCTATTTCTACATGACTTTTCTTTTTTTTTACTTTCCTGAATATCCACAATATTCAAGTAAATCATTCCTTCCACTATGCCCAGCTTTCTAAAATTCTTAACCATTTGCCTTAAGGCCACTTCCTTGTCTTGACATCTCACTATTTCTCCAGCTTTCCAGCATTCTGCAGTATTATTCTCAGTGTACCAGGGCCTAAAAGCCCTCTAGTAGCCTCTAAAAGTAATTGGAGTCAACTAGTTGGTTCTTTTCTGTTGTGTTTAAAGCCCATGTGGAAAATCACTTGGTTACAGTGATACTACTGTAATGTCCTGATAAGAAAGTACAACCTTCTGCTAACTACTGTTCAAAATACAAGGCTCAGTCCTACCAAATGCAGAACATCCTGCATTCCTACTGACAGTAATGAGCTTTGAATTTCTATTAATTTGAGAGCACTGTGGACAAAATTTAGCTCCAGACATGTCCTTCACTGGGACAGTAATAGCAATAACAAAAATAATCTTAGCACCCTGATATCGCAACAGTTGTCAGCTCAGAGGACTCCAAGCCTTTCTTTACATATTTCAAATGTCAAAATTCTAGGCCAGAGTGGCATTCTCTGCCTTATTAAGCCCTATCAATCAATCAACATGCAGCTCCACTAGGTAAAAAGAAGAAAAATTAATTCTGGAATATATCAGGGAAACCCTTATGTATACTCTTGTTTATACCATTTGAGGATATGATTCCTATTTGCATATAAAACATAATGGAAGATGTTAATGAAGCAACAGAAAATCCTACAATAAACATATTTTGTGCTTGTTTTAATAGGAAATGGAGGTATTTGTGACTTTGACAAAGTCAGAGAACAATGGTTATGGATTCTCTGTAGTTCTTAACAAAGTGGACACCTGCCTGTATGTTGACGAAATCTTGAATGACCCTGCCCTTTCTGATGGAAGACTGAGAAGGGGAGACAGAATCATTATGGTACAGTATTTGAGTTTATACAGAGGAGAAGATATTTGCAGATCAATGTAATTTAGCTTTGGCATTCTTCCTTTGGTAGCATCCAGTTTATCACCCATTAAAAGTACACATGTGCAAATGAATCACACAATAAGTCTAATTCTGCTGACTTCAGCTGGATAAATTTCAGACTGAATAGATTGCATGACCAGGCAAATTACATGAATCATCTAGCAGCAATGCAAGACAGCTGAGACATTAAACACCTTCCCAATTAAATGACATAAACTGAATTAATATAATAAGATAGGTGATGTACAAAGGATGCAGGAATTATGTCCTTTGCAATGTATGAATAAAACCTATTTTTCCAGCCAGGTTCTTGTTCAATCTGTTGTATTAGACTGTCTTCCTTGTTCTTTGCAAGAAGACCTTGAGGTTCAAGAGAAAAAAAAAAAAGCTATTTCTATGAAAGCTCTGTATTCAGAAAAAGGAAAATTCAAGAAAGAAATCTTACTGTAATTTTAACTGTTGTGTTTACTATCATGAATGCCACAGCAAAGCAGTAACAAAAAGGTGAAAACTAATTGAAGTTCATATTCAAAACTCTGAATGGAGGGAGAAGTATATGATGGTCAATGAGACCTATGACATGATTTTATCTGTTTGTCATTTAGGTGAATGGAATTGATGTCACATCTTTACCATGCAACGAAGTTCTGACTTTACTGCAGAGCTCGCCTCCTGATCTGCACCTTGTGGTTGGTCGTGCTGACAATGACCTGTGTCCCTCTGTTAGGCCAGATGAGATTCCTGAAATTACTCTCACAAAAGGTGCCAATGGACAGCTAGGTGTGTAGTAAATACTGTGCTTGCTATTTTGGATGGGGATTACAGCAATCATAAGATAACCATAAGCAACTATGGTCTTGGATCAATATGATTCAGAGTGACCTTGACATCTTTATGCTCTCCTCTACCACCCATGACCAAGGACTGAGAGCCATATTTTGAGCAAGGCCTAAGAGCGAAGACTAATATTGCTTATTAGACCAATGAAGATAGTTGGAAAAATTATCTTTCCATTATCACCCTATAACTGAAGTTTCTGGCACATCTACAGTCTCATATTTTTGTTACTGATATACTAAGTTGTGGATAGTTAGATAATAATGTCTACTACCTGTGGAGATACATAAAGATCTATTTGGAGGCAAAGAAAAAAACAAAGATAAAAAGGTAAAGTTTGGAAAGGATGAGCCACAGGTTAGGGCTACAGTTTCTATTCAAAAAATCTCCACTCAAATCCTTGGTTCACCAGAGACACAAGGCTTTATCTACATTGTGCAATACAAATGATAAAAGAAATTCCCAGAATGTGAGTATCTTGGTATTTCTGCAGAATGTGGTGAGTACTGCACACAGATAAAACTGTAGACTCAGGAAATAGTATGGACATATTTGCTCAAGTACAATATTCTGTTTTCAGGTGAAAAAAACAGCTTCTTCAGAGATGCCTTAAATGTCATTGCACCGTTCAGTTTCCCACTATACAGGTATCTCCTCAGTTGTTGTAGGCCTCCATTTCCTATGGCACCCTGAACACTGCAAGGCACTTAAGTGCTCTGGGAATGAGGGAGTTACTGCTGTGCAGCTCAGTGTGCTATTGAACTGACTGTTGAACATCAAGAAATAAAGCACTATGGAATCACTGAAGCATAGAGATGGGCAACACCACTAAAGTTTTTCCATACTTTTTCTAACATCTAATGGCATTTCACTGTCTCAGTCCAGTTTGTATACCCCATCTTACTGGGGCAAGACTGTTATTTATAATGTTAGTGATTTGTTCAGCCTATATTTCAATGACTCACATCCATTTTGCTAGACTTTATGTCACTGACAGTGAAATTCAAAGCACACTGCCACAAAAGATGCTTTCTCTGCATTATTCTAGGCTTGAAGCTGACAGGAGGAGCTGGAAGCAAGTTACAAGGTATTTATGTGCTAGAGATAGTGCCTGGCTCTCCTGCCAGTATGGAAGGCAGTTTGCAGCCACGAGATCAGATTGTTTACATCTGTGGACTGTGGACTGAGGGCATTAGCCTGGATGATGCAGTGAGAGTGTGTGAAGCTGCCACCCAGAATGTTCAAATCAAAGCCACAAGGTAAATCTGCGCATACTTGATCTCAATCCTAATGGTGAAGCAGGTTTCTAAATTTTACATCAGCAAGTCAAACAATTCACACAAGACAAACTACAAGAAAAAATGCTTTATCTCAGAGGTCTGAATTTTGCAACCTGATCAATATCACTCATAAGATAACTCCTTGTAATTGCAACTAACACGGCAAGCACAAGTAGACTCGTACAACGCAAATGAGAACTCTTCAAATTTCATCATCCAAATACCAATATGAACCCTTTAACTGTGAGGCTGACCACCATTTTCATATATCTTGCTCCCTAGGGAAAATCTTTATATTTACACCACTAGTGTCAATCTTCTCCATACAATCGCAGATTCACAACTACAGGCAAGAAACTACCTCTGATGGGAAATTCTGAGTTACTTCTTAACAGCCAAACATTTTAGAAAGGCACTAAAAATGCAGCATTTAATCTGCAGCATGTAAAAAAAAAGTCATCCCAGGCTTGAGCAATAATCTGCAGTAAAGGATTTCCCTCATTAGTTCATGACTGCACTTTAGATTTATTGTGTCCCATAGTCTGGTATAGCACCAGCACAGATCCTGGACTGATACAGAAATAGTTTACAAAAATCTCAGAGGACAGTTAAATATTAGCCCCAAAGCATGTGAATAACTAAGTTACATAACCAGTGTGAGTGACACTACGCTGTCACAGCTGTTTTAACGCAGTTCAAACCTTTATCAATGTTTTATTAATTTGCACTTGTCTAGCAGAAGAAGAAACTGCTGCCTCATTATACTTAATCAGTTAGTAGGCAGCACTCCCTGATCGTCAGAATTTACAATCTAAGGAGACAAACAGAAATAAGATAAACTTACAAAAGAGCATTCCCACTTTATAGAGGGGTAACCAAAGCTGAATTCAAAATGTACCAGAAAGCTGTTCTGTTTTGCAACAGGTTATTTAACATTCTCATTCTTTCTCCAACCCATTTAAATAAAATGTTTCACGACTGTTAAATAAAATCAAATATATTGTATACTGATATAAATGCTCTTTAGAAAAACACTATTTACAAAATCATAGAAGCATAACTGCAGTTTAGACAACTACCTTTCTAAAACTAATTTTAATATGTGCTTTACAAAAGCATGAAGCTCTTAATGGCTCACATATTTCACTTTTTCTGCCCCCAGAAATGGCAATCCAGTGGTTCCTATAAAGCAGGAAAATAGTAAGTAAGGCTAATATTTTTGGGGTTTAGTTCAAAACTTGCTTCTGATTTTGAAAATAAGCATAAAATGTTGATTCATTGCATTTAAACAGCTATTAACAGATTGTAACTTGACATTCAGTATTTCTGTTACGGCCATTCTAAGGGTCTGAAGAAAATTTGGTAACTATTATAAGACAGAAATAAAATGTATAGTGTCTGTAAAAAGTAATTTCTTGCATTTTGCACAGTCAGTTTTTATTTTTAATTTGTTTTTATTAAATGGGAATTTTAAATGGACAAATTTCAACCTCTGTTTTCACTGAAACTATTATTTAAGAAGTTTTCCAGCACTTTTTGAGCCACTATTTAATATGAGCCACTACTTCATCATCTAGACCACCTTTTTAAACTGTTATTAAAAAAACTATAGAAAATCAGAAACAGGCAGCACCAATGTCTCTCAGTTAATATAAGAACATTCCTGTCAGGGGATGATATTTAATGCTATAGCTGATACAAAACTTCAATAACCATCTCCACTTGACTAGTATTGCTTTAGCAATAGGAGCCTCAGCAAGCAGAGGTTGCATCTGCACCATCAGGTGGGAGGACAGGTATCACATCTGGGTCAGTGCATGCTAAGTGTGTTAGTTATGAAAGTAGGAGTTCCATGTACATTTCGCTGCAGCATTAAGTCAGGCCTCCAGTTTAATTTGCCTGACTGGATATCTGATTTTTTTTTTTTTTTAATCCTGCAAAGATGACCTCAAAAAGCAACCCTGGACCAGAACTGTTCACATGCCTTCACTCATCTGATTAATGGCATATGGTTACCTGCAGAAATTATTCCAAGTCAAGCTACTTACAGATTTCCTAATCTACCACATGTAACCGTGTGTTTGCTTTCATAATCTGAAGCAGTTTACTGCAACAAATGAATACTACAAAACTCTCAGTTAATGTAGTGTAACTAAGGCGTGGCAAACGTATATCCTGGTAGGACCTTGCTTAGACAGCCTTGCTCCATGAGCCTTGCAGATTTGAAGATTTCTCAAGACACCTTTAAACTAAGTGACCAGATCTGATCCACCTTTGATACAGAGTTGTGAACTCTACATTATAAGAGTTACCTGCTGCTCCTATAAAACACGATGTGTAAGATCCTGCACCTGGGCAATCCCAAGCACAACCACAAGCTGGCTGAAGAATGTATTGAGAGCAGCCTTGAGAATGACTTCAGGTGTTGGCTGACAAGAAGCTCAACATGACCCAGCGATGTGCCCTGGAAGCCCAGAGAGCCAACCCAGAGAGCCAACCTTGTCCTGGGCTGCATCAAAAGCAGCATGGCCAGCAGGTCTCTACTCCATGAGACCCCACCTGGAGTGCTGTATCCAGCTCTGGGACCCCCAATATAAGAAGGACATGGACCTGTCAAAGCAAGTCCAGAGGAGAACCATGAAGATGATCTGAGGGCTGGACAGCCTGTCCTACAAAGACAGGCTGAGAGAGTTGGGGCTGTTCAACCTGGAGAATAAAAGGTTCCATGAAGACCTTACAGCACCTTTCAGTACCTAAAGTGGCTACAGGAGAGCTGAGGGACTTTTGACAAAGGCATATAGTAACAGGACAAAGGGTAATGGCTTCAAACTGAAAGAGGGCAGGTTTAGATTAGATATTAGGGAGAAATTCTTTACTGTGAAGGTGGTGAGACACTGGAATAGGTTGTCCAGAGTAGTTGTGGATACCCCATCCAAGGAAGTCTTCAGTTCCAGGCTGGATGGGGCTTTGAGCAACCTGGTCTAGTGAAAGTTGTCCCTGCTCATGGTAGAAAGTGGGAACTAGAAGATCTTTAAGGTCCCTTCCAACCCAAACACTTCTATGATTCTCTGATTCCTCTTTTTATAAGGCACTTTAAAAAATCTATAGTAATTTGGTATTTGGTGTTCCATTTGCTATCATCACTGATAGATTTATAGATAAATCTATAATAAATTGTTATTTAGAAAGCAAGCCTTCATTTTTATAGACTCAGTTACAAAAATGCATACTAAAATTGCAACTGCAACAGGTAGCTTTTTTCAAACAACAGAACATTCATCATTTTCTATAACCCACATATTAAAAGTAATTTGTGCAAGACAACTAAGATCGCCAAGATATGATAAAGTAAAATCTCAGAACTGGGTGTGGGTGGGTAGAGGTGTGTTTCTGTGTCTGCTTGATCATTGCCACACATCCAGAATGGTTCAGTCTGATCTCTGATTATTGTTACAATTTTAAAATAGCAGTGACTGAAATGCAGTATACCTGCAATTGTTTATATCACTATGCAAACTGGCAAACTTAATCATACAGTAGTAAGTGTCTCAAACTACCTTACTTCAATCTATCAATATTGGATATTGATGCTTTGTTGAATAATCTAAGCACGGAGTTTACATTCCCATGATTATATGAAGGTTAGCAGGAGGCCTGTCAAAGCAAACATATATATGTTTTTAGGGTCACCGGCTGAGACAGAGAAGGACAATATTTCTTTGTCAAATGAAAACCTGAATTCCCAAAACCAGCATCTGTTGCATCAACATGGTAAGTAACTTTGCATTTTTCAATTAGGATTTGTAAAATTTTGTGCCCTCTCTGAAAGAAAATAAGTCTAGAGGTGGTACTGGCAGCACCTGGGAAAGATTAACTCTTCATAAAAATATCTGCCTCCCTTGGAGTTTCAGAGAACATTTATAAATTACTTCTTGTCCATCTGGTGTCTCTGATGCTGTAATATGCAGCTTTTAAAGCTTGTTTTGGAACCTGCTCACTGGGAGGTAAAAACACTCCAGGGATAATGCGCAGTTTACAGTTCAGGAGTTTGAGCCCACATAAATCCACTGGATTTTTCTGTATTTTACATGTCAAATATAAAATGTTTTCTTATGTCTCTGAGTAAGATTTTCGAGTATTATACCATAAAAAATTTTACCAGTACAACTATGTAAAAAATATTGCTGATTTTTTCACAGAGAATCATTTGGAGGAAACAAACTCTGGTGCTGAGCAAAAAACTCCTGATTCTCCAGAATGTAAAGTAAGTGACAATTTTAAGTGTGAGATGGTCCATCAAATGAAGTGAGCTATAAAGAGTGAGGGTTTTTTCAATAGTGCTATTTAATGCACTTTCTTCTCCAGTTTATTTGAAAATATGAATATAATACACATGGAGACTGTCCTGTGAAGTGTGGAATTGCTTCAGCATTTATGGACTAGAATAGACCGAGCACTTCCTGGGCACAGACTCTTCCATTGATGTCTTTCAATGCTTAGAAAGAAAGTAGCACGGGAAAAAGACACAGAATGCCATAGCATGGGATTTTGGGGAGAATAAGTGTAATTGTGAAATATTTTCCATAACAGTCTTTGAAATCTGAGATTAAACCCAGAGGGTGGTTGGGCACTGTAACGGGTTCTCCAGGGAAGTGGTCACAGCACCAAGCCTGACAGAGTTCAAGAAGTATTTGGATGATACTCTGAGGCACCTGGTGTGACTCTTGGAGGTGGTCCTGTGCAGGGCCAGGAGTTGGACTCGATGATCCTCGTGGTTCTCTTCCAACTCGGCATAGTCTGTGTTTCTGTAAGTCTGAAATTCTCAGATGGACATTTGAAAAGAGGGTAAAATTACCCCAAACCTTTGGAGTATTATGCAGCACTGACATAGACCATAATGATTTGAATTTGGCAGGAGCAATGCCATTTTTGAAATTATAAATTCCTGAAATATATAGGAATTATTCTTTGGGAAAAAAAGTGCTCAATATACAATGCTTCAAGATTCTTACAAGTGCAAACATAACTTCTGTTTGTGAAAACACATGCAAAACAATGTTCATTCAAATTATCCACACTGGGACTGATATTTCATGTGAATAGATTTATTAGTCTTCTCTTCATTGTGGTTTGCAAAAAAGGTTGTCTCTTGTTAAAATTAGACCTTCAACCTGGCAGAAAAATTTGAACGATTTTCTCACTTTTGATTAAGTCATCACTATTACTGCTTCTTCTGCACCATTTAATCCATGATGGTTTATCTGTTCAACTCGCGAAAATAATTTCCAAGGCTGATATTTGTGACATTGGAACTAGCCATGGTGCAAGCCATAAACATTTCTAGTTTGCTGCTATTTCTGACATCGTACTTGACCCTAAAAAGGCAGCTATTTTAAAATGAAATGAAGTGCTAAAGCCAAAGAGATGGGTATGTTGGGGCTGCAAGATTAAGATTTTCATTATAGAACAATAAAAGAATGAATTATGCACTGTATTACTGTCATGCTGGAGATAAGAGTACCTTGTTTGTCAATTAAGGTGATTTATTTGATATACTATAAAAGGATTACAGAAGTACACATTTCTTTGCTCTTAAGGTTATTTTCCCCAGCAGCAATTATTAAAAAGAGGATGAAAATAAGTATGTATTATTTTAATTCTGATACATACATGCAGTTGCTATGTTGATCCCTGGAAGCGCTATACTTCTATTCAGGATTAGGATATACGCCATAGCCTCCATCAGCCAGTGAGGACTGTGAAGCATAATGGGGTTCCTTGGCAATAAAAATGCAAACAAAATACAGCCCTGAATACACTCCACTTTAGACTGCATCCTTCTCTATTACAGGACTTCATTATTAAGATTGAGCTGGAAAAAGCAGAAAATGGAAGCCTAGGATTTGCACTGGTAGGTGGAAGAAATGGCAGGGCCATCCTAATAAAAGCCATCAGTCCAGACAGCATTGCAGATCTAGATGGGAGGCTTCAAGTTGGTGACATTCTACTTAAGGTAATGCTTGTTCTTTATTGCTTTGGCCTACATTTTCTCTAGGTGCTCTATAATGAGCATCTGTTTGGTGTAAAAGTTGTGCAGATTGAAAATCTGATGCTTGGCACAGTAACATGTAGAAGGTGATGTTCCTCAATTCGTGATGGTCACAGGACTGTTCTGGGGCCCCCACCCTCTTTTCTAGAGTTCAGCCTTCTGTGGGAATGGGCCTCTCCACAGCTGGTGGCTGGGCACTCCAGCAGAGGCAGACCCAGAATAGCAAAGCAAGCAGCAAACAGTAACTACTCCGTCCTGTAATTGTGCCCAGCGAGGATTACAGATGAAAAGATCAGGGAAAATAGTGTTAGCTGACCAAGCATGTATGTAACAGCTAACCAGGAGGGTACTGGGAAGAACCTGTTATGGTGCCCATTAGGTAGGATGAAGACAAGCAAATAACACTGAACTTAGAGCTTTAGAATACTTATTTAAAATATTACTATCCTAACCAACATCCCACCTTTTAATATAAATTTAGCCCTTTTTTTAACCTCAAGTTATTTTTTCTTTTTCCTGCAGGAGCTTCAGTGGTTTTTTTTGCCTTTCTGTTTTTCATTCACTGTCATGATTTCTCCATCTTCTGTCTGAAGAACGGGGGAAACAATGCCCTCTTACTGTCTCAGACAATAATTCTGTCCTGGTGGCAATTATAGTATAAAGATGTAGAGAGAAGAGGATCTAGCAAGTCAGGAGAGAATGAGAATTCTCTTCCAAAAAATGGGAGGAAATGAGGACACAGGAAGCACTAAGTAGTTTTGTAAAGACTGCTCAGGTCTAGGATAGGTGATTAAAAAAAAAAAGCTTTCTGTTACAGGAATCTGGAAATACAAATCATTGTGTTTTTCAGGTGAATGAGACTTTTGTCTCTGGTCTGCCACGCCAAACAGTTACAGATTTGCTGCGCAAGGCTCAGGGCACCGTTCAACTCACAGTCTGCCGAAGTGTGGCTTTGCACTGGGCTTATACAGGCAATCAGAGCAATAGAGCTTCCCCCCCAAACACAAAAGCAGAGCCTGGTAAGCAGCTACATCAGCTCAGTATATCCTAAAAGTGGGATTATATGTTGCCTAAATTAAAATTTCCTATTAGCAAAACAATTCAGTTTTACAGTTAGTCCTCATCCATAGCTGTAGATGCAAACACATCCTTCACCTTGATCTGCAGCACTGGCTATACTATTTGACACAGGACCATAGAGAAGGAATGCCCAAGTGTGATTTTTAAGTCTAGGAACAGCAGAAGCAAAGCTGCAAGACTAAAGCAGCAAGATGCTTTAACTCAGCTTACGGTTTTTGGTCTGATTTTACCTCATTTTATAGAACCCGCTGATGGAATCACAGCCCATTATTGAGCCCAGCTGCTAAAATACATTTCCCCATAATTTCATAACCCACCACTCCTACTTACCTCCTGGAAGCACTACACCTCCTATTCTGTCTGGCTGATACATTCCCTTTCTTCTGTGCTTGTTCATGATCAGATCCAGAAGCCTCTGCTCCTGGGCTGATTATTACTAATTTGAGAGCACACCTATCTTGCACAGGGCAGTACTTAAGACACCTGACTAAGTCTGTGGAAGAAACTTGTGCTCTATGCTCAGCTCTACTGAATGCACAAAAATTAAATACTAATGAAAGTTGGGAGTGGAAGTAAGGATATAATACTACCAATAGATTATGAGGTTATAGTCCTCAACTTTCTATTTCTTTGATTACTGAAATGTTTCCTATAATGTGGACAAATGTCAGTGGGAAGCATACAGTGTTCCTCCTTCTGGCTTTCTGGTTAGAAATTGGAGGATTTTTTTCAAGTATTCTCAGTCAAGAAGACACTGCCACTACTATTTTCATGTTACTTGACATTGGTGAATTATACGGTTTCTGGGAAGTTTAAACTGTTTTCCTGGACCAGCAAAACCCAGTGGTATTATGGAAACACTGGCATCAAATTTAATCTATGCTATTTGCCCCTTAGCACTGCAAAGGAAGGGGCTCGGTTAGGGTGATCAGAATTAAATTCCGTTTCAGGTTTTCTTGTAACTGCTGTTGATACATGGCTGTACTTCAGTGTATCTTTCCAGTCTTAATTATGGTGGCTTCTTCAGTGATGATACATGGCATTTGTGCTGTACTAACCCTCTCAGAGCATCCATGAAAGGGATTTTCCATGCCAGTTTCTAGCACTGTATCTCAGTGCCTCTTCCAAGGTCCAAGTCCTTCATTGTAGGTGTCAGAGAAGAAATGAATCTGTATTTTCATGCATTTTATTTTGATTTTGTTTTCTGGTATTCAGATAGTCCTGAGGAAAACCTGCGAGCTCAACCTGTTTTCACTTTCAAGGAAGAAGACTCCAACCAGATGTGCAACAAGGTAAAATTAGACAAGTTATCAGAAGTTATCAGGCAATGTACTTGTATGTTTGTTTACAAAATGGGTTTGCTGCAATGTGGGCAAGAACCACACCTTAATGAAAAAACATTAATGAGAGGGAAGTGTGCTTCCATGACTGGAGCTGCTGACTCTGGAGTGAGTTAGGGGATTCTACTGAAAAAAGAGCATATGATTAGTATGATACATATCCTAAATGGGTGGGGGGAAGGAAGGTTGCATGTGCAAGTCTTGTTCTGATTCTTTATAACACTAAAATGAATAATTTATTAATTTTACTATTCTTTCAGCATCTCTAAATGGTATATATTAAAAGATTTCTATTCAATTGTCTTCCACTAATATTCATAACTCCAAGGCATCCAAACTTATTTAAACATGGTTATGTTTTGAAACTTAGTAAGTCCTGCAAGACATTCCACATCAAATTTCACAGCATCTATTACTTCAGAGTTTACAATTGTAAAACTCCTTAGAAAATGTGAGAAATTTAGGTCTTCTCAAATAAAAATTACCAACCCTCATCAAACCAATATAATCAAACTAGAAAAATGGTAGAAATCTTTTACATGGATAAGCTGAGAAAGCCTTGAAGTAAATATACTGTGGAATGGGTGTTGGAACCAAACTTTTAGAGATAAGTGAAATGTAATATCAAAACAAGGTCACATCTAAGAACAGAAAAACAAGTACACCCAAGAAATAATCAGAAGTAGGAGACAGTAGCAAGGTTACAGGTTCCTCATCATATCCCTGAGTTAGTAAGGTATTAAGGCATAAATTTAAAGTGGTTTTAAAGTGAATATGATTAAAGCTATCTAATTCGGCACAGCACATGCCTAACTTCAAGCAAGTGCTAAGTGTTTTTGCTGACTTGATTCCATTAGCTTTCTCTTCATTATTTCCAGCTTGCCTTTAGCTGTCTCCTATGAATAGGAGACAGCTCCCATTTACTATTTATGGGAGTAAATAGTAAACTATTTATGTCTTACTGTATAGAGCACAGCTCCCATCCACTCCAAAGATGTAGACTTTGAAAATGACAAAATAATGAAAAAAAATATGAAAAAAAAGCGCAGTAAAATACTTTTCTTTGCAAATTAAAACCAAAAATCAATATAACAGTCTCTGATCTATGTAGTTAGTAGATGCAGAAACTGGGTAGATGAATTCATGGTTAAATAGGCAGCTATGAATGTCCATATTCTAGCAGAGAAATACATGCACAAAAATAAGAAAACAGGTATAAGTGGCAGTTACCATTAAGATTCTTCATACTGTGTAGTATGCCAGAGCAGTTTCTGAGTGCATCTGAAATATTAAGCAAGGAAAGAGGAAGAAATGCCACTCTGAACTAAAATTTAAATAATTATCTATCACAGTTACATCTGAAAAAGAATTACTTCCACACACTAAAAGCAGATGTCCTGTATCGTTATTTAAATGCAGGACCTAGTTTTTATTGTCTAGGATGGAAAACCAGCTTCTACTGCATATGGAGGGTGATCAAGGGTCTGCCTTCTCTGTTAGTTGAGTGTTTCTTCAGCAGAGCAGCTGCACGCTGCTTCTACCACTGCCATCATTGTGTCTGAGATAAAAAAAGTAAATTATTAGCAACAGTCCCATCTCAGACACTGGTGCTTTCTGCTGCCAAGAACTGGTGATGAGTGTGACTCACGACTCCTGTGATGGCATTTTCTTATGAGATCAGAAAGAATATAACAAACCTGAACCTTTTCAAAGTTCAGTTGTACACGCTAAGGTGTAGAGATGTCTGAAGACTATATTGTTCTGAAACTCACAAATGCAGCTGATATGGCTTTTTGCTCCTAGTAGATTCTGTAATACATACTTTTTTCTGAAAGAGGAAACTATTCTATTTTCCCTTTTCTTCTCGAGTGAAGGACATGTTTCTGTCAGAAATAATAAGGAATGTTGATGAAAGTAACTATGTTCTTGATGTTTCTATGGACTGATTTTTCCCAGCTTTTTCCTATTTGAAACTTGCAGGATCCAGAAAGTACACACAATTCTCCTCTTCAAGGTCAGCTGACTGGACAAGACTATAAGGATATCATCAGTAACATTTCAGACAGGTAAGTCTTTCAAATGAATTAAAACTAATAAATAGTATGGATAATGTATTCTTATATTTCCAGAGCTGTCCTAGTTATGGTATGCAAATGCACTCACGTCCCAAATGACAGAAATATAGTTCTACTGGAATGCAGCTCCATCTGCAGTAAGAGCTGCTAAACAGCTTCCACACAACTACTAAGACATATGGAAGGATATCTTCCAGGTGTGACAGTTCATGTGGAATTGTGCAAGCCAGCTTTAGCCTTTCCAGCTGAAGAGGGACTATTTCACCCATTCTGTACATGTTAGAGCTATATTCTGGATTGCAGACTTATCTTCTACCTAAAACGTATTTCAGTGTCTTAAATTTTTCTAAATACTTCAGGAAAAATTAACACTGAAAGCCAATTAAGCTATGATTGACTGATAACGGAAAAATATCATACATGAAAAATTGTCTATAACTGTCAGAAACATTACTTCCAGTCATTTTTGAGCAGCTTTTTATTCAGAGTATGTTCTTAAATCTGAAAAAAAACCAACAACAGCCACATACAGATAATAGTGTTTCTCACTAGCTATATTTGCAAACAGTACTCCAGACAAAGTGCTACTACTACTCCTTGAACTTATGTTCTTTGAGTTCAGACTAATTCTTGAAAACAGTTGCTCAAGAAAGTTAAAAGTGATCAAAAATAGATTAAACAAAAATCTTTATAGAGTTTAGAGTATCAAAACTTCTGCCATTTCAACCAATGCTGTTTTACAGGTCACAGAAGTATGCAGGATGTGAAGGCTGCAGAAGAGAAAATCAACAGTCTGAGTCAGACAGCTGGAACAATGAAGATGATGTTATGCCCCACAGGATTCCTGTTCTACCTAGAAGTAACCATGCAAAAACTTCTTTTGTTTCTTTAATGTTATAGCCCAGTTCCTCCATATACATACATTGAGAACACTAGTCCCTTGTATACAAGCTAAGAATTTGCTCTTTGAGTCTCAAAGGGCATTCAGGACACTATTTTTAGCACTGGGACACATGAACGCCATCCAAACTTCTGCACCTCCAAAAAAAAAGACATACATCAGGAGCTCTTTTTCCTCTCCCTTACTGTTCCATACAACTGCTCAAAAAAGTAAATTAAACACTTAAACAGAAACACAGAATGAAGGGTCAAATTTTATCTCAAGACTTTTTTCCCAGAATCACTGAATTTCACTTCACAAAACAACTTTATTAAAAACTCTAGAACTGATTTGCTTAAGCACGTACTGAAGCACTTTCATAGCTCAGGTGCCAAAGTTTCTCTGACACCACAAGAGTTTACAGAAAGAATATGCCCAATTGCTCCTTCTGCTCTAAGTGAGAATAATTTGTGAAAGTAATCACACTGAGGATGCAGTATCCCACAGATTCTCTGAAATACAGGTTTCTCTCTCCCTGCATCTTCTTGCCCTGTGGAAGCAATGAATTGCTGATGACTCTCATCAGCAGCAAACCACAGTTATCTCCCTCACACTACCAAGCCATGCTGGCGAGCAAACAGAAAATTATAACTGATCTATCATCTACTACCTGCTCAGAGTTCAGGGATTTTAAATTCCGTGTGATCTGGAAGGAAAGAGAAGTGTATGGGAAATAGTGTGCTCTGTCTGGAGTGGGGATCTGTTTTCACAGGCACTCTCACCTAGCTGATAGAAACAGCCTCACATCTGTGAGGGTTAGAGAACAGAAAGCGAACAGAAAGCCTCTTGGAAGCTCAGGCAAGGCAGGGGCAAGTTGCAGCCCAGACAAAAACACAGCAAGCACAACACTTTTCTAACACAGAATAGTTGAGAGTAGCGACAATATCTTACAAGAGGAGAATAGAGCATTGTTCTTTGTCTTCAGGCTATAATAAATGCGTGAAACATATCAGGTTTACTTTGAAACAGCTGGCATGTTATTCTTTGCCAACAGTAGCCTATGAGTAAAAAGGCAAATTCCATAATTTCCCTGCCTCAAACCATTAATTTTTACTAAACAAGCTACTGGTTTTACTCAACAGGGTAACAAAAGTTTTTCCAGTAGAGTAGTGATATCTCTGGAGAGATGAGGTTTACCCATTTCAATAATCTGTCAAGTATTGAACCAGAACATGCACTTCAGGATGAGATAACTAGTAAAACTGAATCCTGACTTTGGTGCATCAAAGAAAATTCGCATCTTTTTCTTGAAGTGGAGTGTGAGGTAAGATGAGGAGAAAAAATATTTTCTTACCTCAAGAAGTAAGAATTTGCAGTGATTATTCCTACCAATGGGGTGTGGCAATATTAATTTTCATGGAAGTATTGGAAACATGAAGATGATTCCCTATGAATATGTGGCCAGAGTCTCCTATATCAGTATAAACTAGCATTAAAGTTTACAATTCAACAAAAACAGGTTATTGTTTATTTAGACTGTATTTGGAAACTGTATGAGGAAATAAGTTGCAATAGTTGGACCAACTTCCAAAT
Source organism: Xenops minutus (assembly GCA_035221455.1). NCBI lineage: Eukaryota > Metazoa > Chordata > Aves > Passeriformes > Furnariidae > Xenops > Xenops minutus. The sequence goes on along the minus strand of JAWWEE010000159.1, from coordinate 16,982,598 downwards.
AACATGAAAAGTAGTACTCGTTGTATCCATAGTGCTGACTTATTCTTCTTTCTGCTGTGAACATAAGTAAGCCAAAAATATTTTCTCACATTTTCTCACATTGCACTTCCACAATGTAAATATCAAAATGTACATACATACTGCAGCTCCCTAGTTTTTAAAGCCAAGACTTTGCACTATGACCAATAATAATTTAAAAATTTTGTTTGTTTTTGTTGTTGTGGTTTTGTTTTGTGGTCGCTGTTGTTGATATATAGACAGAACCTTTGCTTCTGGAGATGAACTGACTCAGTTAATTAACTTGAAACCATCACGGTCTGGAGTAGATCCAAGGACTGGCATCACAGGTCTTATTCAAGGCCTTCAGTTGCGGATTGAGAATCAAGAGGTGTTAAAGGAGTTCATGGTAAAGTGTGATTCCTTTTTAAGATCTAACTCTTTAGCAGAGCTAAGAAAGGGACTTTCAATAGCCTTCTCCATACTGTATGGGAGATCAAACTGTACATCTTTACTTAATCCACTTTGTCTGAGAATTATTCCAGAATGGGGTTTCTACTCTGATGCTTGGATGACTCTACAGTATTTGGACCTTTCTCTTTCTGTGGAGGTCAGGCTTCCACTGTTCTCTGTCCAAAAATACTGTCCACATGGAATGAAAATAAATAACACACAAAAGTAGAGAATGATTCACTTTTTCCTAGAATGACTTCTTCCCATTACCCCCTCAGCTCTGCTGAACATGTGCCCCAGAACTATCCCAAGGGCTGCGCTGTGCAAGAAATCCATGCCTCTAGAGATTCACTAATGTAGAAACACTTAGTTGAAAGGAAGATGTTTTATACAATGCAACAGTTATCCACAGAACTCATCATCACAAGACGTGATTAAAGTCAGGAATTTTAGAAATTAAAAAGTAATGTAACTCCATAGATAATGAAAATACATAATTACATCTGGTAACATTTAAATCATGAAAAAATGTAAAATTAGGAAGGCATATAAAATCTCTTGTTTCAGGGCATAAATAGAGAACTCAGTTATCATCAAATTTCCAAAGAACACATTCATAACTCTTCAACACAGTACTGAATTTTCTTTACAGGACGTACCAGTGAAATAGATTGCAGCCACTTTTCCACAGTAATTGCACATTATCAGTTTCTTTCACTTGCCTTTATATCTCTCGCTTTCTGGGTACAAAATCCCACAGGCTCAAGTGTACAGTACTTGCTGACTTTCCCTGAAGGCTCAAGGGCATGTATTAATTTCCATTCATTCCATTCTATTCCATTACTGATGTAGGCATAGCGTACTATGATCTGAGTCACACATTTGCACAGAAAACATAACGATCTCATAGGGAAAGCATTGGTTACCAAAGCCAATGGATATTTTATCTGAGTAAAACCTGTAGTAACTGAGGAAGATGTCACATGTATTTCAGTTCATATAGACTGTATAGTGACGTATCGTGATGGTTGAGCATTGTGCAATGCATATCAAATAGGTACAAAAATAAAAAAAGTCAAGGTAACTCAAAACTGTAAATGAAATGAACTTCCACATTCCTGCCCTCAAAAACACTGTGTTCTGTTCCTCTAAATCTAAAATTAAGTACTTAACAACCACGTGATTTACACTTAATATCATTGATGCTGTTCCCTATATTACTCACTTTCTCCATCACTGAAAAGTATTTGCTGTCATTATTACACTGTTAATAGGGCAGTATTTAGTGCTTTAGTCAGTAGGTTATAAATTACAAGTGCTGACATTTGGCCAAGACACTATTCCAAACATCTACCATACAGTAATATACAACAGGGACTTGTAATGACAGAGGCTGGGGATAAAGGTTGGAAATCTCCCTTGAGAACTCTAGAAATGTTGTTTACACCAAAGAACATATAAAGGAACTTGAATTCCTTGCCTAGAAGCTTAGAGAGTGGTGTACTGATTCTCTTCTGTAGGAAATCTATTTGCCAGTCTTGGGTCATATACTGCAGTGAAGTTTGCTCACAATGACAATATAAAAATTGTCTACAGAGGATGTGAACAACATGGATTGACTATTTCTTTCTGATCTAGGCTTTAGAACATGTGAAACCAATAGATGACTGCAGAACCGGAAAAGCACCAGAAAATCAGAATAAAAACAGATACCGAGATATTCTTCCATGTAAGTATGCACAGTAATGAAGACATACATTGGCTAAACAAAGACATCAGAAAACAGAAAAACAATTATAACACTGAAATGTAGGAGGTGCAAATCTCACCACATCCTCAGTCACTGAAATAGCATCTTTCTGTTTCCGTACAGATGACAAGACACGAGTTCCTCTGGGAGAAAAGAATGCCTACATTAATGCAAGTTACATTAGAATGAAAGTTGGAGAAGAGGAGCATTTTTATATTATAACCCAAGGGCCTCTGCCATCCACTATGGCGGATTTCTGGCAAATGGTCTGGGAGAGTGAATCAGATGTGATTGCCATGATGACAGAAGAAGTCGAGTTAGGGCAAGTCAAATGTCATCGATACTGGCCTGAACCTCCCAATGACTCCAAAGACCTGGCTAATTTCCATCTCAGGCTAGACAATTACCAGATTCTGGAATACTTCATAATTAGAAAAATAGAAATTATCAACAAGCAGGTAAGTTGAGTAGACTTAATACATTCATATATGAGGAAATTGATTGTATATTGAACATGAGTAAATACTAGTAGTATCATGTGCTCAGACTTTTTTTGAATGTAAAAACCTGAATAACAGACATGAAATCAAGGTTAATGAGACAGTATTTCTTTGCATATTGCACAAGCAATGGATCCAATATTACTGACTTTTTGACAAGACTTCCAAAAATGAATCCTCTAACAGTCAAAGAGCTGACTTATTTAGTGTTTTGCAGAATTGCATATCATGGCTGTCATATTACTACTCTTCTATCAGTGAGGCTTAATTCAGCTAAAGCCCAATTTTAGACAGTACTGTGATGTCTTAATTTAACAAGCGGTTTCATTTTTTCCTTTCTAACCAACAAATGAGATAACTACATCCTTTTGAGGAAACAGAGTAACTTCAGTGTCTCATCAAAATCGCATGAAGTAAATTTCCTAGGCCTATGTCTTCTGAGAGCATTTCTGGAAACCTAAAGAAACCTTAATAGAGTCAAGTACGAAAAGCTGAAGAATTGTAGGGTAAACAAACAATTGACTAAGAATGAGGCTAAAGGAAAATTTTTAGTGGAATTCCTTGAAAATTGGTTTTAGGACTGATCATTTTTAACCTTTTTGGTCTCTCTCTGTTCCAGACAGAAGAGAAGCGCATAATAAGTCATTTGCAATTCACCACTTGGCTAGACCACAATACTCCCAAGCTGGCTGAGCAGCTTGTAAAATTTATTTGTTACATGAGAAAAGCTCACAGTACAGGACCTATTGTTGCTCACTGCAGCACTGGCATTGGAAGAAGTGGAGTTTTGTTGTGTGTTGAAATTCTGCTCAGCTATATAGAAAAAGATTTATGTGTAAGTATCAAACAGATCATTGTTAAGTATTACAAACTGATATGGATGTCAACAACGTGGTGGGGGCATCTTGGAACAGAGCTATTCCTATTAGAATTCACCCTAACAAAATGGGTGAATAAATCCAGCTTTTTTTAAAAAAAAACCCAAAGATAATAACTACAAATATACTCTCTCTAAAAGAACTGAGTCACAGCTTACCCATATGAATATGCATGTTTCTTATATAAAAACTATTCTCTTCTTATAGTTCAGCATCAAGCAGATAGTGAGAGATTTGCGAGTTCAGCGTTTTGGCATGATCCAAACTAAGGTAAGTTCTTACTAGTCAATTAGATTATGATTTTTAAAAGCCTCAATTAGTGGTACATATCCACATGCTTTGATAAATCAGGGGCTTAATATATAATTTTAGTGCTCTTATTTGTGGGAAATAATAGCCTTCCAGGAAAGTGGTGTCTAGTTTAAAATATGAAAGCCTGTCACTTACTAAATAATTGAAATAAAAGCCAAGTAGCAACACAGTACAGACACAACACCACCCCCCGCTTTCTGTTTTTAAAGTAAGAAGAACAGAATGGATCTCAAAACCAATGAGAAACTCTACCCTGCAAACTTTCAGCCTTCAGTTGAATTCTTGCTATTGCTGAGTTATCACCACCAAGTAAACCTTTCTACTGCTGAGTTTAACCCACTCCTGAAAAGATTTTTCACACAGGAAAAGACAAGATGCAGCTAACTCAATTTAGAGAAAACAGATGGTGGGAATAAAAGCAAGAGAAGACTAGGATACATTCCTCCTATAGGCAAATATTTTAGCACAGGCTGATATATTTTTCTTCAGGGTAATAATTGAACACGTAACTAAAATTAAGCAGACAGATAACCTTCACTGACCTAAATGAGAGTCAAGCACATGCTTAAGATACAGAGTTCCTGAACTTTTACAAGTGATGGAACAAAAAGAACAAGGATTCTCTGTAATATGTAAGTTTTTTTATCCATGTTACAAAGATGATGATGTTATAAAAATCGCTTCAGCTACTCCATCCTTTTTGTCTAGAATTTATTTGAATGTAACCAGGTGTTTCATATTGGTGTCTCTGCATACAGGATGAGTATTTATTCTGTTATGAAGTTGTGCTGGAAGTCCTTCAGATCCTCCAAGCAAAGGATTCCTACTGAGTACGATATGACTCTTCCCTATTGCTATTTCCCTTGGACTCCAGTGACCACTCAGCAATTACTTCAAAGAGATGTTAAGCCAGCACAGACAAGTGTTATATTACATGCTCTTTTAGATTACTCTTATTTCTAAGGTATTTCAAAACCTTGCTTAACACCTCCTGGGTAAGTCATTAAAATCTTGGTTCAAAGTTTGGAGAGGCAGCCAGCCAGCACTGCAACACTGCTGTATTAAATTGCCATGGACAATTTTTGCATACTGTGTAATAACCTATTAATTGTTAGGAAAATATATTGGGACTGTGACAAGGATATAGCAGCCTTCGGAATTAGCTTTACTTTCCAGAAGGCAACTATAAAGATGTAAGATTTTGCTGGTGTTGGTGGAAGATTAGTTGTCCCTCATCTGTTGTTGTGCACTATTGGCTTCTGGAGTGCAAATCAGTACTTACTAGAGTAGTTATGCTTTTGTGTGGAAGGACTCAATATGGTTACTTGAAAAATGTAAAACCATTTCCAGTTGTCACTCCAGCCCAGAGGTTTATATGACCTTCACTAGACATCTTAAATAAAAAATACAACAATAAAAATAGGATGCCTTTAAACTCTCATTCGTTCTCTTCAAAGGAAGAGCCCAGCAATATGAACAGATGTAAACAGCACCAATATTCTTTCATTCTACACCATGTAAAAAGGAAGGCAATACTAAGCCAGATGAAATGTCTGTGTGTGCCACAGTGCACACACAGACGTTTCATCTTCCCCTGATCCTTTCCATTGATTAACTATCTTGTAATTCTTAACTAAGATTTGAACTAATCTATGGGAAGTCCTGCTGGTTTCAGTAGGAGCTGAATCAGATCTTTAAGTAAAGAACTCTCTGTACAGTTTACTTGTCTTGTAAAAAGTGTTTGTGTTCGTGTGAATGGATTTGAGCACAAATCTGCTGTTGAAGTTGTAAGATTGTACTTGTTTCTATAGTACTACTTCTAAGTCCTTTACCTAGAAGGTAACATATATGGAAGTGATTGGATGTCCATTGGAAGAGTAACTTTTAAACACAGGAACCTGTAACTAATGAACGGAATTGTACATATTTTTAAAACTCCTTTGATTTCAGGAAAATAAAAATTATTAAGAGGCATTGGATATAAAACCGCAGTAGAAGCAAGACAATAAAATACCTATTTATTTTCATGATGAATAAGAGGTTTATGGTTCAGAAAACAATGGGGGATTAAATCCTCTGTAATACAATTGTAATTAAGGAAAAGGCTCATTCTTTTCTTTCTGCCCTCCAATAGTCTGCTGTAAGGCAGTAAAAGATAGAAATGCAATTTATTATGTGAGTGTGAGCCATATGCTAATTTCAAGCATATTGATAAAGTTTCAGAGTAATGCTAAATAAATCCAGAAGTAACCCTGGACTATATTGGTATAAAGAGAACTCAATGTTTTGTCTTAAATTCATTTGGTCCTTCCTCACAGCATTACTCTCCATACATTCTGCATTTACCATCTTTATGTTACATATAAGGGACTGTTTGCACAATTTTGTCAAATGTCACCAGCCAAATTTTTTTCGTAACTTTGCTACCTTCATTTGGTATTTGGCCTTTCATTTTGATTTTAATTACTTCACATGTGCTAGGCAATGAATGCACTACACTGCACGAATGCACAATTCACTTTTTGTACCACAACAATTTTAATAAGCTTCTCAGTGAAAATATTCCTGTACTTTATGCAAAGTTGTTTTTTTCTGTGCTTTATAAAAGCATTCTGGATTTAGAAGACAATCCTCACAGTATTACTTGTTTCTCCACATTTGTGCATCATCTTTACAGCTGTTTAACAGATGTGTTTGCTGTTTGACTTAAGTTTTTCCTGTTTTACAGGGATATTAAAAAGATTTCTGAAAACAATCTGTTTAATTTAATTTTCTTTTTAAGAAAGAGCAGCTGCAATACTTAAGTACTAATCAATAGGAGCTCTAGGCAAAATATATTTTATTAATTGGGGCTTATATTTAAACTTCCTCTAAAGGTAGATTTTTGTGAGGATGGTACCTTTTGTACATTTGTCTAAAGCAGGTATTACTGACCTCTAAGACATTCTGCCATGTCTCATGTTCTTATTCTTTGAGAACATAATAATTAAATACCTTTAAACAGATACTATGTTCATGATCCCCACAATGACATCCTCAGACCGAGCCTTGGTTTGGATGAGACATACACTTTTATACTGATCTAGTCCTCTAAGGCTGCTAGCAGAGTAAAATAAAACAGAATTGTCCTTCCAGATATCCTGTAATCTATTTTATAACAAAGAAACTCCCTCTCACAGAGAACTCTGAGGCTTTGAAACCAACTTTAGGTGGAGCCAGATAGATGCGATTTACCACATGCTGCTTGACAAGCCCTCCATCTGTTACAGTTTCAGGGTGATCCTACGGAGCAACTCTCTCAATCTATGGCCTGAAAACATTTTAAGAAAACTGCAGACTTGCAAGAGTTCTGCACATGTTTGAAGCTAAAGGCTGTCACCTCGGTTCAGGTCTGCTCCTGATCTCCATGCTGACATTCAGCCTAGCCGACAGATAATTTGGAAGATGGAAGGACTGAAATGATAGACAGAGCTTTATACTACAATAGACACCATGTTTGGAGAAATAAACAATGAGTCATCACCAGAAAGTGCTTGGCAGATGTGGCTGCTATATATGCTCTCTTGGAGATGATAAGGAACCATCTGTTGTCAGCTCCTTCTTTCAAGGTCAGATTCAGGGATTCAGCTTCCAGCTTTGCTGCAGACTTCCTGAAGGGGCCAAACCACTTAAACAGGATTATCTGCACCTCACAAGTTTTCTTCTTTTACGCTGCACTACCTGGGTAAACTCACATTGTTTGTATAGGACCACTGAGCTAAAAGTGTAGATAAACTGAGAACAGCGAGAAGACTGTTGAGCATTCAAGTACAGGGAAATCTGGCTACCGCCAACATCTGATAAGCATTTCCCCCCATATACAGCACAGAGTCCCACTTCTGTGTTCTTTGTTCATGCAAAACTCCCGTGGATTTCAAGGCTGACTGATATGCATTCATTTAGAACAAGAGATAATCCACTCTTTAAAGGGCTTACACAACTTGACAAGTCAGACTAAACTGGAAAGAAAAGAAAATCTACTGTCCCACTTCAGTCATAGGGAAATGAGGCAGTGGTTAGTGATTTGGTGAAGGTCTACAGAGTTTTTGAAAAACTTGGGAACTAAACCCAGATGATGAAAGCTCTGATTCTTTGTCTACACATAAAACTATCTTTTCTCAATCAGAATATAGGGTCATACTGCTCTGGCCAATTTCTGATGATACATTATTTAGCATGTAACATGCTCTGACTGGAATTTGCACACATCCTAATATGCAAGAGATGTATTGTGGTAGAGAGCCTCAGTCTGTGCCTATGGTGACACAGCTTACTTCTGAAGTGGCACTGAGATCACTATTTGTGCTTCCAAATCATGTTACTCTACTACCTATTTGCCAAATGACAAACTGCAGTACAAATGCAAACAAAAAGGACACCTTTATTGAAGGCAGTGCCTGCCATAACAAGCACACAAAACAAGTAAGCATATGCTAAGTCCTCAGATCCATACTGTAGCACAAAAAGTCATGTCAGTGATATTCAGACAGTAGCTCTGTCCATGGAACAGCACATCTTGTAATTATACTTTTGGGAAGTAACTGTTTTATTGTCAGTGAGACTGCTGATAAGTTTTTTTATGTCTACCATTTTATCCCAATTTAAAAGCAAGTATAGCAAGGACAACCATCATATAACTGCTAAGTTATGAAATCATGTGGGCAGAGGGAAACAGGTGTCCCCATTTTTTTTACTAACAGTTTCATTGAGTTCCAGGGACTCAGAACAACTTCGTGGAGATGGCTCTGTGTACTCTAGTACCCCATCTGCAATGAACAAGATACCTGAAAATACCCACACATGCCAAAATGGGTGTTGCTGTCTACAAGAACATTACCAGGTTTACACAATTGACTTTAAAAAGTAGTTACTTGTCCTAATATAATTATGCTTCCTTAAAATTTTCTTAGAAGGCCTGAGAGATAAGTCAGTAATTTTTTTCTGTCTTTTCAGATGAAGTTTATGGCCTTACTGAACAACAGGCCCTTAACATGACGGAACAAATACCTGCAAACACGGCCCGTACTGACAAAGAGCAGCAATCACTGCCATCTAGGGGCAAATCGTGACTGCGACAGCACTGATCGCGATTAGTCGCTCGTGCCCTTGGCACAGAACCAACTAGTTCATGAACTTTCACTGAGCTTCATTCAAAAGTGTTACCAAGCTGGGCTTGACTGGATGCAGTGCTCTCGCTCCAGCCTGGCAAATTCCGGCCAGGCAGATGCTGCATGCTGCTGACAATTATACAGTCACACTGTTGCTGGTCCTACAGAGCCTAAAATAGTGGTAATTCAGTGCTCAGGCAGCCTCAGGAAAAAGTATTTAGAAATCTGACAGGATGTGTCTAAATCTGATGGGAGCCTAACTTATGAATAACCTTGCCCTTGACCTTAAAGCAGGAGTGCTTTTGGAATGAAGCCCTTTCTTTCTTAGTGAAAATTATGAGTAATGGGCAATCCTCCCAGATTTTTATAAGAACTGGTTTTATGGAACACTGTAAGCAGCTGAATCTAATTCAGCTGGGGTCTATTTAGTGTAAAATAATCCCTGTAAAATGGTTTCTTTTGTCCAGTACATTGCAAATTCATCTTCAGAATGAGGACTAGTGTGATGATCCTGCTCAATGTGATCCCCATAAGGGTTAACCTGAGCAGGCCCAAGCCTGTGCTGTGCTGTGCTGTGCTGTGAATGCCGCTCACCTTCAGATAAACATAGCCAGCTAAGTGTAACAGAGCGGTTGTAGGAAGCTCCTCTGTGTTACTTGAAATTATGCCACTGTAAGTTCTTGCCTTCACCTAAAAGTGCAACAAGATGTTATCACATGAACATTCTTTCTATTGGACAGTAGAAGTAGTGAATGGAATTGTTTTCTTTTGAGAAAATTATACAATAATTCAAATTACCAAAATAGAGTGACCTCCGCAGATAGGGTCTGCACAGTGTGCTGCACCCAGACCACATGCCTGTTAGATGTTCCACAACTCAGAGGTCTCTATATCTGAAGGATTTAAGTTTATCTATACTATCATATCTTCCTTTACAGTGTTAGGGCTAATAAATAGCACTTTAAATCTGAGCGCCTTACTTACTGAAATTACACTGGAACAGCAACTCCAAAACACTCAGTTATCAGTGAAGGACAATGGTATTTCTCAGAGCTGTTAAACCCCAAAGCTCACTCAACATGAAGATTGCCTACCTAAAGGTTGCAAGGATGACCAAATATTATTGTAATACTACAAAAAATAGATGTCAGTTGAGATCTTTACACTGAAAAAAAGAGCTTGCCCTTGCAGGCTAAGCAGACTGAGGGTTATCGTCCACTATGAAATGGATCTTTTAAATGTCGAGTAATGCGTGTGATGGAAGGGCCCAGCACTTATAAAGATGTGTGTAACAGTAAAGTTTTATAATTTGCACATAATCTTTCACTGATGTAGCTCTGTAGTTTTAGACACACACTTGTGAAACCAGAAGAGTGTACTGCAGTGCTATACAGACACTATTTTTTTTGTCTTGGTCACTTCCTTTGTGCACACCAGGAATTACAGAACCTTATACTTCATTCATGTGTCCCCAGGCCCAATAGCATGGAACAGCTAACAACTAACAAGAACCACAACACAGAATAGAGATTAGAAGGAACCTCTGGGAAGCATCTAGTCTAAACCCTTCAACTCCCAGCAATGTCACGTAGAGCTCAAGACTATGTTCAGGGGTGGTTTGGATATCTCCAAGATGGAGACTCCATGATCAGTCTAGGCAACCTGTTCTGGTATTCTACCATTCTCAGAGTAAAAAACTTTTTTTCCTGATGTTTAAATGAAATTTCCTGGCTTTCAGTTTGTGCCCGTTGCGTCTTGTCCGGTCTCTGGATACCAGTAAGAGAAATCTGTTTTCACCTTCTTTACTTCTTTACTCCCTCCCTTTTAGGAATTTGTACCTATTGATAAATTCCCCCTGAGCATTCTATTTTCTCCATGCTAAACAACGACAACTCTCTCAGCTTCTCATATGACAAACATTCCAATTTCTTAATCATCACAGTGGCCTTAATGTGCCAGTACTGGCATATTCTCAGACAGAAGATAAGATTCCACCCAACAGCTGCATGTCTACTGAAATGAGATGCAGTTTTTTGGTGCCTACTAACATGTGAGAGTTTTCTGCTGTTTTAATACCACTTAAGGACTGATCAAGGACTGAGAAACCAATATGGGAGTTTACACGAAGATGCAGAGTATTGAGCATCTCTTGGATGTCAGTCTGCAAGATCTGCCAGTGATCACCTCTACTTTTTAGTTAGTCTTAACTCTTGTGTCCTCACATATGGAGTGGGTGACTGTTCAGAATTCATTGCCTTTTCTGGCAGCACCAGTCACACATGCACGCCTGAGGGACAGTGAACTTTTTGCAATCCTGCTCTGAATTACACTACTATTTAGCTTGCTCATTAAACCATTCAAACCCAAAAAAACCCAAATAGCAGCTAAAATGCCTGAGAGCAGTACACCCCCAACCAGGCGATAGACACAATAGGGACTATACAGTAGCTGTCCAACACCCCAGCTCATTACACAACTGAGAAATTAAATGAAGTTGCCTATGCTCCCTCTCCTCCCTGCATTTATTCTCTCGAGAGATGACAATTCCTTCTCCTCTTTTCTGTTCAACCCTATTTGAAAGGCATGCCAGTGATTGTAGGCTTTCCTTTCTCATCACACTGGTGTAAAAAAGCTCCTAACTACTTCCATTACCACTTCCTTCAAGGCTGGAGTAGATTTATCCCAGGCAAAGCACCAGCTCTAGTACCTCTTGGCTCATTCAGTACACCTACCAATAGCTCCCAAGGCACAAACGACATGCTGTGAGCTTGCTTTAATGTGGCATCTTTGGATGAGTGACAAGGACACGAAGAAAAATAATGAACATTAGGGAAATGTAGCTATAGCAACACTAGTATTCACAAAGCAAATCCCCACCAAGAGTTCAAGGAAACTGCTGTTATTGTACATGTAAAAGTGCTGATAAAGCAGGAGCTTGGGCTACAGCATCAGGAGAAAGCATACTGGGCCTGCAGTCTTGCCACAAACAGTAACATATGCAAAAGCACACCTGTAGCAGACAGAAACATAGCTCACGCATTTTCAGAAATGATGAGTGAAATGACAGATCCAAAACTGAGTCTTTGTAACAAAATCCCTAATCTGACCCCACTCTTTATTTTACTGTTCCAGATTTTACTGCAGGTTTAACACCATGTCATTAAAGGAACTATCCTGGTAACATTCTCATGGTGCTCAAGAAGCTACCATCATTCCAGAAGCTGGAAATGAATCTTGGTCTCTCATTAAACTATACTGCCTCTACCTTTTTTTAACCACTGAAACCAGGCAAAAGTTGTAGTTGAGTATTCAACAGGAACATGGGTAATGCTTTCTGACAGTTTTTTCCTTTTAACCCTAAACTGAAATAATTTAATGACTCCTGGGAAATTTTGACTTTCACTAAATATAAGAAATAAAATGTTAGTTTATTTAACTTGTAATAGCAGTACACATATTCCTCCAGAACTCCTAGGTTCCTCTCTTCATTATGTCAATAGCTCATTGTAAGACAATTTCCTTGACAGTATCATGCCTCATTTTCCTTGTCTACTGCTTTGCAGTCTTAAAGAAGATGCATGACTCACAGGTAATGCTTGGGAAGTGTCAAGTGAGTACTCAAGGAAAAGACAACACAAGGCATAAAATATTCTTCATGCTTGCATTTTTCAGTTACCTCACATTTCCCTTCAACTGTGTGTGTGAGTTAGGACACATGTAGCATATACCTACCTCTATTATTAGGAAATTAGTGCTGCATCATGAAGGGAAACATTTCACTAAGGAAAAGAGCAGGATGCTGCTAATGTATCACTTGAAAAGCAAGCAGGAACAAAGTGGTTATTTGACAGCTAAAAATTCTGCTAGCATCACCTAAATTGAGTCACTCAGCACAGACTGAGCATCATTCCTTTTGCTTGACGGCAATTTTAGATCAAAAGACCTAAAACTGTTCCCATAGTCAGAAACCAGACAAAGCCTGGAATGTCAGCAGCAGTGGGATGACTGCTCAGCTCTATACAAATGCCCAGGCTCCTTCAGAGCAGCATTGCTCTAGGCAAGAGCATGTCCTTCCAGAGAACTCTATGCCAGCTCCTGCAGAGATTTTCAATCTCATAGAGATTTTTCCACCTACTCCCTTTCTCATCAACATTTCCTTAGATCTCTAGCTAAGAGTTGGGTGGATGTTGGGTTATTTTCTTCTGCTAGACTTTTGTCAGTGGCTCAAAAGGCCAGGTTCAATTATGCAAGAAGTCCTCCTGGGGACTTACATAACACTGTTTTGAGCTCTACAAAAACCTCTGATGAAATACAGTTACTGCCTTGGAGTAGCGGACCTGGTTGAGAACTGCGCATGATTGCATAATACCCAGAACTTACACAATGCAGGAAAATTTCGTAACATCTAAGTTGCGCGAAAGGGGCGTGGCTTACGCAGCCAAAAGAGGATAAAAAGCACGTTCTGGCCCACTTCCAACGCACTCTTGAGGGAGTAACCCTCCCTAAGACGCCCAGCGTGCTACCCCCAGGTAGACATCGTATTGCTGTTGCCTTCGGGCTTGCCTTCCAAAAAGCTGGAATCGCTAAGAGCTGGTATCGCTGGAAGTGAGTTGAAAGAGCTGAACTCACAGAGCCGAAATCGCTAATTGCCTTTTCTAATAAAATTCACTCATTTTTTTTATTTTAATAAATAAATTGCTTAATACCTTTTTAATATAAATACATTAATTAAAAGCTGATATCACTCATCAATTCATCACCTATAACAGTCCATAATCAAAACATATTTGGTATCATTCACTTATCTGCTTCTTACCAATTTAAGGTTGGAAAACTTTAATCATACCCTTGTCTCTTTTTTCCCACCATTTAGACCAAAATGATCAGTAACTAATGTGTTTGTGAGATGTGTTCTGGCTGCTCTTCTCCCTGTCCACCAAAGGGAGGACACCCTGTCCTCTCCATAGTATTCAGCCACAGGGTTTACACATGTTCAATTCCCTTTGTGGTTTTCCGCCAAAACATCAGCACTTCTCTTCCTATCAGGCTGTTCTTTGAACACTGACTGGGATGTGACTGATCTGCTTTTAATTCTCAATTACTTCTTCAGTAGCTGAGGGCACCAAGCCTGTATATTCCAATTGGCTTGGCTTCTGGAAGAAATAGAATGTACTCATCCCCAATCAGTCTCATAACACAAACACACATGATTTCTACTGGTCTGTGAGAAAACTGGCAAGATTGGGAAGGGCATCTGTATTAGTATGGATGCATTCACCAGCCATGGGAGCAGGCTGATGATGGATGCAGGCTGCCAACAAACTGCAGAAAATGGGGCAAGCAGGGAGAATTCCCATCCTTCCTTAACTTCCTGTAGTAATGCTTTTTTTTCCTTTGTTCTCTCCTGCCACATCACAGAATAATCTACATGAAAATAAGACATCCGTTCAATCCTCAAGACACATTGATGTCTGTGCCTGTACGTGAGTGAATATACATAACACTGCTCTCCACAGAACATAATCAAAAACATTCAGCATTCAAAAAGTGTCCTTTAACAGTTACTAGAGACTTTGCAAGCGGGGATTTTACCTTCACTGCTGCCTCGGTAGAAGAATTTTTCTGCCCTGAAAGATGCGATTTGTATAGCATGGTATTGAATAGCTTCCTCTCTGTGTATGGATGTAATGGCTTATTACTGTGTCATAATAGTTCCATGAATTCTTCAGTATCAGCAGAACTGTATCCTCCTCTAGTGCTGGTCAGGGAAGCTGAAATAATGGGCTTACCCAACACTAGACTCCAAAGACTCCATACAGTCTGCTATGTTAAAGGCCTAAGATCTGTATATGTAGCTTTAGGCTCATGCCCTGAGGTCACTGTACCCAAATAAATGCCCACTGACTGGACAAGCTCTCAGTAAGGGCCCCATCTGTGTGTAGCTTTGTGCTTGCATGAGCATGAGGTGAGGGCTTACACAGCACTAACAGGATGGATGGTGACAATTGCCTGTCAGAGGGGGAAATCACCCTGTGAGGATATGTGTGATGAACCCACTGGAGTAAATTAGGTCACCTAATGCTGTCATAAACAATAGGGCCAGAACTCAAACAATGGCAAGCAGTCTCATATATGAAGGTCTTTGGACAATTGGCTCCACTAATAAGGTTACCAACAGTGATACTATACATCATACCAGGAATACTGTACATCACCGCAGAGATGAGGAAGGAAGGCAGAGGTCTGAGAAGCAAAAGGCAGACAACCTGAATCCTTAAAGTGAAAATTTTTCTCCTAAGTCGTGCAGAGGGTATCTGCTTTGGACTTGATAGGCTGAAAATCCAACCTGCTTTGTACTGTAACCTAATTCTTTCTTACCAGAGGATGAGAAGATAAACAAGGTGCAGCAACAGGCTGTGAGTGTTCAAACGTACCAGTGGCTTTAAGGTCCCACTCTGGCATTCTTCAGTGTGTATCCACATTCTGAACTCTCAGTAGCAGCTGGATCCATGCCGTAGCCTTCACAATCTCTTCTGAAAACTCTGATCAAAATTTTACAGATATCCTCCTTCAAAATTCATTCTCTCCCATTACAAATTCTAAAAAGGGATGAAGGAGAAAAGGACACTGATTAGTAACATTTCAGATTTTCCGCCCTTTATTAAAGGCTTCACAAAACCTTTGGCAAATGCAGGGAATCCTGTCTTCAAAGGGATTAACTGTTTCAACACCTAAAAGACACTAGGAGAAAATCTTATATGTTAATAGTTTCTCCACCTTGTGAAGCTGTGGAAATGCTGTATGCAGCCAGATTTAAAAAGTGCACTTGCAAAAATGAAAGGAAGAGCAACAGTGCTTATGTTTATAGGATTTAAAAGATCTAGGAAAAAAAAAAGGAAAAATCCATTCACAAGCATATGCATGCAGATCAAAAGAGATAATTCATATGAACTTCATGCAACACCTCTCCTCTTTCCTTACCAGGATTAGCCTGCTCTTTTTCCCTTCACTGAAGTGTTGTGCCCATTGCCAGACACTCAGGGCACACATATCTAACTGCTCACAAGTGGTTTGCTGAACAAACCCACAATGGTACATTCCAGGTGAAGGCATATATGTGCTTTGTGCAAACCTTAAACATGATGGATACTGGTTATATCACAGGGGGCTGGTGCTGCATGATGAGCAAATATGACCTGCATAATTTAGTTTTTATATGGATACTCTGACCAGGCTGATAATTTGCATGCCTGCAAAAACGAAATGTCAAATTCCTCTTATTTCATCTCTGCTCAGTCCCATCAGCATTTCAAGCCCTTTGATCTCCAAACTATACAGTGTTTAGTATGTATCATTGTAACACTGTGCTCTGATTTTGTGCTCTTGTGATTCTGAGAATAAAATCAATAAATTTTTGTTGCTTGTTTCTGGGGGACTATTTTGAAAATTTGTTTTCCCATATTACTTCACAGTGATCACAAAAGGCTTGTGATCCTTCCAGTTTCCACCAGATGTCACCAAGCTCTCGAGGATCTCTCGAGTTAGGGCAGTAGAAACCTCCTGCTTGAGTGTCAGTCACATACAATGTCTTTCCCTTTAAAAAAGAGGGTAAATCAGAAAAATGTAAAGAACCGAGGACAAACTTCCCTTGCCAGTGGATGAAACGCTGCTGAATTGCTCGTGAGCCAAAGCTGTTATGGACAGTTTAATCTGAAAGGAGTCAATCTCCCTTCACTTACTACCAGGGAATAACACCACCATATTTATGCTCTCCTTCACCTGAAACACACTTCATAGCAGGAAGCAGATACAATAACGTGCACAAAAGGAAGTTTGTGTTACTGCTTTTCAGACTACAGACTCAGATGAAATGCCCTGCTTGAAACTGCACAGGGAGTAATGAACTAAACTGGGCACTGAAGTCAGTCTTCCAATACCCACTTTGAAAAACATTTGCCAGTAAGCATTTTGCTTTTCAAGGCAGTGGTTCCCTTCTGAGTTTTACTGAGTGCTGAGCATTGTGGTGTCCTGCACAGCATAAATGCCAAGAGGTCTCACTACTCAAATATGTCTATTCCCCAAGAATAAGCCAGCTTGCCAAGAGGCTCTTATGCATCCCAGTTGGCAGAAAAACACTCTTAAGGGTCTGCCATCAGAGGGAATGTTTAGTCTCAAAGAGATTAGATGCACAGACTAAGTAAAATGAATAGAAGCTGACAAATATCCAAGATGTAATTTTGAGAATGGAGAGGCTGAACTGAAAATGAATGGATTTTGAGAAGGGAGGGAAATTCACCATGAATTGCAGACATCTGTTGTCCTGAAAGGGCATTGTTCCCTACAGCCTCAGAACAAACATGAAAGGCACACATTCCATGAGGTATTGTTGGGGCTGGCTTGAATATGGTGGCTTGGGCTTATATAGCACCTTTCATGGAGGGCTTCAAAACATTTTACCTTTGAGAGCAATATTTACAGGCTTTTTACAGACACTGAAGCATACATCGAGGCAAAACAATTTGGCCTTATGGTGAACAACTCCCAGATCTAGGAAAGTGAATTCTGATCAATATCAATGAACCTCTGGCCTAGAGCCTTGTTTCTGCAACCTTGCTTATAGGGAAGCATGGCAGCTGGTTTCTATTGCAACAGCTCTCACAAATGACATTATACTGAAGAGATCTTTGTCCGGAAAAATAGCAAAGCCTGTTTGTCCTGTGTAGCTGGCAACAGACTGCACATTGCTCCCTACACTGTACACAGCAAGCAAGGGCATGCAGAAGAACAAACACAGTTTGGCCCTACTGGTTGGTGCCTTGACAAGCTGAAAACAGTCACAGGGTGATTCAGCTCGGGAATTAGTCTCATGCATTACTCCTGTGACTCAGCAGGTAACCCTACTTACCTAGTTGTGCCCTTGCCCACTGCAGGTACCAGTGTTATGTTCTCCTGGCCTACCAAAATAGCCTCCAATCTAGAATGGGAAAACCCTCACTTTAAGGGCCCTCACTCTAAGAGCTGTATATATCTTTTGAGATATATATCTTTTCATGGCTGCAGACAGAACACACACAAACTACTCACCACATGATGATTACAGGGTCCCAATTATGCTTCCTATGAAGGAGAGAGGGACTACAATTCCAACCTGAGCTTTCTCTCCACTGTTTTTTTTCCACATGTACAAAAGTGATTATACAGTTACCACAAACACCTTCTCTTCTTCTGGGAACTCTCTTTTTCCTCAGCTGGGACAATGACTAAAAACTATCATTGTATTTCCAATGCTTCCTTTTCTGACAGAATAATAGTTTCTCTTCCTACCATAAACATCTTGCTTTGACAGGTCTACAGAAATAACCAACATTTAAAAGGCAAGGTGGACATTGTAACACCTTGTCATGTGGTACAGAATTAAATTATTCTTTTTTTTCTCCTCCCATCAGAATTCCTTGTCATGCATACCCATAGCAAACTCTGCTTACACACACATGAATAGGAATTGACTACGGGACTGGAAGCACAAACCTCTGCCACTTACAGAACACTCCTGTCCTTCACTACAGGCAGACATGATCACAAATGACATGAGGCATTTGCTCACACACCAGCCAGCCTTGTTTGGTTTGTGCTGCAGCCCTTGCTATTTATTGAATGTCCGCTGCTTCCGGTACCCAACTCAGCTAGTAATTCTAATAGCTGGCAGCACTTACCTGAGCTGCGATCATCAATGACCATAATTTTTTTATGAACTTGAAAGACCATCTGAACATTCTGCTCGTTTGCTTTGTAACTAGTGGGAAATTTTCCAAATGATTTCAAGACATAATGCAGAAGGATAGCAGGACTCTGATCAGCTGAACATTAACTTCCAAACTAAAAGGCCCATATTTTACTTCTGACTCTTTTCTTGATCCATCTGCCTTCTTAATATTGTTCTATTTCTTGTCTGTTAATTATAGCTTATCGTTTTTTCTCAGTAACAACAAAAAACCCCAACAAACAAAAACAACAGATGAAGGTAAAAGAATAATAATAACAAAATAAACCCAAAATCAATGAATCTCAAAATGTATCTGGAAAGCCAGACTCTCTTTGGTTTCCCAAAATCTAGATAAAACTGCAGAGGCCCCCAGGAACAATTCTGATTTCCAAGTAGTGCAATAAGCAATTTGAGCCAGGGATTACTTCAATTCTTCTCTAAAAAAGATTCCTTAGAGGACAACTAATCTTGAACTGTCCTGCTGTAATGAAGTATTAAAGGAGAGAAACCAATTTCCAATATCACTGCCATGTCATGCTCTCAGGAATAGGTGTACCTACCTACCATGGCTCAAGTTTAGTAACTTTAGCCCTGCTGTATAGAGATAGCCTTATCTGTTGCCTGGCCCTGTTGTAAAGCAGAACAGCATGCCTTCTTGAGAAAGCACATAGAAATATCTGACTCCGTAATTGCATCAGTGGTCCTTGTTTTCCCTATTTCCTTGACTAAGAAATGAGTCTCACAGCAGCTGATTATAGAAATCTGTCCATTGTGAAGACTTGTGGTTTCTCCCAGTCATGCAGCCCCTACAGGCATACTTGCATTCCAGTCCAAGTTTAAAAAATTGCTAATGGAAAATACTTCCACACCCAGTGGCTAATTACTTTCTCCTTCAGAAGAAAAATCTAGTTTTTGTTACAAATTCACCACCTCTTAAGTGCTATTTTTAAGGGATGGCAGAAAGGCCTAAAAGGGACAAAGGAGACCCTGTAGTACCTATATTACTGCTGTTACGCTTTTGCCTGTTAGACCCTACTTTTAAGGAACTGATACGTGTTTAAAACCTAGTTTGGTTTTCTGTTGATTCATGTCTGAAAATCTAGAATATGATAAATGTACTAGTGATAATTCACTGAACTTCCTGTAACTCCCTATATACTCTTATGAGGTTCAATGTTGCTGGCATCAAACACCTCAAAATAGGAGGCCTATCTTCAAAACTAATATTCATTGAAAAATTAAGTATTTATTTTTTAGTTAGGCATTGGAGTAGTGTTGCAGTTGCTTGAAATAATGTGTTCAGATTTTCTTTCCCAACCACAAGCATTTTTTACTTCATAAGCAGATGACTCCATGACCTGGGTCTTCAATGGGGAAAAACCAAACACAAATGCCATAAGACTTCTCTTTAAAGCATAAGACTTAGTGATGCTTACAATTCCTGAATGGTTTCAAATGAAAATGCACATAGGTCACAGGTGGTAGAAAGTTTCTTGCTGGCACCCACAAATTCAGAGGATTTAATTGCCTTCATGCCCCATCATCACAAAAAGGGAAAAAAGATATGGATATAAATATGAACTGTGATGATATTCTCAGAAGAAAACATAATAGGCTAGCAGGGGCCTTGGTGTTCTTCAGAAGATTCCTCAGTTTCGATTATGAGAGGCACTGGGGGTCATACATACTCCAATTTTGACACAGCCATTATGACTATCTAAAATCACCTGCACAAAACCAACTTCCCTCATTCAGATCCACAGTTAGGAATAATACACATTTTAGGAAAACTACCCTATTCCTTCTCTTTCCCTCATTGGACTTTGCGACACTTAAGAGCCAGAATCTTACGGACTTCACCTCTGTCCAAATTTTGGCTCAGCTGCCTTTTCCAGCACAAAACAAAGCATTCTGAGCTCTGACAGTTGCCCATCTTGCCTGAAAGAAGATCACTCCAACTGGGACATCTGGCAAGCTAAAAGTAGCAGCACAATGTTGGGAGTGAGAAAGGCAATGCTGAGAAATTAAGTCATTTGGTTCCTGAGCACAGCTGGCCGCCTTCATGTCCCTGAGAGGACTAGGGCTTGGGGGAGGTGTATAAATTGCATGTTTCAAACTGTCCTTATTAACCAGACATTTCATTTAAATTGTACTTAGCACCTGCCTCCAATTACCTGATTTCAAGACCCATGCATGACAGAAGCTGGAGCTCTGATTAAATCCATGCTTCATACTAGTGAGCCATTAAGCCAAATCAAGGCTCACCGCTCCTTTGAAGGAGATCGTTTGTCTTCATTAAAAGTAGCCATCCTTGATTGCCCTGACAGGAGCTTCTCCCTGAAAGATAATAAGGTCTGTTATTGTTGAGAGGTAAAATAATGTATTGCAGCCCTCTAGAGAGTGATTTGTATTTATTAATGTTCTCACAAATTACTGTACTCTGATTAACCTATGACTGTGACAGGCAGTGGGATGTGCTGCTCATCATGGCCATTCATGCCAGTCACTGTCTCTCCTCAGATCACTAAATAGTAACAGCACATAAGGAAGTGGCCTCCTGCCCTTTAATGATGCCTTGGGTCTGCCAGGGAGTGGTGGACAAAGCCTTAGTCAGGTTATGAAAACCCAGCTAATCACATCTCTGATCAGGTCCTAATCTTCAGTCCAGATATGTAAAACTACACAAAAGTCCCCTTCTTTGTTACTAATATGACTATAATACTACCTATTCTCAACAGCGTGAACCGGTATCTTATACTTCTCATTCACAGATTTGCAAGTGTTTTACAAAGGGAGATTCAACTTCAGTGGTGGGGAAAAAGAGAAAAAGGAAATTCATAAAGTGGCTTTCTCATGATCACCTGAGAAGCCAGGAAAAAAAAGAGCAGCTGCAGAATTAAGGTCTCTTGAACCACTAGCCATGCCATTTGGCACATTAAAAACTGTACAAATTCCAGGGCACTTTTGTGACAATCAAAATCAAACTAGAATCAGTGCAACATGGTTAACTATTGTTAACATGGTTAACAATTACATCACAAGTAAATCACCTCCTGAGAGCCTGTGCAGGGATGACAGGAAACATTGAGAAGATTGTTAAATAGCCATGATACCTACAGCAGCGAGACTGTTTGACAGTCCCTCTTTCGGTTCAGCCCTGAGCCTCTTTAGTCCACCCGCTCTGAAATTCAGAGGTTACAGTTTGTTACAATAGCCAGTTCTGGCTAAAATAATTTCATTCCAAACCCTGGCCTTAAGACACTTTCCACAGAATCACAGATTATTCTGAGTTGGAAAGGAACCACAAGGATCATCGAGTCTAACTCCTGACCCTGCACCGGACCATCCCCAAGAGTCACACCATGTGCCCCAGAGTATTGTCCAAACACTTGAGCTCTGTCAGGCTTGGTGCTGTGACCCCTTCCCTGGGGAGCCTGTTACAGTGCCCAACCACTCTCTGAGTAAAGAACCTTTTTCTAATATCCAACATAAACCTTCCCTGGCAGAACTTCAGGCCATTCCCTTGGGCCCTGTCACTGGTCACCACAGAGGAGAGATCAGTGCCTGTCCCTACCCTTCCCCTCAAAAGGAAGTTGTAACTGCAATGAGGTCTCCCCTCAGTTTCCTCTTCTCCAGGCTGAAAACACCAAACTGACCTCAGCTACTCTTCATACAGCTTCCCCTCAAGGCCCTTCACTGTCTTCGTTGCCCTCATTTTGATGTTCTCTAATCCTTAATATCTTTCTTATATTGCAGTGACCAAAACTGCACACAATATTCAAGGTGAGGCCACACCAATTTTCAGCAGGCCTCTATGGCAGTTCACTTCCTGGGGTAAAACAGTGGCAGACAAACACTTCTTAGTACCCAGGTCAGAAAACAGGAACGTGTCTAAAGAGCTGTTCTCATCTGTACTACCAAACTTATGTTAGTTCATCAGAGTTCATACAGGAACGTTTGAGTCAGACAACTATAAATAAAGGAGATACAGTGTGGGAAGAAGTTGAAAGGAGGCAGAATTTTAAAGCAAACTAAAAAGGGATTTTCCATTAAAGCTTTAGGCTATAGCCAGTTCCAGTTGCTTCTACTGTATTTCCAAGTCAGAGAAGTCAATGAGCATGTTACTAGTCCTCCCTAAATCCATAACCAAATTGAGCATTTGATACAGTAAGTGAAAATGGATTTGTGTTCTGGGTCCTCTAAAGCAGAAACAGGAACTTTCCAAGCAGAAAACCTTCATAGCCAGCTATGGAGGCAAGGGCTGTTGGGCAACAATATCCTACAAATGAGCACAGTAGTTAGCACTGTAGAGCATGTGAGAATTCCAGTCATGCAGAATACATCCCCAGTCCCATAGCAGGACTTACCCTGCTATGGGACATGATAGTCAAGGGAACTCAGCATATGCCCTTCTGTAAAATGTCTTTTTGGTCTGTAATAGAAGAAAAAACCTGATTGCAAAAACAGTTCATTTAGACTGCCTCTACATCTGAGAGATGCCCAGGAAATGAGAAGTTGCAGTAGCCTGGAGGCTGGTAAACTACTCTTGCAGACTGAAGCTCCATCTTTTTCTAAATTTTGAATCTTTTTTATTTTGGCAAGTCTTCTCAATTCCTTAAACACACACTTTAACAGTCATTTGTTTAGAATTGATTTGCTAGTGACATTAGCCAGATGAAGGAGCATGTGACCTTAAAATTCTTCAAATGTCTCTTTAAAACTCTCTTTCATAAAATCTCTACAAAACACTGGGCAATGTTTGGACAGCTGAAATGTCCTCACACTTGTTTTAAGTATCCAACTGTCAGGTCACAAAGAGTCTGAGTTTGCTACAGCCATTCCTTCTTTAGTATGGCTCTAATTAATTAAGTGTAGCAGCTCAGAAGCTTTTATTTTTGAAGATAAAATTCCCTGCCACATTCATCCTGAAAATAGCCAGCACTCTGTAACTACCATATATTACACATATCCTTATTCTTTACCTCTCACAATATTCATCTTTCCTTGTGTTTCACAAGTGATATTTAGATGCCATATAGAACTACTTGCAGCATGTCCAGTGGAAGTTTCGTTGCTGTCTACTGTCTTCAACAAAGTAACCCCTGAAAAGTATCCACAAAACCTTATTTCATAATACCAACTTTTAAATTAAGGAGGCTTGACTTGAAAATTTGTATTAATTTCATCCATCTTATATAGCACATACACATCTCTGGGTGAACAGATATACGAAATAATTTAAAAGTGTCATCTTATAAATTATGTTTACTGTTCTGCATTGAAATTTTCTATAATTCTCTTTCTCTTGGAATTTTTGAAAGGAAACCTAAGGAACACCCGGTGATGTAGGCCACAGAGCCCATTTCTGTAATAAATCACTTATATGAATATTCTGCAGCTCCACATATTAGCAGTAGAAGTGAGGTAGGAAGGCATTTTATCTACAACTACATACTGAAAAGAACACAGACTTCATCTTCATACTGTATTTCACTCTGCCATCAGAACTCTTTGACTCAAGACAGTCAACAACTGAGAGGTCAGCAAGAAGAGAGCAAAGTCTGACTGACTCATATTGTGGCCTGTCAGTGCCTTACTGAGAGCAAGCTCTCTGCTCTCACAAGCAGCCTGGATTTCTCATCATTCCTCCCATGCAAAGTAAAACCTGTCATCTCTCTTAATGTGTGTTTGAGAACATCAGCCACTTATGAGAAGCTCTGGCAGAGGCATTTTTGTTGCAATAATGTTCAGGTGGCTTTGATCGCACCAGTGCCATTAAAAATGGGATAGTGCTGTGTATCCCATGATTCTCTCCACACCACAGCATTCTGGATTTCCCTACTCTGACCTTGAAGTCTTTAATTATTCCATTACACCAACCCTCTGCCATTTCCTCTCAGCCCAGGAATCCTTTGGTATCTTGCCCTGTTATCTCCAAGGCAAATATGAATAAGGGTCTTGATGATTAGATAAATAGTGCAGAAAACAGATGTGAGGGGCTGCAAAGTGTATACATTATGAATAGTATTGCAAAAACATCTTTAATCCCTTAATGAGGGCACTTTGTCAGGGTAAGGGAAGAAAGACAGACTGAGGGATTTTGCTGCTATACACAGAAGCCCAAAGAATGCTCTTAAACTAACAGACGTAACCAACATCACAACACATTCTTACTTCCTATCTTTGTACTCCAAGAAACTTAAACTTATTTGCATATGTTTTCAGAAATGCCATTTTTATTTTCATGGAAGGGCCCTCTTTCATATATTAATATATTGGTCTGTGACTTAAATGACAACATGGAGGGAGAGCTGTAAAATGAAAGACAGTTGAGAACAGCTGAGATCTACACACCTTGGCCAGGCATTTTAGGCAATACTTTTCATGATCTGCTCACAGAAGTTGCCAAAACTGGCCCTCTTCTGTGTTTGCAAAGTGCTTCATACATTTGCATGGGAAAGTATTCATGTGCCCAAAAAAGTACCAAGAAAAGTACAGTCTAAGGAGCTGATGGTCTGACATTGCTTTACTTCCCGGAGCTCTGGAGGGTGCCTGCTAATCCTGTAACACATCTAGGCCCTTCTGGGGGCCAGACCAGATTCCTGCCCATGATCAGAAGTAGCATGCAAGAAGGCTTGTCTTGTGGTATTCTGGCATTTCTGCCTCCAGACCCAGATGGAAACCACACATGCAAGAACATCTTATTCCAATAGCTTAGAAACTCCAAAAGTTTGGGTAATGTTGGTACTAAAACCATGGGATGAAAGTGGGGAGAGAGGAGAAGGGTTGGCACAAACAATTTTTCCCTGTTCCCACCGAGACTTGTGTTACGTTTGCTTTGTTTACTTACTCTCTCCTCTATGATGTACACCTAACATGCAAGAGAATTTCATATTACTGATATCAGTGGCTGCTAGTATGTACTCACTGATCCCTGGTGTATCTGACCAGAAATTACACTCTTAACCTCACAGGCAGCAGCAGCCTAACATTTGACACTGGATAGAAGATGTAAAAAATACTGGAAATAAAAAAATAGGAGTAGCATTTTGTGTACCAAGCTATTATCACAAGTCGATGTACTATATATGCAATTGTTCAGGACAGTGGGAATAAATGAAGTACTTAAAGTTCCTTAATCTCTCAATGCAGAATTATCATCAGCCCTTTCCTTGCAAGAGTAAAAGGCCAGGCTCAGAAGACATGAGTTCTGCCTTCTCAATACATTGCCCAGCATTAAGGATCTGACACAAGAAAAAACTACCGAGAAAAAAAAAAACAGTTGGTAAGGTTTAATGTGATTTTAGTGTATAAGAGAAGAGGCACAACCATTCTTTCCCCTTCAAGTGACAATCTGTTTCCAGCCTTGGCCTTAAAGCTTTGTGCCACACCATTCTCAAGACACACTGCAACCTGACAGAACTAATCTTATGTGGAGAGGGTAGAGTAAAAATTGGGAAAGTATCTAAAAAATTGTGGCTTTCTCTCTAAATCCCAATCAAACAATCTAAATCTGCATGTGTGAACACAGGCCTGGTAGGGGGGCATCCAGGCCATCAAACACAGTCCCCCACAGCTGTAGACAACCAAGCAATAACTGGGCTGGCAGATATATGCAGGCTCTTTAGCAAGATTTCCCAGACTTCCAGCATCTCACTGGGCTGGAAAACCCCAGCCTGCGCTGTGGAGCATTAACACAGAACTTCCATTTCAGACTCCAGCTGGAACTAGGGGCCATTGAGACAGCCATGAAAAGAATCACTGTTAAGAAGAAAAGGGACCCCTTGAACCAAACTTTTCCAAGCTGCCAAGGTGAGCCACAGAATCCATTTGAGCAGACATTGTTTCAAGTAGAACAGAACTGGAAAGATGAGTCTGCATCTATCTGGGTGCAATACAAGAAAGTAGAATATTGCTGTCTCATGGCATTATCAAATAAGGAAAGGCACTGATATCTTCTTAATATGAAAAGAATCTCTGCTGTATGTACTATTTTGTCCACTATCACAAAAATTATTTGATTGGACTGTGCAAATTGTCTCCCACTGGAACTGAGACTTCATTGTAATGGGTGCTGTGCAGTACCTGCCTTCTAAAATTAGTATTTGAACCAATATATCTGATTTTATATACATTGACACTGGAGATATATCCAACACCAATCCCCCTGCTCCAAACACTCATTAAGTTTATAGTAAAACTATCTTCCACTTTTATTGATTCTAAGAATGATCAAAACCAAAAGACAGTTAGGACAAAACCTCTGTTGCTAAAAGAGAGATAGGCAACTAGTAGTATAAGTGACATTGACACCATTTTTTCGGTGAAGGTTTCAATTTCTCCTATTCTCATGGACATACAGTCTCCAGAGTTGAATTATTATAAGTCTCAAACTTCTGAAGTTCAAACCAGATATTTTACCCCTTCCTATATTCTATCAGAACTTCAGTGAACTCAAGCAAAGTTGCAAGTGCTTAGAACTGTCAAGATCAGGAGAAACAAAAAACTAGTCAAAACAGTCCAGACACTTGTACTACTCTACATATCATGAGAAATAATCAACTTCTAAGGATCTCCCACATTTTTTGTACAGTCAGTGGCTGCTCTGAATAGGGCCCGATCATCTATTACATAACCTCAGTTTTTAGGAGTTTATTTGCTATGCTAGATCCATACACCATGTGAATCCAAAAAGTAATTGTAAGAAGCTGCCAATTATTCTAGTGAAAAAGGGATTTAAAAATCTCAGAGCAGAAGGCCTTTCTTACCTGTGATATGCAACAATATTCACCCTTTGGTCTTCTGCCAATTTATTTCAAATGGCATGAGGGAATAAACAGGATTATCCAGCCAGCCCCATTTCATGGCCTTGATCAGTTTGTAAATGAACTTCAAGACAGTTAAGCATTCTCCAAGTGGGAAAGCTCAGCATCACCAGTGATGAATGCCTATATTTTGTGACAAGGTCTATTTCCATTTGCGCTGAGACTTCCTAACAGTGCACATGTGGCAACTTGTGCAACCACTGCACAATGAACTGGACTGGAGAAATTGAAAAGCTTTTCACTCCTTCTATGTACTGAGTGGGCACAATGCCAGACCTGGGATAAGGAAAGGTGCCAAGTTTCCAGTTGTCATGAGTCACTACTGTTAAAAAAGAAAATGTGCATATATATAAAACATACTCAGCATTTTCTCACTTATACTCTGAACTTTCTCACTAATATTCAAAGTAGTGAAATTCAGGACAGTTAACTCTTGTCTAAAGATTTTTGGACAGAAATCGGTAGTCTCTTCCTTCTCATTCAGTTTTGTTTTCCACAGAAGTGGGTCAACAGCACCTATTTCCAAATGCTACAAAGCAGCCATGGAATAATGTACATTGTCTACAATTTCATGGGACTCATCTGATAAAATTACACCTGATACTTCTGAAAAAATTAATGGAAAACAATGACTGCAGCATGATTAAGAACAGATGTAAATTTAAGTCCAGTCACACTCACTTTTGCCTTTAGTTTAACTGAGCGCCACTTTTCCATTGCTTTATTTCTTCCAGTGCCTGAAGCTTGATCAAATATTGCTATCTTTGGGTATGTGTATAGAACAGTAGCACGGTACTGTGTGAGAGAAATACACTGCTGTTCTGAGTTTCATAGCTACAAAACTATTTTTCTACTTGAGACATTATATGACAGTAAGTGGCTAAATTAATCTAGATATACATACTATAGCAGAATTCATAATTTGAACATCATGCAAAAAATCAGTTTAGGCTCTTTGAAAATGATAACCACACCAAGCTCTGGGGAGCTCCATCTGATTTACCCCACTGTGTGATGAGCACTAATTAAACAGCATGCAGATCTGGCAGTGTTGTACAGCAGTTACCTTGAAAATGTGACAGCAATTTAATGGATCACTACTTAAAAATAGTATGCCTCTCTGAATGTTTTGACCCACTAGCAGCACAATGATTCCCTCAGATTAAAGAGAATAAACATTTTCCTTTATTTTTGGCAGATAATGTCTCTTGAAGAACTATAGTAAAATAAACTTGAAAACTGTAACAAAACACAGAGAGGGTGATTACTGAGCAAGGAGAGCTTCACTTACAGAGTGAAGCAACCAGTGATTTTCAGCAACTCATAGCTTCAACATAAACAAGTAAATCCCATTTGCTGGGAATTCAGAATGGAGTTCTAATTATAACACAACAGTGAAGTCCACAATATTGTTGGAAAATATTCTGTAGTCTTTTTTTTATACACTGTAACATTTGCTGGGGGAGGGAAGGAGGAAGAAACAACAACAACAACAACAAAGCAAAACAAACAAAAAACCCCAAACAAACAAACAAAAACCCCAAACCAAAACAAAACAAAAATCGGGAAGGAAAAAAAAAGGAAAAAAAATTGCTTCTAAGTAGGGTGAAAAAATGAGGGGGAGGAAGGGGAATGGATGAGTGGAACCCCAGACAGAGGTCTCTTTTCAGAATTTGTTGCCCATCTCAGCCTTTGACAAGCCAGTGGAATTGTTCAGGGCAGACCTTATTAATTACTGTTCAGTAGGTGGCAGACGATAGTGCCCACAACTGCAATTGTCATTCTTCCACCAATTATCCCATTCCATGCACTTGCCAGAATAGCATGAAAAAAGCAAGCACAAGCAATGAGCAGGCATCTGTGATGAGGTACAGGGGCTGTCCAGGGGATCTGCTTCTCTTTGGATTTTCCACCTTGAATTTTCAATGCCTTAAGAGGAGCACCTCTCCTGCCTCACTTTGTTCTTTAAAATCCTGCACCTTGTTCCCATTGGGGTGCCATATCTGCTGACTGGCTGGATTGGCATGATAAGATGTCTTTCACACAAACCTGTACTGCTCATACAGGAGATATTCTTCCACAGCATTGGCATCTAGAGGAGGAAGCCAAAGCAAATGGAAACTCTAAATACTGTTGTTGAGTGAAGGTTTCCAAATTTTTTGCCAGTTTAACTGGCATGCTTATTTTTAGAAATTAAAATACTGACTCCATCCTGGCCCCCTCCTCCAAGCAGATGGAAAAAGAAGTGATGCCAACCTATATTGATGAAAAGCACGTCCAATACTTTGGGCAAAAAGCTCAGGAACCATTTACACAAGGAAAATATTAGTCCTGCATTTTCTGACCAAGTCAGTGGCAGCTTGGGTTATCTGCAGCAAACATGCCAGTTAGATGTGCTCAGAGAAATGTCAGGCTTTTCCAGCCTGCTAACTCATAAACATAATTCTGGTCAGTAATACTGATTTTTCACTTCTGCTCTTCTGCAGCAAACAGGTTCTGCATTTCAGTGATGTATTCTGATATAATTGCAGGATCAAATCTACATATGATACCTGCCCCAAGCCAGCTTTCTCTGCTGAAATGGAGTCTAACTGAGCCTCAGGAGCAAACCATCATGATCTTGTTTGGCATGTTAGAGGAAATGTTGAAAGACAACCTGGTGACTGCAGCAGATGGTGCTAATTTATTTTTTTTAATTTTGTTTTTTGTGTGTGTGGCAATTGCTGTACATCTAATTTCAGGAATTAATCTAACACATTATACTAACGAGTGCTCTGCTGCTCGGGTTTTGTGAGAATAGATGTTTTGGAGACAAAGCTAAGAGTCATATGATTCTGATTGCTAAGAGGTTCCAGCTATTGAATTCTTAACCAAACTCTGCTTATTTTGAGGTTCACTCATTACTTGAAATCCAGATGGGATGAGGAATTAATTTGCATTGCCTGAAAGCTCATACCCTCGGAACTATTTGTCGTATTCACCTTTTTATTGCTAAGTTGTTCTTCCAGTTCTCAGCATGCTTTTCTGCTGTGTTCCAGGAACAATAAGAAAGTTCTCCCATTGCATACTCAATGGATGAATTTCCATGCTTGCAGCCTAACCCCATAAAGCCTAGAAAAAGTCAAGCTAGTGTGGCCAAAGATTTCCTTGAAATTTAAGGAGTGCTGCTTAGGTTCTGGTACGCAGTTTCTTAACAAATTTCTTGTTTACTGCTTGTGATGAACAACATTCAAGTTTGTTCTTTTTCATAAGACACACCCATGCTTCTGCAGAATCCTGCTTTTACTGTTCCCCACACAGCACCAAATCCAGAATCTTGTTTTGCTGAAACAGGACTGTGGAGAGACTTTTTTTTTTCCCAAGCAATACTGTTACACGTAATAGCAGTGTCTCATAATGACAGTCCATAAATATGTCTCAGAAATACAAAAAGAAAAAATGTAAGATATTTTAATCAGGAACACAGAAATGCTAATAGCATTGTAGCACTGGAGAGAGGAGAGAAACACGAAACGTAGGGCTTTTTCCCCTGACCACCACCTCTTTAACTTTTTTAAACTATATAAACAATGGCTAGGTAACCTTAATTTTTTAATTTTATTTTTTAGTTGCTAGGTGCCGAATATGAAAGGCATGATTTTTGGTATCATGGTAGTGGAGAATGAAAATTTAAAGTCAGCTAAGGAAAAGAAAGACTATTAAGAAAGAATAAGCAGTAGGCTATGGAATCAGAGTAGTAGGGTGTAAATGAAGAGAAATTCCGAAATTTCAGATCTTCTGAGAGGACCAAATAACATGTCCTGCCAACCTTCCGGCTTCTACTTGAGAAATACTTTTTGGCATTTATTCTTGCACAGTGCTGAAGTGATACACGTCTATCTTTTCTAAGGGCAACAGAGTCCATTTCTGTTTAACTTTCATTGCAGTAAGAGCAAATACGATTCTTTTCAATGCTGCTGAAGAATATAAATGTGTATCCCTTGAGAAATCCAAACCTAACCTTTCTCTTACTGTAATGCAGCCACAAAGAAAGGTAGTGCTGACTAAATGTTAGTTTGGCAGTCATAAAGCACTGACCACATCTATCCATGTATCATGGACACTTACAGACCAGTTAAAATCTTTTCTTTAGTCTCCTAAATAAACTGAATCCGTATATGTACATTGTACTAAAACAGTTTTTGAAGCCTTTTCTATCTTTAAAAATGAAAATTAAAAAGTAAATACAGGTAGGTATATTTCACAGAATCACAGAATGGGTAAGGTTGGAAAGGATCATTAGAGGTCCTCTAGTCCAACTTCCCTGCTCAAGCAAGGTCTTCTAGAGCATGCTACTCATAGTTGTGTCCAGACAGCCTTTGAATATCTCTAGGGAAGGAGGAGACTCCACAACTCTCTGGGCAGAGTTTGAGAGTTTCAAAGTTATTTTTAAATGAATTGTTAAAAAAATGAATAAAGCAAATGAAAATTGGTAAAATAGCATGAAAAGTGTGAACTAAAATTTGAACAAGATTTTCAAACAGCATGATACAGCTTTTCTGTCTTTGAAGGGGATGTTGCTATAGTGTTGGTGCACAATCTGATGCAAGTGTAGGATTCACCACTTAGGCATTCTCCAACCTGTGTGGTGGAATATCACAACAAGGAAACAGGTGGATACTGACTGCTCAGTACAGCAGTGGTGTCTTGCTCCTTTTCATACTTAGCGGATAACTCTCTTTCAAAAGCACAGTTTTTACCTTATTCTTCCCTTTTTTGTTATTGTGCAGCTCAACAGGTTCTGTTGAGTATTCAAAAAAAGAATAGAAAACACATTTTTAGACATCTATCTTGATTTGGATTGTATATGGAGTCCGATCACCTAATTCAGGACTGTAATTCCATTTCATGACTTGACATCTACGGTAAACATTGTAACATTGAGTCTTACCTGCATAATGCCTGGGATGCAATTCAAGGTGTATCAGTTCTCTGTGAAAGAGGAATTTGCACTACACAGCATTATAGTATTACCTAACAATGTGAAAGAACAAAAGCATTAAAATTGTGAGATGGCTCTGCTGCAGGGGAATGAAGCTGTACAACTATCTTCAAAAAGTGTCAACCATATTGAAAAAACAGTTACTTATTCACCAGCATGTAAGATATATGACGGTAGAGCAGAAGGGGGAATTGTTTTCCCAGTGTCTCTGTATTCTTTTCTCCATGTCCCCTAGTACTTCCACTCATTGCTTTCATTAACAAATTTCATTAACATCTGCCTGGAAATCTTCGTGGCTATTGTTTTACTGGTGTCCAAAAGCACTTCCAATCTTGTCAAATGATTTACGTAACTGCAGGCACCCTCAACATTCAGGTGTAGAATGCAACACACTCCCATCCTGACTCCCTTTTTCATTCTCATTCCTCCTAGCTTTAATTTTCAAGCACTGATCTATTTCACTTGCATCTGAGATTCCTCTCTTTATAAGCTATGGCTGACACATGTTCTTCTCCAACCAAGAACTAGACATATCTTTGCTAATGTCACTCAGATGCTGAATTACTCCTACATGAAGTTATCTTGGATTTTTTCCAAAGCAGCATGGTTATCATCGTGTCATGTTGCCTTCTACAAAGTCCTGGGTAGGTCTTCTGTTTGTAAAAGATAAACAGCTCCATGAATTTCCATGAACTGCTATATATTCATCTAGAGGAAATTAACAGCTGTTTTCCCATGCCTCACTTGTCTTCTCGTTTTAACCTGTGAGCTGCTGTTTGGTAAAACCAGTCTATATAGGGGATGAAAACTGAAAAAACATGGATCTGTCTCCTTATTTTAGAAAAGGAGAGTGTTATGATTAAAAAAAAATAAAGTTACAGAGGACAAGAAAATTAACCTACCATTTTACCATCTTTTCACCCTATTTCACAAGATGTGAACTGAGACTGTCAATGAAATTCAATGGTTTCTGACATAAACCTGAAGAGAAATTATTGTATGCAATGCATAATCAGATGGAAGGATTCACTGCTGCAGGGTGCACAGAGCTAAGCACTGAGACAGGGGTTTTAAATGGTCAGACATACCTGCAGTGATGTGGTCTGAGAAAAGGAGGATAATTGAATTTCATACTTCAGGACATGAGCTGATGATTTTCTGGACCCTGCAGACCACCACACCATCTACAGCACACAGCCTTCTGCAGGATTCTTTAGGTAGGCTTCAGTCTGATTTTCCAGGGGCATAGCAGAAGAGAGGACACATGTACAAAGGAGGACAATACACTGTGATGTGCTTTGGCATCTTCTTCCATCCTGAGGATAAAACAAGTATCATATTCTAAAGGCTGTTGTATTTTCTTCATAAAGTAGAACAACACTGAACAACTGCTTGCAGGGAGAAAATATCAAAATTTGTGCAAGTGTGACCAAATCTTTCTAATTTTATTTTTCTTCTCAAAGTGAAATTTGGTTTTGAAATCGAATTTCTAAGTACAAAGTGCAGGCATTTTAAAAGATCAAAGTGAAGCAATGTTTTTAAACTACTAGAACAACATTTTGAGAAATTCAACTTTTTTTTTTTTTTTTGACTAGTAGTTTTGTAGATTTCAGTTTTTCATTCCAGTAAATGAAAGGAAACACACAGGTTTTTTTTCCCCTCTCATTTCCCAAAGTGGGAGGAAAAAACCGCACACAAAACCCCAAAACTGAAACCACAACAGGAACAAGTCTAAGTCTGTTTAATTGCTAAAGGAGATAAGCGTAGCATGAGAATTTTTAAATAAGAACTAGTTTGTCATACAACGTCAGAGTAAGGCTTGCAGGCATTTCCATGGCAAGCATTAGTAACCACCAGAGAAACAAAAGGAGTTTGGTTTTAATATTTGGAATATTTCTTGAGTGCTATTCTGAATCACTTTGAACTTCAGAGGTAGCAACCTCTTGCTAGGTTTCAACCATGATCAAAACAAACTAAATGGGACATTGTGAGCACTGCACATTTCAAAGCATTTTGCACCATGAATTTGATTCCGCTTAAGTAAATCTCTTAAAATGGTAAAACATCTTGTAAAAGCTGCAGAGAAGAGCCTGTCCTACACTGTCCTCCAAGTCCCTAATTGTGTTCTGTCCCCATGATCTGACACAAACAATGCCTCCATAACCTCCCAGCCTCTGCAGGAGCAAAGAGCTCCACTACAACTCTCATGTACTGAACAGAGGTTGGAAAGGTTCAAATATGGGTCTAGTTGTCAGTAAGTTCTATTTTGCATAAATAAAACTTCTACTGACATTTGATCACTACAGAAGTGAACAGAGCTACTTTGTTTCCCCTAAACCCTCTTCTGGGTAAAATCAAAATTTCCAATTTTATTTTTTTGTTTGTTTGGACAAGAAAAATGGCAAATTGCATGATACTTTTCATCTTTATGTGCCAGGAAAGGATCATGGTGAGAGAAAGGAAAAAAGACAACTGTGGTAAACATGGTTTGGAACAAGCTTCCCCTAAGAGTCTTTGGCAACAGATGAGAGCCTTCCACCACAATATCATTATTTCCAGTTAGCAAATTCAGATTTAATGGATGCTCTCAGGAGACCACTGTCCTGCTACTATGAATCACTTGCATCACTGTATGACCTTCTGCAAGTCCAACAGCAAATCTGTTCCTTGCATTCAAGCAGAAAATAAGGCTTCGTTGGCCACTCTTCATGTCAAAACAGTAGCACAAGAAGTGCAAGGCTTATTATCCATTTATTTACTGCAAGGACCACAAAAGCATAGCTTCATTCCTCCTCCCTCTCCAATATCAATCTACTATCGATTTCTCTCCCTTAAATATTTTCTGTACTACATTAGGAGGCCATAGTTCCAGCTGAGAGCATGGTGTAGTAAATCTTTAATGCAGACTTAACTCAGATTTTTATGCACAGTTGCTCCACACTGGACTTGTGTCTGTGCAGCAGTGTTGTGGAGCTATCAGCTTAAGCAAGCAAGATTAACTGATGCTCCATGATTGACAAGAAAGGTACCAGAGGGGATCAGCTAGCTGCACATAATTTGCATTTGGTGTTGAATCTGGTACGGAAACTCAGTTGTTCTGGAGATTAAATCAGAACACTGCATTGCATATTCACACAGCTCTTTCTGCAATTAATCCTCTTTTTAATCTCTCTCAAACTCTCAGACCCCTTCTTCCTTCTCTTCCCATGCAGATTCTTTTGGTTTTTTGTCTGTTTCTTTCCTCTCTCCTCCATTTTGGCTGTTTTCTCTCCTAAACTGCTTTAGCAACAGCCTTCTTATTCTCTTTCCACTCCAGCTATGCACTGACAGTCACACCTGGTCTTTCCAAAGCCTCATTAGTTGCTGGGGTTGCAACCACCTATTCTTTTTTTTCCCCTCACACACTCACATAACACTATACATGCCTGTCCAAGAATCCTTGGTGAAATCTCTGTATTTTTCCCCTCCTTCTGGATCTGTTCTGCCTGGGCCCACTGATCCTGCTCAAGTGATGGGGAGCTGCTGCTCTATCCAATTTCTTCTTTAGAGTTTGTGTATGAGAAGGGATATCTAAGAACTGGTTGCCAGGCTGGAAGAGGAACCTGAACAGCTTCCCTCCTTACACTCTTTCTCCCTCTACTCTGTACATGTGAGGGGCCATTTTCTGCAAAACTGATTTGGAACTATTTGATACTTTTCACCTAGACAGACTAAAAAGTGAGGAACATAAGGTGTCCCAAGTTCTAGATAAATGACTGTTTCCAGCTCCTTTCAGAATAGACCAAAAGAGTGGCACCATCCTTCGTTTTCAATTCCCACAGAACCTCTGCTGATGGAAAGAGACCTAGCAAGGCAGCCACATGGTTTTTGTTTATTTCTCTTTTATCAGTCTTGTCATGAACCTCTCCCACCCCACAAACAATTGAAGTCTCAGAATTTCATCCAAGGCTTTCCACCCTTTCTTTTCAAAGGCTTTGCTCTCTCAACATCTTCCAACACATCCGCAGACAGAGGTTCCCCTGGGTCAGCTGCCAGTCTGCACAAGTATAAGCCTATCGCAAGTCTGGTATTATAACTGATCACAGTTGTGGTAGGGTAGCAGGAAGAGAATGATCTGGCTTCTCTGCTTCCTTGAGACTCAGCTGGGAAGCTTAAGACAAGGACCACTCCGTAACAATATTCTGGAAAATCTTTAAAAAGCAATGAACTCAGAGCCAGAAAGCAAACAACAATTAAAAAAAAAAAATCTTTCTGAGTTTGTTCTGCAAAAAGTACAGACTATTTCATTTTGTGGAACTGCCTCAAAACACTTCAAAGCATTTCTCTGCTTCCATATGGTTATATGTGTCTCTCTGTTACAGATCCCATTGCCTGTGCAATTTCAACAAAGTATTTCAGATAAGATTAGGAAGAGAAAATCCAGTTTGACCAAAGAGATTCATATTATAGGTTAAAGACAGTTTGAAAGCTGATTTCTACTACCATATTGCAGAGAATTAGCATGCTGACTAGGTAAAGTGTAAACTCTTGCGTGCATATTCTTTCAGTGAATGCTCTTGAAAATCCTATCATATTAAAACAACAGTAGGGTTTGAGTTCTTTTCCCAGACTAAGCCAATAATTGTGATCAACGTTTTACCACTGAGGTACCAGACTGAGTTATTGTTAGCCTGCTTTTTTTCCAAATCACATTCACTAATGCTTCTGAGCCATCTACAATCATTAGGAATTATTCTCATACTATCCCAGTTTACCAAGGGAATCCCTGAACCCATTCCAGAGACATGAAGCAATCAGCCAATGGTCAGAAATTGGACTTCCGTTCTCCAGAATGCCAGGCCTGACTTAATTCATAATTTTCGCAATTCTTTCCTTTCTATTTTGAACAGGTTTCAGATTCCAAATTCCGTATCTCACATACTTTTACCCACATTTAAAACGAAGATTTAGATATCTCTTCAGCACATAGGTGAAAATATTTGACTGTGTTTTGGTAACTTTTGTCATCAAAGCATTGAGATACTGAGATTTTCTTTTATCATAGAATGATCCCTGTCAAACCGTGATATGGTACAAGTGGAAAGACAAAAACTGTTCAGCTGTACTGTTCAGCATCTCATCTGGCCTTGAAAACACCTATTTTGCTCGTTGAAAATACCTCATAAATATACTGTTGGCAAAGAACCTGAGGCACAGGTTGTTACAGATGAGACTTCTGATATGGCTGCAGTAGAGGGAGCTGTTTCACCAGCTAAGGCAGAGAGAGCACTTTGGGATTTGCATACTCGTAGACATATAGAAGCATTTTCAAAATGAAGTACATCAATTATTCCTTTTGACAGCTGCATCATTCCATTGTTCTAGACTATCTGGATTATTAGTATCTACAGGCTGTAATTAAGCACTAATTTCTGTTGAATATTAACTCCTTACGTTTTCAGCAGTACAAATAAATACAATCAGATAATTGAGTAAGAAAAGGAGTTCTTTCTGTCCTAGTGCACTACCGTACAAGTGAATCCCATAACCTCCAGGTGCCCAATATTCTAGATAATAGCTGTCAAATATCAACCTAGAGGTGCTCATCACCTCAAAAGGATGGAACAGCTGAGACTGTGCCACATAATGAGACCAGGGGTTCTGCAGGTGTTTTTCTGACCATGGGATGTCTTTCTGTAGGCAAAGACTTGTCCTTTGTGGAAAAATGCAAAGAAATATAAGTATGTTGCAAACAAAAACATTTTATAGTGATAAAGGAGGGGAGGTTGTGTAACCAGCTACTCCCCAGAGGCAGCTCAGAGATCACCACTACTACTGCAGCATACTTCTCCAGCTCACCACTCTTCAACTTAAAAGCCGTGTGTTTGGCCAAATGAACTTTGCTTTGTCTTTATGGTTGTGATCTATTACCATCCCTAGCAATGTAGGAAATCAGAAAGAGTGACACAGAAAGGGCTTGCAGGATTCAAGCACCTCCTTGGTGCATTGCATTTGATCCACAAAAGCAACAAGGTGAGCGAACTTCAATATATAAAAGAAAGCAAATGCTTCCAGTGTCCAAGTTCTCTGTGGGGTCCCTTCTCTTCTGTTTTTCTGAGGTACTAGTTTTATCTGGATTCCTTACTTCCTCAGCTGGAGAAACAAACAAAGTGGAAAAATCTCTTGTGGGAACTGAGAAACAAAACATCTTGCCACTCCTTTCAAAGAATGTTGTAAAATTTATCTCCTGTATCAGACAGTGAGATTCCACAGCCCATCTGTATCCTGGACTTCTTAAACTGGTATGCTGTAGAGATCTTTTCCTTATAGAAAAATACTAGAAGCAAAGCCCTGAAGGATGGCACTCGAGCTCAAGGACATATTGATATACAGAAAACTGCATGAACAACGCAGAGATCCATGTAAATATATCATTCTATACATTTGGGTATGCTTGACTTGAGTGTCTACAGAAGTGATATCTGTTCATTTTAGATACACTGAAAGAAAAATAACATCATGTGAATCGATGCTTCCATGGATAAACTGAAGGACAGGGTGTTACTTGCCCACAAATGTTTGGGTATACCCTGGAAATTGCATTTAGAAATGTCAGGTAGAAAGTTTGTAATTTATAGTGCTGTATCTGGTTCTTGATGCAGCTGGCTCAGACACATTTTGAAAGAGTCTGAGGACCTCAATTTAGCAAGACTTTTTACATAGTACGGTGATGAAAACCTAAAGTCCCATTATGATGTGGGCTTCTTGGGTAAACTAGAGTAGATTAGGTATAAGAAAAGTAAAGTGTATAAAATGCCTTGACAGGTGGGGATTTTATCCACCATCTAGATATATTCCATATGTAAAGTCAGAGGTCAGTGGATTTTGCTGGAAGCGAAATTAAGAAAAATAGCTCTGTCCTGATACTGTGCTCATATGTGGCCCATTTGATGCTATTAAATTTTAATCCCATCAATTGATAAAAAAACCAATTCTTGGATAAAACACAGTGCGATCAGCCAGAATAGAAACAAAACAGTAAAAGACTTGGAAAATAGCTGGAGAAACATTCCTCTTTCTTGAAGTATTGCCACTTCAGCATCCTCTTCATGTCCTCTCCCATTTTTGGGCATCAAAGCAGTACCAATAGCCAAGAATACTTTTTATATATCATGAACTGGCTGGTAGGATATACCTTTTTTCCTGGAACCAGCCATACCACAATAATCCAGGATTTTTTCTGCACTGTTGCAATACATCTACCTGTGACCAACTGCACATGGGCCACCCAGGAGCACCAGCTGAATCAACAACGCAAAGCAACTTACCTCTTTCATAGCAAGGGAAAGAGAGATGAAAACACAGTGCACTGGGGCTTCTTGCTATATATTGGTAAAACATTGACCCACTTAAAGGCCCTGGCATTGATCTAAAAGGCTTCAGTAAGTAAGCTACTTACTGCCAGCTAATGATAATAGCTATCAGGGAAAATGTTTAATGTCTGCAGGGGGAAATAGAGCTAAATCAGAAATCTAGAGTTGATCTTGTGGTTTTCTTTTAAAGGTAAGGAGTGTCCAAAGATGTTATGCTGTGATGAAATGCAATCACATGGAAATTTTAGGTCAGGTATCCCATTGACTCCTATGCATAGATATCTGAAGGCACTTCTGTTCACAAGACCAAAATCAGCC
Organism: Xenops minutus; assembly: GCA_035221455.1. NCBI lineage: Eukaryota > Metazoa > Chordata > Aves > Passeriformes > Furnariidae > Xenops > Xenops minutus. The sequence goes on along the minus strand of JAWWEE010000159.1, from coordinate 16,942,322 downwards.
ATTTAGATTAAATTCATATGTTTAATCTGAAAAAAGTATAGATGAAAAAAAAAAATCACAACATTTCAAATATTTTTGATTTAACTAAAAAAAGAATAATCTTATTTTTCACTTTTGAAAGTGTTACTTTTCAAAAATACCTTAAGGGTCACATACTTTCACCCAAATTAAGACATTTCAAATAAACAAATATTATTTGCACCACTTTACTGCATGGCCTCTGGGCGGTGGATGTTCAGAACGTGGTTTGCCTCTCTCCCCACCCTTCCTGACCTGGTCTCTCCATTTACAGCATTTCCCTCCCTTGATGTGAACATGGTGCCAGAAATCCATGTGCTTCCTGCTTCTCGCTGTCTACAAAACAGTAAACTACAGAAACACACACACACACAAAATTAATAAAAAAGAAAATTGGTTGATCACGCATTTTTCTAATAGGTTTTTGGCTTAGTTGCTTTGGGCAAAATTATGAAACAAAAAGAACAGACTCAAGCTAAAATGACTAAATACTGGGCTGAGCAGCCTGATTGCTATCTCAGTGTAAATCTGGAATGATTCCAGTGCAGTCCAAGAGCCTGTTTCAGGGACACTACACACACACAGCTGGTGAAGTACATTGACGCACTTACGGCTGTGGGCAGCCTGACATCTCCTCTCCTGTGAGCTAAAAGAAAACAGAGAAGCTGGGCAGGCTGCACACAGTTTCTTAGCAGTCACCTACATTGTTAAGATGCTGTTCATAAGAAATCACTAGCCAGAGGTGCTCTGGTTCCCTCCACAATTCTTAAAAGCCAGCTTCTCTGTACATTTTTAAAAATCTTTCATATTTTAATCATGTGCAGCCTGGAACAGAGGCTCAAGTTTCACAGAACTTTTACATGTATTACTTAAATCAAACTTCATTCAGCAAAACACATCAACATATGCTTAGTTCTAAGTATTTTAGTCTTAGCTGGATTTTCAGCTCCCACAGAAGCGCAGCCTCAGTGAATGCTGCCTTTTTGCCTACCTGTCTGAGTCATCACAACAAGAGCATTAAAGCCTCTGGCACTTTGTGGTGCTACACACACATTGCAAATGCACGAAGTGAAACAACTCACTGCTAGCCAGACGTGTGCATAGGGTTCTGTGAGGTGCATGGTCTGATATCTGGTACCTGATGAAGTACAGGGCTTGGAGGCTTACTGATGTCTCAACTGTACCTGCACAGCTTGAAATGATTTTTCAGCCTAACAAAGCCTTGCTTGATTTCTCTGAGCAAGTAGTTCTACCAATTTGCAAGCATATTCTTCTCTTTAGAAAGCTGAACTTAAAATGTATTTCAATATAATTTTCTGGAATGGGAAGAAAGAACATCGACTGTGTAGCATTCAGATGTTACATTAGCCTTTGTCACTCGCATGTGAAAAAGAAAGAAATATGCAATTTCCCTCTTCTATAAAACTGCACCCTTGGGGAAATGAAAATTAACTTCCATAACTTCTAAGAAATAATCTGATTGTATAATTCCCATGAAGACCCACAGGTTCTGTTAATCTAAGTATCTCATTATCTAACAAATGAATCTCTAACAAATTAAACTTACAAGTAAAGACTTTAATCAGACCCAATAATATTATCTGTATTTTAAACATCAGTTATAATCTGGCCTAGAATTCTGTTTGCACAGATAAATAGTGCATTCTGTCAGGCAGCATGTAGCCTATGAGATCTTAACTGATCACAGACCAACAGATAAGTGGGAGAGAATCACTGTAAAATCTCCATCTTAAAGGGAACTTCTTGCTGCACTCAGTTCTAGAAAAAATAATTTGCTGACAGTATTTCCTCTTTAATCAGTACTTAGAAAACACCTCTGACTCAAGTTTTAACTTGTGCATAATTCTGGTTGCTATCAATTAGACATACTTCATGTGTGAAATTTTAACTTTATGATACTTATGTGCTTCTCAGGCTGGAGTTGAGAAAAGAGAGAACAGGTACGTTCTATTAGAAATCAGATGAAAGTTTGTAAGATCGTACTGATTAGTAGGAAGATGATTTAAGCAACTCTCTTTTTAAATACTTGCTTTATAATCCATTGCAAATTTAAAAATCAGATCGAAATAGCAGTAGTGTTCATGTAAAATTTCATTAAAAAAATTGTCATTGCAACTCGCCACTTCCATGCTAAATCTCCAGCTCTCCCACATCTTCCCATCCAATCTTTATCATGACAACTTCCATTCATCATCCTCCAGCTACACATCATTGTTTACTGGGGGGAACCAATGATAAAATGCAACCTCTCCAAACATACCTGTTGATTCCTGGCACTCCCAGAGACAAAGGGTAAGAGTTTGCATTCATTGCTGCCATCTCTTGGGAAGAGATTGTGTGCACACTTCCCATTTTCCTATCTCCAGCACCACTTAAATCTCTGTAGTGTTTTCTGAAAAAACTAATCTTGAGAGATCAGCTCCCTGACCTTGAGAGGTGGTACCATTTTGGATTCAATCTCGTAATTTGAAATTCTTGCAACTAAACTAACTAAACAGTCTCAAATCAATATAGGACTTCACCTTAGTAAAAACTGCAATTTTTCAAAAGTCCCCCATAATCTTAAAGAGATCTGAAGGTCCAAAGTTATGGAGAGACTTGAGCAACTATAGAAAAAAGAAGCTCTGTGACACCAGCAGCTATGAAAATGTGGATTTCCTGAGATGCAATAGAGAGCACAACACCTGACACCAGGGTTACCCTGATTATTCAGATGTTCACAGCTGATAATACTGTCAGATGGCCAAGACACAGGGAAATGTCCACAGCAGGGGCAATCCAGAATGCATCAGTTGCTATGTGTGGTCCTTTTTCATTTTCCAGGGAAGAAGAAGCAAATATGATGAAGAAAACAGTAGTGACTTACTGCTTTCATGCAGATTACAACAAACAATAATTAGGCGTGCCTGGTCCAAGAATGTAAGTGGAATGAAGAAAGGGAAAGATGCCCATCCTGGGGTGCACTGCCATGATTTTAATAAATTTTGCTCACAATAAATCTGCTGAGTAGGTAAAGACACAATTTGGACTTGATGAAGATGGATTGGTTAAAGTACTCCAAACAAAGGAGTTCTGAGCAGGCAGAACTAAGAATGAGCACAGAAAGCCCTACTTACTTACATCAGTAGTTGTATAATAAATATAACAAACACAGATACATATATTTATGCATGCGTATAAATGTATGGTGAAAACATTTCACGAACATCTATTTTGAAAATTTTTCCGGCAAGAAGACTGACATTTTTCTCCTCCTCCCTTGTGAACTTTCTTCAACTAGAAACAGCAATTTTGCTTGAAAGGTAATTTTATTTCATAAAACTCAAGTTTAAAGCAGCTTAGAAGTTACAATACATGATTTGATTCAAAACAATAATCTCCCCTTTTACGATTAATATTAGAAATAATGCTGGAGGAGGGGGCAGGCAAAACATATTTTGGGGTTTGTTTCATGGGAAAAAAAAAAAGGAAAAAAAACAAAAAAAAATAATTCACAGGTCTAAGCAAGTTATTTAACAGCTCTCATTTCTTACTGCAAAGTGTCCTCCAGTCCAGTTCTTTGACTTAGCAAACATGGATTTTCAGTAGACAGTATACAATGCTAGCTGCTACCATGCACTAACGCCACCATACCTGAACCCTGACAACTGCATTTTATAAGTGGATGTTTATATTTGATTTTTATGAAACCACAGCATCTCTTTCCCTTTCAGGCTTAATAAACAGCTTAGTCAAGGTTTTGACTATCTGTTTCATTTAATTACATATCCATTGATTTATGGTTCAGGAAAGGCTGTAAATGAAGACATCACATTTGCAATCCAACCTCAAAATGTTTTCAAAATCAGCAACAGAAATCCTCACATGAAGTCTTATGAAAACAATCCCCAGGGGAACCACATGCAGTGCAGCCTGGTCAGCTCCTGTGTTTATCAAACAGAAGAGATGAATGGCTGACTTTGATTTTTTCCTAGGTGTGCAAATAAAGAGTATTAGATTTGCTTATCCCATAATGTTTACCTTCATCTGTCAGTGTTGGGAGCTGAACACATCGCTCTGTGCTCCAGGGGAAGCACAGGCCAGGAGATATAAGGCTAAGCTAATGCAGCTTGGCAGAACTACATGGTACCAGAAAGGCAGGAGGAGGCAGAATGTCACTCAACAAGGATACGAGGCATCAGAAATCATAAACCAGTTTCTAGGTGCTCAGTCAACCCACCTCACTCAGACATCAGAGACTCCAGTGAGCACATAAAACAAGAGAAAAAGAGAGATAAGACTCCTAAGGAAATGTACACCAAAACCCTCTTCACAGCACACCTGAATTTTGGGGCCATTAAATGCAAATTCTGCCTGAGACTCCATATTTATCAACTGACCTTTTCTATTATTACGGAAGAAAGCACATCTTTTAAGTTTTCTGTTCCATAAGTGGTTCAAGGCCAGTAACATACAAACCAGCATCAAGTCTGTAATTCCCTCCACCCAGAGCTGTAATGAAGTACATTATGTACTCTGGCATTGCACCCCAGTTTATGTATAACTGGCAGGAAAAAGTCAGGTAGGAATAATCTCAAATAATTAATCGCATGAACAGCAATTCTAGGGAAGTTCAAGGATATGGGATAAACATGGAGAGTCCTGCAGGATATGTAATCTTGCATTATGTGAAGCATGTTTTGGTTCAAAGACAGGAAAACTTTAAAATCATATGCGACCACCATGATCATCTACACAAAACCACACAGCCATTTCTGCAACAATGTTACAGTACATGATTTAACTGTAGTGTACCTTTTAAAGTTACCATGGGTTTCTTTTCAAATACCTGCCAGTGACAGAGAATCCATCACACTTCTGGCAAATTATTGCGTTAGTGAATTATAGTCTGTTACAGAAACTGTTAAAGTCTTTTTTATCAACAGATTAAAATAGAAATCTCTCCCTCTTGTGGGTGTTTTGTTTTAACTTAGATAAGATTAATATTTCGAGCTTCTTAAGCCTTTTGATCTAAGGCAGGTGTTCAAGACTTTCAATGGTTCTTTTCAAACTGTAAAGGAATGGGAAAACAGACATGCTGAATAACTTTGAACAAATCAGCAGAAGAACCAGTCACATTTTGAGCTAGTCAATATATTTATTTTTTTGCACCTAAAAACGTTGTTTTGGGAGTGACTGATTCACCTTCACATAGTGCAGTTGTTGAGGCAAAACTTTAAGCAGGAAGTTCAGGTCCAGGATGGAATTTCTGATCAAACTGCAAAAGCAGCCTTTAGCATAGGCAAAAGTCTGTAATGGGCAGTTGATGCATAAAGAAAAATGACAGTGAAGTTTCTCCTCTAGGAAATCCACATCAGTGCTGTAAACTTGGGTCTCACAAGTCCTTGGTAAGGATTTTTTGATATGCTGTTTTGGAATGTTCGATTTGCACAGTGATGTGCCACAAAAACAGAATTTGAAATATCAGTTTTAAAAAATGGACTTCTTATTTGCTGATCAGCCCCAGGCATTTTGGTGAAAGTTATGTTAGGGAGTAATACAGAAGTACAGAAGCAATAAACTTCCGTTATCCTACTTGCCATTCCTGTGACTATATTCCGGCAGCAAGCAGAGGTTCAAGACAGAAAGTTTGAAACAACTCTTTCCACTCAAAGATTTTCTCAATAAAAAAGTCCTTTCCATGTTTCTCTCTAAAAATCAAATGCACTGTTTCTGTCTAGGTCATTCTGCACTAAATCACTGGACCCACATCTCCCCCAGAAAGAGTAGAGAGGAATCTGATCATTCCTGCAATGGCTGACTCGCCCTTAGGCCGACAGGAAAACTTAAGCTCTTTTCACGAGGCTTATGAAATGCCTTATGGGGAGGAGGTGCGGAATAGAGGCCAGAGAGTGCAATGGCCAGGGTAAACCTGCAGCAGTGCCAAGCAGCTCACTATACCAATTGCTGTGCAGAGGCGTTGTACACAGTAGTCTGGAGATGGAGGCACCCTGCTTCTGTTCTCATACACTCTTTATTAAATGGGCTTTTATTAGGCTTCTAGTTAAGATTAACGTGGCTAACTGAAGTACTGGCCCATTGATTCCATATTTGATGGTTAAATTTCATAACTAGACAGAATATCTCACTCCCTACAACTTAGTGTCTTTGTGAAGTTGAAAAAACTATACCATAACAAACAGCTGTTGCTGATACTGAAGTTATTTCCCATATATTGAAATGCTTTTGGTTCAGATATACAGGAAAATTATTTATGACACTGGTTACTCTGAGATAGGAAAGCTACAAAAGCTTTCCCTTAATCCCAGCCACTGTGGAGCAAAAGTTTATGCAAACAGCATATTTTTAGGATTTGCATTTCTGCATGTAAATGTTTGGATCTAAAAATCAGTCCTCATCCATTTTTCTTACCTTGTAAGAAGACACAGAACCACACTGGAGCTAGGCTCTTATACCATGCACACCTCACCTCTCCCTCTCATGGCAAGAGAAATATGGGTGTTGGCTTCCTCTGTTCCATAGCTGTCTAACATCAGGAGTAATTTAGCCTCTAAAAGCCTTTTTCATTTCAACAGCAGTGGTAATAACATGAGATGTCTTTAAAAGTACACTGCAATGTCATCAGTTGCTGCATCTTATATTGGGCCATAGAACAAGAACAGCAAAAGCACATCACAGGACTTACAAATCCCAGTGGCTTTTTGTGACTCTCGCAGAAGGAAAACCCATTACTTTCAGAAGACCAACATGCAAAGAAAATAAGCTCAAAAGCACTACAGTTCTTTTGGCTGTCATGAAAAGCCAATTTCATGATTTTTTTGTGGTTTGACTTCTGATTTGGGGATTTGACAACACTGTATGTATTTTCCTAGTAAGGAATAGAAAAATGAATCGAAGTAAAGATCCTTTTGCTTACTGAACTTCTGTGTGCCTTAGAGAGGTCATCCTCACCATCCTTGCCATTGTATACTCTCTGCTACACCCCTGACTGTGCTCCTTGTAACCTCTTTGGCTGAACCAGCTGCTTAATGAACTGCAAGGAAACTCCAGAATAGGTTGCTCCCCGCAGGAATATGCTGAAGTCTGGCATGCTACTCCAAAACTCATAACTCAATCACTTTCCAAACAGCTTTTCAACAGCCTGAGGACTCCATTTGGTTCAATAGTCTATGCAGTAAAGCTTATCAGATTTTACATAGAACTCTCACATCTCTAGCTCAGTCTGTTTAATTGGTAGGCATGGGCAAAGGGGGGAGGGAAAAAAGCACAGAACTAATTTAGCAAAATACCCTTCTCTCTGGCTCACCAAGTACTGCAACTTTTAAACAGCTTGTACAAATAACTTCAAATTTGGTCAAATTATCAACTGCCTACAGCCCACTCATGCCAAATTTGAAACTCGACAGAGTAAGAAGGAAAGTCTTTTAGGAGAGAAGCCAGTAAAAACTGGATTTATAGAGGAAAGCAAGTTTTGCTCTCACGTAAAGAGTGTAAGACTGTGAGTCTGACTTACAGAATGGCATTCACCTAGTTCTGAACCATCACTATATCCTACACATAACAAATAAAAACTCAGAACATGCATGCAGTTCCCCCAAGTTATCTTCTGAAGATATAGCAAGAGATTTTCTCTGCTTCCAAGTTCCTGCAGTACAAATACACAAGACACACAGAGTAAAGCTGTATTCACTTCATTTTACAATCAGGCACTGGAAGATTAAGTGAATTATCTGTTGTCACTGAAGAAATGGAATTAAACTCAGATATACTGGATCCTTTGACTGAGCTTTGGCTGCTTTCAGATCGGTTTGCATTTTTTCCTTCACATTTGTTAGCATTTGACAATTTGAGAGATCTTGATGAAAAAATTGGAAAAGTAAAAACATATTTTTACTTATGCTACAGTGGAAACACACATTTATCAAAGAAGTACAAAACATTACACACAGATTATTCAGAAGTTATAAGTGTTTCTCACATTTCCCATTGATACACCTTTTGAGAAATCATTGAACTGATTTCTGTGGGTATTGCAGGACTTACATGAGCTGAAACTTCATTAAAGTTTCCAAAGGGATGAATCCACTCCCCTTTTGACCCAAAAAATATCTGTAACCTAACAACTACACAAAACAATAGTGAAGTGTGACTAAACGTGAATGGCAATATACTGCTGACAAGCTCTGACCATTAACATTTTTCTTTCTGTTTAACTCAGCAGGCGAAAGGCAGCTAACAGAAGCTGTCTGCTGTTATGAGCACTCAGAAGCATTTCATTGTAAGCACACAAAAGAAAATAAGTGCAATTCTCTCTGAGAATGCTACTTCCTAGGTTTTCATTATTTCTTTACAGATTAATTGTGGATAAATGCAAACAAACATATTTATAAACAGGACACTTTCTTCTGTTGAGATCTTTGAAGCCTGCAAGCTAAGCAGGTGAAATAATTGAGACATACAAGGCCAATATCTGCCATGCAATTGTACTGATATGATTAGTTTTGCCATAGTGTTACTAAATACCATCAAAAAGCTTCTTCAGGGGTCAAAAGTGAGTCTCCCTCACTCTAGTACATAGCCTCATTATTAACCGATGTGCTGAACTGCCTTGGACTTCAGCAGGGTGTGGGAAGGCACTGAACTCAGCACTCCTCCTTTCTGGGGGAAATTACCAGCTTCTCTGTTCTTACATAAATGGTATGTGCTGCTTTGCTTGCAGTTGTGTTTTCAATGAAAACAATCAGCCCTGCTCAGTTCTCTGCAAACAGATTTGTAGGTACCTATATTCAGGAGCTGATTCATGGCATGGATGGATGGAAGAACCTGTGTGCTGTCCAGAACACAAAACTCTGTTCAAGAGCGGGCTCTGTGCTTAACACTCCCAGTTGGTTACTCTGTATGGCTTCCTGCTCCTAGCACTGGTTGCTTTGATTCTCCATCTGAGACATCTACACTGGCCCAATACCAGGAGCCTTGACAATTAACATTAAACTGTGGACTTCACCAAGACTGGGGAATTCTTTCTGTGCCTTGATCTCCTACAATCTATGAAATAGTGGTTGTTTATTACTTACTGTTACAGGATTGGTCTACAAAAACTATTCCAGACAAATCAACCTGTTAGTAAAATAAAGGGGCATTTCTAAAAATATTGTTATACATTTCTCTGTCTACGGATAGGACAAGAATCGGATTAGACTAATCCTTTGGCTGCTGTAAATCAAACTATTGAAATTGGTGCAGATTCCTGTCTTATGGAAACCTGGCCATTAGGATCAATTAAAACAATTATCTTAGCAGAGAAATAAAGATTATACAGCAATGTTCACCTACAGGAAAGCCTCTTCTTGTAAATGTCAGATTGCAGTTCTATGGATTATTACTGAAGGCTTCTATGGTACTTAAATATAAAGGGGCAATTTTAAGTACAAAATTTAAATAAAGAAAAAGCAAAGCCCATGCTCAGTGAATTATGAAGAGTCCATGAAGGGTGGTAAGTGTGAGAATATAGTCCCTGCTCATAGAAAGAGCCCTACTGTATGTTCCTACAAATATTGATGTTTGAAATCCAAAGCACATGTGATGCATTAGTGTGAAACAGCGATTACATACATGCTGCTCTCTGCCCTGCAGTTCAGGAAAACTCCTTATGTAATGAAGAACTGAAAGACTTATGAGGGAATCCAATAGACTGTTATCGTGTAAAAATACCAGTGCTCTCCAAAGTCAACTCACAGTTCCTCAAATGTATGCCAGTATGTGTTTTGTTTTCCAATAGCCCTGAGAGAGAAGGAGCTCCATTCATGTCAGACCCTGTTAATCTCATACCTACAGCTCAGTCTGTGTGAATGGGAACAGTGACTTGGGAAACCATTGCTTTTCTTTCCAGTCAATTCTCGAATACATAAAACCTACCACAGAAGATCCAAACACACTCAAACAATAACAGGCAATTTTGCCAATTACAGAAACCACTTATGGGCAATAAGAAGGGAACTTTTCATCCAACTCTGATTTTGGGTGTTGGAAAATTAAGAATGTCTTGATGTTTCCTTCATCTGCTTCTGTCAATAGCCTTCTGAATCCTGAAAGTTTTAATCATACACTATACAAATGACTGGAGCAATTCTTGATTTAATGATTTAAACATTTAAGAACAAAAACTCAAACAACAAAATGTCACAACAGAGCTCCGAATTTGCTTAGTCCTAACATATTATAGATGAAAATAATTTTATTTAATAGGATTCCAAAAAGTAGGACCAAGTCCAGAGTATTTCACAGGTCAAACTCTGTGCTTTTTTCAAATTCAGCAAAGCTCCCATTAATTTAATGGCAACTCAATAACAGTTGTGACTGCTTAAGAAGTCCTTAATAGGAACTACTAAGAGATATTAATATTTACTTCAGGTCTAGCAAATGCTCACTTCCAAGACTTTGGAATGGTTTGTTTTACCCATCATGCCTTATCCTACATTTTAAAATCCCACTGACCTTAAAGAATATTACTGCCAATTCATGTCAATCCTTTGTCCTGATTCAGATTTCCAGTAAAACATAACTAGTATTATCTCCTTCAGACTTTAATACAGTGTATAATGCATCAGTATGACAGAGTGTTATATGAATTATGTTTCTGTAGCCAAGCTAGCAGCACTAGTCTGTGCTTTTAGATCATCTAAGCTTCAGTAATATGGTGCTAGTATGAAAAAGCCATAGGACACCTGGGATAATAGGGCCTCGGACTCATCCAGAGATGGAAATTTGCAATAAAAGAACAAGAGTTCTTTACATTCCATTCAAATAGATCAGGTTAGATGTGCTTTCATTGAAGACTCAGGGTGGAAACTATCCTGCCTGCATTTCTAGATGGCTTTTGTGAAGGTCAGTGTATTATTTGTAGCTCAACATGTGTGTTCTTCCACTAGTAGGTCACAGCACTCCTGTAAGCAATAGTTGTTAGATCACACCTTTTTAGAAAAGGAAGGTGCAATTTATGTTATTATTGCATCCAAGGAGCAGAATAAGCATGCCATATCTGAAGACATCAAGACTTATGCAAGTAAAAACTTTGATAAGTAAATCGTGACTTTCGCTCTGCCATCAGTTTCCCCAAGAATGATCTTCATAACAGTTCTTACATTTGATTAGACCTCCAAAGAAAGATTTGTTTTAAATTCATGCAAATTTTGTAAAAGTAGAGGGCACAAAACTGAAGGATGTCATGATCCATTCAATAAATAAGAGCTATTGGAAGAGACTGATATTCTGGAAATTTTCCTGCGTTTTTTTGTTTGGTTTGGTTTTGGTTTGTTTGGTTTTTGTTTTGTTTTGGTATGGTTTTTTTAAGAGCAAAATTTACTGTCCTTTCACTTACCACTATGTAAGAATATCAAGCACTTGCATTGTGGAACTTTCTGAAAAATTGGTTTGGTATAAAAAAACATGGGAACATTTCTCAATGCTGGGAAAAATATGTTATATACAATATAAATTATGGTATTGACATGAGACTCTCCAGATAAGCTGATATAGCTTGATCACTTTAGAAGTGACTGTTGTCTTAAAGTCTCATCTGCAGCTCCACAGAAATCACACAGTATTTCAGGTTGTGCTTGAAGTACTGTATGCCAAAAAGAAAGAATGCAGGAAAGGAATATCAGAGCAGAAAGGAACCAGCTTTGCTTTAACAGCAAAAGGCAATTGTAAATTGAAGAGATGTCTCTATTACAGTTGGCTTATTCTACAAAGCACAAGAATTTTATATTCCTCATAATTTGCCTTGGATGTTCACATTCATCTAACTGTTTCTCAAAACCTACTAAACTTTCAGTATCCATGACATCTGTGCCAATGAGTTCTTCAGATCAATCATCTGCTGTGTAATTTTTACTGTGTTGCCTCTTGATACCTGCTTTCAAAGAAGTTTCCAATATATTTTCACTAACTTCTTCCTTAAACTTTTGCCTTGCTCACTGCCTCTTGAAGTTTACAAGTCTGAGATCTTACAGCTACAATGAGTTGTTCTTTGGTAGCTCAGCTTGAGTTTGCACAAGTTCCTTTTCCAGTTTGTTTTGCGTGAATTGTCTGTCAGAACAAAAATTAATCATGTGAATAAAAATTAATCATATGTCAGTCTGTCCAAAGCCTGAGTTAATTTACAGTCAGTGGGTTCACTTCAGACTAGAGTTGGAATAGGAACTAAAATACAGCTTATGTGGACAACTGGGTCGAGGTCTTGCCCTGAGCTAGCATGACATTATAGACACATTCCAACCTCCACACATATAGAAAAGACTCCTGCCTTATAAGGATAATTATTTCCAAAAATATATTTAAATTACCAACATCCACAAATAAAGCATGAATCACTGTGGACAAGAGATGATCAGAAAAGTAGGATGTGTTTTCAGAGAAGCTTTTTGCAAGTTTCTTACCAGTCTAGTATCAGATGAAAGTGCAAAAAACACCTGAGAGACTGGAAAATGGTAAAGAAGAAAGAGCTCTGAACAAATAATTAAAGATAAATACATAGAGACATAGGCAGACTTCTAGGAGCATCAGGGAGAAAAATAATTATGAGAAGAACTTTGAGCAGAGCAAGGAACAAGAAGAGAAGAAACAAGACTGGGGCACTAAGATGAGACATTTTTGTGAAGTGGAGAACATAAATTGAGTGGGACCATTCTGACAGAATCTTGATACTTCTTAAGTGTGGAACAGAGCTATTTGTGGCTAAACAAATATCTGCTTCTGAGTTGGAACTGGGAAATATTTGGCTTAAGAAGCCTTCCATATTCTTTCCTCTACCAAGTCTTCTGCAAAGTCCTAGCATGGGACTTCTTTCCCTAAGCACCAGGAGAGCATTCCACATGACATCTGCAATTTTCTGTAAATGGGCATCACTGAAGTGTCTCCCTTGACTCTGACCCACAGCCCTCAGATCTAGCTATTCTCCAGCTTACAACAAAGGGATATTGAGTGAGTGCTTGGTGACCAATACCTTAATCATAGACAAAAGGATTTACTGTGGCTAGTACAATACAGACTTCTGTAGAAGTTCACTGCCTCCCTTTCATGTGCACCCTACAGTAACAGGAATTTCTCCAGCCTTATTACTGCTACTGTCACCAGCTGCTCTAGGTGGGTGGCCCTAAGACTTCCAGGGACCTGGTGTCTATAGCGAGGGAAAGCTTAGGTCTCGTAGCTACAGTGCTGAAGGCTTTAGTTGCTGGCAGAACTTCCTGCTCTTGCTACTGCAAGATGGGCTGAACATCCTTCTGCCCCTTACGAGACATGGAGACAATTGCAGTGCACTAAGGGGCTCACTAGTCAAGGAGTTTTAAAGCCAGGATCTGAGTGGGAGCTGACAGAAGTGGAAGGAAGGAGAGGCTTCTGGGATTATTAGGATTATTAAAGCCCACCCTTTCTGAATCTATGCATGTGCCTAAAAAAACTCTGTACTTTAAGCTCATAGGAGATAAGCAGAGGAAAAATGGGTTTTATCAGATATGCTGCAAAGCCTTTGTAAAGAATGAAAACAAACTGTGGTGTTGGCTTTGTCTACGAAAAACAGCAAGGCCTCAACCATGCTGATGTTTTGTCAAAAAATATTGAATCAATTAGTGACCATAACGTTTTCAAATGGCTTCCAAACAGCAAAACAGATTTTGGGATAAATAAAAATCCTCTCTCTTTACTGAATCCTTATATGGAAAGTTTCAGTGCAGAAATAATTCTTAGCATCAGAGTCATCAGGCTGGACCTTTGCAGCAACAGAAACTTTGGTAGCAGATGGGGTACAGAATACAAAATTGTCACTCTACAGTTCAGGTCTCACTTTAAGACCAACTGGATTTGTTAAATGGGTGTCAGTGAGGCTTCATTTATGGAAAGCAGATAAATGTTTCCACTTGGCACAGTAGCTGTATAGATCAGGATTTTGTCCCCTAGCCCTCCAAGGTAAGTTTGCAGGGGTCTCTAATCTGGCTCAGCCTTCCTTTGTCAATCAAAAGGCATGAAGTAATTCACATGGTGATCTGATCCTCTCAGCTGATTTCCAACTGATTTTCTTCCTTCTTGGAAGTAGCACTCAATGTCCTCTGCAGTGTCAATCTTCTCTCCAGGAACATCTTAAGTTTGATAATTTTGGGGAGTCTAATCAAGACAATAAATATATAATAGTCAGTCTTCTTTATTCACCCTAACACCTACACAGAAGACAAATTCCTTCCAGGTTCAGTTACTCAGTTATATAGTTGTCTCCTCTCCAGAAAACAACCATTGATTTTCTAAAAGTACAGCTCAGGTACTCAAGTCACTCTAAACTTTGCTCTCACTTTGATTGGTGGTTTTCTTATCTCCAACTTTTGCAATCCCAGCTGAGGAAATAGCTCATCTCGAAATTAACTTCATATTTTGGATATATTACAGGAGAAACTACAGTAGAGGAAAAACCTACAACCACACTGAGGACAGCTGGAGCAAGGGAGATTTAATTTGCATTTCTAAAGTATTCTGAAATATCAAAACAAAGACAATATTTTGGTAATTTTTCACTCTAAGTTGTACGGGGTGACCAATATCAAATATCTTACTATTAAGCTATTAAGATGTAGGCATATCTTACAACTTTTAAGATTAGGCATATAAGTACCTAAAATTTTTTAAGACACTTACAGGACTTCACTAAAATTAGCTGTTAGAACTGCAATTTCACATTCTAAATGTCTGCCAGAGAATTATTATGCTATTTTGGACATTGTATATATAAAATCTAGACAAATGTTTAATAACTGGATATCAAGATGAAGAAAACACTGAGCTCAAAATTATCTTCACGAGCTAGATACTGCATTGGAAACATTTGGGTTTACTTGTGTTTGCTCTGTGATTTCTAAATTTTTCATTTTTTAGGAGTGTTTTTGCATGCCTTTAATGAAAGAATATCTTTTCTGTAGCATGAAGCACTGATTTTAAGATAGAAAATATCTGGTTAAAAAGTTGGGATGATCCGTATAAAATCAATATGCATCTGCTATTGCATGCATTGCAGACATAGTCCCTTAACATTTTTTCTTTAAGGATTCTTCTGTTTGCTGTGAAGGTCTGGTGTTCCTGACCTGTTCATTTTATGACACCTTTATGATCAAATCCTAAGCATTTGCTGTGGCAGTGTCCTAACTGACATACTTCCCTGTGCTCAATATGGTTGGCTCAAACCTTGGATATGTAGATACCTCATCTGTTTTCTAGAAACTTGTTACTCGGACAAGATTCTGACAAACTGGAATGTCAGCCCAGGTTTTTTTGGCAGGGTGCCTCCGTTTTCTGTTTCCGTAAGAGGCCTTTACTTTCCCAAGCTCCTTGTCCCACTGGTAGATTCATAAAAAAGCTCAGCATGTCCCTGGAAGTTCACAAAGCCTTCTTCATTCATAAACAAGCTGCTTGTGAGCCTATGAACAGAATGGCTCTATCCGTGACGTCTGATTGACCTTCAAGAACTGCACACATGACAGAAAAAAAAATAATAATAAAAAAAGGGGGCAGAAAGTTTAAGGAAATAGACAAATGAAGAACAAGGGACCCATCAGTGTGTTAGTAATGTGATGAATGCAAGAATTAAAGATATAAATATCATGACGGGCTGTATTTGCATTGCCACAGTCTGTTTAAAAGAAAGAACCCCAGAGCTAGGAACTGATGCCTCTTGCATCCCTAATGGCTTCTATATAAAAATTGTCATTTTCTTTGTATGATCAAAATAAAGAGTATCAGCAAAATAAACTCTCCCTTCCTACATGTTTCTTTTTAGTGACTCTGCTGCTGATAGAAGATGCCAGTTTAACAAGTCTGCAGACAGAGGCCTTCTGTCTGCAGAATAGGTACAAGACAAGCAGTGGCAGGGAGAGGGTCTCTGCCACACACGCAGCTCACTCAGACCAGCAAGACCACCCCAAGAGGGAAGGGAGCGTTCAGTTCTTGGCCTCCTTACTGACAGCAGCAGCCTGGGAGCCAATCAGTGCCCTTTGCCAGAGAAGTTTCAGGCAGTTTGAAGTCTGAGCACTTGTCACTACCCTGGAGTTAACAGTTCGTTTAGCTTCATTTTCTACCGGGTGCTACTGACAACTGCTCCTGAGAATGTAAGGCATGTCATTACTGGTCTCTACCATATGGGTCATTCATGCAATTGCCATTTCTTGTTATTCCATTAGTCACCATTCCCTGTCATCTCACATGTTTTATTCCCTCTGGCAAGCCTGCTTGCTCTCTGACTCCCTCATAGTGGAATTTCTGTCCCTTTTTTTCCTTCCCAGTTGGCGCTTTGCTTATCTTTCAGTGTTGCCTTTCCAATGGAAACCCAATAGAACAGCAAGGACTGTCTTGGCTTTAAGCAGTTAACAGCTGACCAACACCCTCTCTCTTCTTCAGTGAACTCCATGGCCACACGTTTCTAACCATAAATGTTGAAAGTCAGAACTTCCAATTTCTTTCCCCTCTTCACACTGCCTCCTGACTCTCTGTGGCAATAGTTGATGATGTTTCTGTGATCTCTGCAGTGCAAAGCCTCCCGCAGCAGTGTGTGAGCCACCTCCCAAGTACCTGCTCTGTGATACTGAGCATAGAATAGATAGATATGTGGTATGTCTTTTTTCCTACTTGATCTCATTTGCTATAGTGCCAGAAAGGATGCGATGGACTTTATTTAGTGTCACATTTCAACAGTGAGCAACATGGTGACAACACAAGACCAGCAATGGAACAGAGTTCAGCTCTGACTAAGGGTGAACCCAAGCCAAGTTCAGGTTCTGGCTTTATCATATATTAATTTCCACACCAGATGCTGAGTTTCCAACTGCCTGAAAAAACATCATCATTTTAGGTAGCATAACTAATAGTTCTCCATCAAGATGCCTGAATTAGTCATGGAAACTAAATCAGGCTTTATTACTCTAGAAGCAGTCACTCCAGTTTAAGACTAAGTGATGCTGGCAAGGCTCTGTAGAGAAAATGCTGGCAATTTCCTAAACTCTGAGTGCTCTGTGGGTAAACAAGAACTTTCATCTTTCGGAAAGTGAATCCAAAATATCTCAGCAGTATGTTCATCACAAGAAAATTATCTTGCAGGCTCAAGGTCAGGTAGAAAGTCAGTGAAAGCGAGGTTGGTTGATATCTCCTAACAACCCAGACCATGGTCCTCCTTAGTGCTTTGCCAGCCTCATCTCTACAAGTGTAGGCACAATTAATTTCTGTAGAAGTATTCAGGGAAACAAGTTATGACTTGCTGCTATTGAAACTAAGCCAGTGTGTGGTTTGTCTAAGAGGACTAAAACATACCTGAGCGTGTTCTTTGGTACTAATCTCAACCAGCACAGAACAGTCGTCTGCCACACTATTAGTTTCACTTACCCTGTAACAGGGTGGCCACATCTAACAGTTCATTGTAAACTGCCAACTCCTGAACCATGCTCATGAATTGTGCGCAAGAATTCCAGGTAATGGAAGAGAAACTACACCAAGAACTTTTCTAAAAATCTGCTAGTACAGAGAAATGAGTTCCAGTGCTGGGGAACACTTCCTGGCAATGTTTACTTTACTACTAGATGAAGCCTTCTGGGACACTTTTTACTGCTATGTTTGCTGGGCTCAGGCACCATTGGCAAAAATGACAATGTCTGAAAGTTTTGTAACTGTAGACATGGCTCCCACATACTTGAACATGTTCCCTTTACTGTTAACAGAGATTTCTATAAGTGATAATTTCCTCCTCTGGTTCTCAAGCTATTTTCAGGCTACAGTCAAAAGAAACAACCAGGTGTTTATACAGATCCTTGTGTCTTTGGTTCAGTTCTAATCAGCTTTATGAGGTACTCATAGGTAACTTCTCTCTGTTTACAGATATTGATCCTTTGTCAATAAAAATTAGTTAAGCCTCTTTCAACTAATAAATACAATTACTAATTTTTCAGCAGATGCATCTTCCCTGCATCCATATGAACTTTGATGGGATTTCTGAATGCAAGTTGAAGGCAGCAGTTTAGAACAGGAAGCATAAAACCAGACTTTTAATGAGGCAAAAAAAATCCTATTTTAAGATGAATTATGATATTTCACAGATTTATTTATATCTGCACTGGAAAAAAATATTAAATATTTGAAGGTGTACAGCAAATAGAAGCACAAAGCCAGCTGCATAAACAAAGAATGTTGTAAGAAGCTGGAAAATGGACAAAGAATAAATTTGCAAAGAAAGCGATAATGGATCATCAATATCTGTAGATATGAGGCAATGTTCTTACAGAGTAAGTAAGAAAAAGCAATTGTTTTAATCTTGACCCTTCTCTAGAGAAGGATCTAATATGATGATATACTACAATTGCTGGTCCATGCCCTCCTGCTTGAAGATCACATTTTGATCTTCAGATCTGGTAAAGCCCAGGATTCAGGCAAACTCCTGTTTTGGGAAGGGCTTCGTAATTTGTTCTGCAAGTCCAGATGCAGCAATTATTGCTTTGTTGACTGAATGGGGAGCTCTCAGAAATCCACCAGCCTGGTGCTGGCTTCTCCAATGTCATCAAGAAACTTCTGGACATCATCTGTTTGGTTTAGAAGAGGTATCCTGGCACTAGCTCTTCCCAGAAGCTCAGCACCATGCAATGTCTCAAACAGAATCATTATCCTCATGAATGCTTATGAAAAACAAAACCGGTTTTGGGTTTTTTCACCCATTTTATTTTATTTCTATTCAATAAACCAGTCTTTCCCATTTTCAGCATCACACCAAACTTCAGTTAGTCCTGTTAACCATTCATTTCAGGCACATTTGGTCATATTCTCATGTCTTCCAACCACTCAGTAGAGACAATAAGGTTTTATTACTATTATACAAGAAATTGAATTGATTTTCACTAATATTCCTTCAATGTCAAAAAGAAGAAAGGCAAATGAAGCCTGATCTAATTGTCTGACTCCCCAGAGGTAGTGACAGCATCCTATCCAGACATAACCTGAAATCTCCAAGAACTCTGTTTCATCTCTCTATCCATAGATGACTATTATGAACTCGCTGACACATAGAAAAAACATCATCTTGGATATCACAGGGTAAAAAGGCTTGGAAAGAGACTTTTAAACTCCTTTGTTTGTGCAAAACACCAGAGGATATGACACATAAAGTCTGGAAAGACATTTAAGTTCTGGAGTACCTTGACTGCATGTAGAATAAGTTGGTAGGTGAACAGCTACTCGCACTCAGAACACCAATATTTTAACTATTCTTTCCACTCCTCATTTTACACACTCCTCTTCCGCTCATTGTGGTTGGAAAAATTAAGTTGCTGCAATTCCCGGGGTTGGTTTTATACTTGGATGATGACTGCTTTGCAGCTTCTTAGCCTTTTTTATTATAACAGGAAGTGTGGGTCAGTATATAATTCAAGTGACAATGTAATGGGCAGTGTTAAGATGAAGGTGAAGAAGATCACCTGCACATCTGGTGTAACAACTTCTGTTAACTGGTGCACTGTTCAAAAAGACTCGTTCTACTCAACCTCATAGAAAACCATTAGACGTTTTATAGAGTATTATTTCTACCAGGCATCCTTTGATTGCAGTGATCTGTCACCCACTGCTTCAGAGTCACCGAGATTTATAGTCTTGTCTTAAGAATATCAAAAAATGCTATGCAGTTCCCTATATAATGAAACAGGCAAAGATTGTGCTTGAATTTTGTATCAGATTTTTACCTTCTCAGTTTGTGATGATGCACTGAAACTGCTCCCCAGGGCACTGAAAAGAAAGATTCTATCTTCTTCAGGAATGTGCCTAAAGTGAAATGTTTGAGACCTCAGCAGGCACAGACAAAATTAACTGCATTCTGGTCTGGTCACAGTTTTCCATTTGTGTATTTGTGAAACAGAACACGTACACTACTACACCCAAGTCAGAACAAAAAGAGAACTATCTTAAAGGCTTTTTCCAACCTAAACAATTCTATCTTAATGAGAATTTGAAGACTCTCACTAAGGCTAGTACCTGCCAGTTTTTATGAACATCTTATTTGGTAAGAATTTCAGTTTTACCAATTATAAAGTGTATTGGTTACTTTGAAAATTTTTTAATATTTTTTTAATAACTACACATATTTCAAGTATTTTCTGTTGTTCAGTTTTCCTTTTGAAACCTGAGCTTTGACCTTTACCTGTTGGAACTACTTTAGCTGCTTGGGAACAAAGACCAGACACACCTCTGATTTTCGCAGATGTTCAGCAGTAAGAACCCTACAAATTTTAGTGGCTTCAACATAACCTTCTTAGCACTCTGATGTTTTCTAGGAGAGGTTATGCATACATCTGCACTAATGTTAACTTCCTATTTCTCCTTCTCTAGCCCCCTTCCTCTCTCTCCAGGACAATCACAAAAAAAATGCAAAGGTCATGAACCTCACTGCAAGCATCTCTTCCTGCTTCTTGGGTGGTTTTCACCCTGACCTTGATACTCTTTTCTGTTTCCCTAGTGGCATCTCGCGCTCATGCCACTCCCTCCTGCTTTCTTGAGAACAGGAGTCTGGCAATTAGAAACATACCCTGAGGTTTTCTGCTTCTAACGCCTATTGCAAAGAGGCTGCTGTTTCTCAGTTAACAGAGAGTAAAACAAGAGAAAATTAATGAGCTTTGCAAATTAAGGACAAATTGAATAAAAGGGGGCCAAATTCATCCCTGATGTCTTTTATTTGAGGGCAACAAATGAATAAATTTATCTTGATATTTTTAACTGGTTTTAAGGACACAAGTGAGGACAGAGGGTTTTTTGTTGTTTTGATGTTGGTTTTTTTCTTAACTGTGCATCACATGGTACTTGCAACCTAAACTACTTAATCTTCTGTAACTAAATATCACTATTACATTCGTTTAAGTGATATGATAGAGCATGGAAACAACATGATCAAATGGCTGAGTTAATATCACTATGGAGTGAAATAGCCACTGAATAAAGGCATGACCTGGTCGTTTTTGCTCTATGTGCCTTTGGATATCCTCAACCTATATCATTCCCTTAACACAAGTTCTTCAATACGGATACCATCTCCTCACTATGCTTAAGTAGTTATTGTTTCTCCTTACTGACTTGGTCTAAGCGAATGTTTATTACAATGAAATGTTTTCATGGCTGGATTGCCACAGAACTATAACGAGGACACTTCCATGGTATTTAGTTGCCAAAAGCTGCCACGTGCTGCATTCACTGCTAAGAGGTGTTGACAGCACTGTCACCTAGCAGACTTACCTGGCCTCGGGAGAGAAATATTTTTGGCATGAAATTGTTTCCAGTGAATAAAATACTAATTTTCGTTAACCACATTTAAACTGTAAATTTACTATTACATAAGTCACATGCAAATGAAAAGCCTTAAATCAGGTGTGGAATGTACTTGTAGACAAACACTTCTTAGTAATAAATTCAAACGAAGCAGCAATAGCCCTGCTGTGGCCTAGGTGGAGCATTTGCAAGTGCTGTACAAAGAACTGGCTATTCACATGGTTCTGGCACTCCTTCCTAGTTTCCTGCTGCTAAATTACATTAAGACACTCTAAACATACTTTCTTAATAACCCTGCCCCCTGCAGGGAATTAGTGCGGTTGCCACAAGAAAGTTACTTGATCATGATGGGGCAGGAAAAGGGCTTGGTACAATCCTGAACAAGCAATCCATGTAACCATCTCTGGGGTCCCAAATCAGCCTGCTGTCTCTACTCAGCAAAATACATGGTCCCTCTGTTTTACTTAAATAAGAGGTTAGGTAAGACGGACTGCAAAGAGAGCTAGCATGTTTTTAATTTTCCCAGTGATGTCAGTAGAGTGTTGGAGGTTACCACAGGCTGTACAACTGGGGTTACAAGACAGTAAGCTCTCCAGAGCATCGACTGCTTTTATGATTTGTTTTTTCTAAAATAGTTCTCACTAGGGTCTGAGATTTAACTGTGACTCCTACTGCGCTATTGTAATAGCATGACATCTGCATAGAAATACAGATGTATCAAAAGATGAAAACAGAAAGCCACAGTATTCTAATAGTTTGATCATTGAACTGTTCTGATGCCAGCCAGTGAATTGCCATGCAGCTCAAATTAAGTTTTTCTCCCTTTCTGGGCCCCAGCTCACCTGCACCCAGTTTTCAGACTCACCATTCTTAAAATTTGTTGGTTTAAATTCATGGCAGTACATGCAGCAGAATTGACTCAGATCAGAAAGATGTGGCTATATCCCTATTTCTGAATTTGCTGATCAATTATTTACCTCTGAAATGCACACTGCTAGAAGAATACTCATCAAAAATTCTGAGTAAATAATCCTCAAACCTCTGTTTGGGTTGTGTATCCTGATTTAAATGCACCTGCCAAATTGTCATATTACTAAATATAAACCAGCAACTTTGAATCCATAGATTCTTATCACA
Source organism: Xenops minutus (assembly GCA_035221455.1). Taxonomy (NCBI): domain Eukaryota; kingdom Metazoa; phylum Chordata; class Aves; order Passeriformes; family Furnariidae; genus Xenops; species Xenops minutus. The sequence goes on along the minus strand of JAWWEE010000159.1, from coordinate 16,919,828 downwards.
AGCCAGGCATTCTGCTTAATGATGTCCACAGTAATTCCCAAACCTCTGATTCATTAAACTGTTAGAATGGCCTACCTGGATCAGGTGGATCAGGTTTTTCTCTCGCTCAATTTTAATTTATATCTTCATTTAAAAGTCTTAATTTAATGATCTTAATTTAAATAACATAGCCTTACATGCTATAAATTGGTCAGTGGAACTAGATCAATTTATAATTAATGAGGACTTTATTTAGCAAAATGTTTTCTTCTGGGATTGCCGGTGTGTGCTTGTATGTGTTATTACAAATATACACATTTCTTGCACCAAAATGACTGGAAAGTCCACCATGGGGTAATGATCTTTCTAAGGATTGTCTTCTGAAAATATGGAGCATACTCAATCTGTGCTACTGCCATCTGAGCTTTTAACTGCAGCGACTACAGGTTCTGTCAGTAACAACAGTGCAGAATTACAAAGGGCAAAAATTTGAGTTTTCAACTTTTGACCTGGCTGTGCTCTCACAGTTTATCTTTGACCTGTATTTTTACATTGATCTCAGCTGGTAGAAGTTCCTTAGAGGTTTTGTACATCTCAAAACAGAATTGTGCACAGATCATCCTTCCCACTGAATCTCAAGTCAGATGTGAACAAGGCAAAGCAACTACGTCTGTTTTGCCTAGAGTCAGAACTGCTCCTTGCAAATTTCCCTACCGTGGCTCTTCTACTTGCTAACTTGTATAAACAGACTGTACTTTGCACAAATTCCTTTGTGTTCTGGGACTTTCACTGTCAGACGTGAGCATCTTTTCTTGGTCATGGTGCCTTATTTTTTCCTTGTCTTTTACTAAGTACTATATTGCCTGTCAGAGCTGAGGAATAGAATACTCTTATTCCATTCTGTTATTTTTATCTGATGGGCAGGACAAGCACTTGCTTTTCACAGATGCAACTGGAGAAAAACAAAGGAGTTACTCAGAGGCTGGCTCAGAGATTGACAGAACACCTCTCATATTGCTACTACTGGATTCTGGCAAAGATGTAAAACAGCCAATGCCTGCAGCACATTGTCACAATGTCCCTCCTCAGCTCAGATGGTGTTTGGTTCTAGATTTGAAAAGTAGTTTTAGGGAACTCAAATCTGCCCATTTGCAAAATATATCTATTAATATTTATTTGCATTACAGGTACGTATGGCGGTATGGAACACCACTTAAATGACTAACATTTGGAGAACACCTTGAGGTCCTTGACTTACAAGCAAATTTGATGCTTCTAACTGGGTGCAGCTGCAACCCAGTGTTTGGACTGAACTCAAGACAAACCTACTAGCTGCTGTGACACGCATTTTGCTGGTCTCCAGCAAACTTCTGTTCAGACTGCTCTGTGCTGGAGCTGAGTCTCCTCACTGTTGTTACGTCCTCTGCAGTGGGGACCACAGAAATGAGGTGCAGGAGGGTTTGCACTGTCTCTTTTACTGAGTTGTACAGTGCAGTGCAAAACATTCGAGTTTTGAAAATGCGTGTATGTGAGACAGACCAAGAAACGCTCTCTCTGATCAACTTGATCTGGTACTGTGATACAGATATATTTGACTGTGCATATAGAAAGCTATAAATGTCTGCATATAAATATAAATCTTATATGACTATATATGTATTATTTATTTTAAGTTTAAGCAAAAGTACTTTTACTCACAGTGAAGCTAATAAAGAGGGGAAAAATTCTTTTTGACTACATCTTTATATGACTAAAGCTTTTTAATTAACAAAAAGACCCTTTTCATGAAAAAGTCACTCCTGATTAAAAAAAAAATAAATATTGCTTTTCTGTATGAAAAGTCAAACAATTACTTTTGTGCATCATACTTTGTGGGAGAGATATATCAGGAAAGCTGAAAAACTTATTCATCCCTTTCTCTCCAAGCATACATGGTGTATTGCTCCTTGCCATATGAATAAAAAGAAGCTGTATCAGTGTGCAGCTTGCTTACTTCATCCTGAATACAGCTGCAGCTGGCCAGAGATTGCACATGTAACAGAGTGATAATTCCTAGCTGGAACTCTATGGTTGCTTTATGAGGGAAGCTGGGCAAGATAAATATAATGAACACTTCTGACTTTGAAAAAATTAAAAACACCACCCTGGGAATCAGTACTTCGCAGCTTCTAAATTAAGAGCTAGCAGCACAAGGAAGCAAAACGATTGCTTAGAATCATGCAACAGACTTACAGGAAATGGCTATGCCAAATCTCATTGTGATGATTCCTGTCTGCTAAATCTTGCACCTTGTTTCTTACAAAGCAAAACATGGTAAAATTAATAATTTTTCATACAGGAAACAATTGCCTTTACAACCGCTCATGCTAAGTCATATGCTTGATTTTCTTAATTTAGCAAGTTTCAGAGGCTGCCGTCATCACTGCTGATTCATCATACATCTGTATGATTCCAGTCCAACCTTCTGAATTAGTTATAATCAGAAAGACTGTATCTTCATAGGAGTTAACTGTAATTGGAAAGCTACAATGCCTTTCCCTGTACCCTCTGCCTTTGGTCTCATTGTGGCAATTCCTCTATGATTATACAGTCAAAAGGACAACTAACTATGCTGGCCTTCCATAGAAACTCCATGCAAAGATCTAAATCCATTTTAAAGAAAGTGAAATTCTGATTCGGAATACTGTTCTGGAATACAGTGATGCTCATTTTAGTGGCTGAATCATTACTCTAGCTGAGTTCCTCCATACACTACATGGAGAACAGTCTTGATGTAAAACTCACTGAACCCAATTCCTGTGTTTGAGATAAGGTAGGTAGATGAAAATTACTCAGGACTAGCAGAAATGTTGCACACCATTTGGGTCCCGCAGGATCTCTGATAAACAATGCTTAACCTTTTAGTATTGTTCTGCAAATGGTTAAATATCACTCTGAATCTCACTTTAGAGCTAATAAAGTTATTTATGTCTTACAAGGGAGATATGAGGGGAGGAAAGGACAAGGTTCCTGGTAGAGGCTGACTTATAGCCTAAGACTGGTCAGAAAAAAAATTGCCTTAAATGTTTTTGACAGTCTGTTGTTGAATCAAATATCTTGTTCCCATAAGATGCTTTGCATCTATCTATAGACAATACCTATATGATCACAGCTAAAATGTAGATTATTCCATAATGTGTAGTACCCTTACCCAGCCAGATATAATACCATTTTGCTTACTATACATGCCACTAGAGCTGAAAAACAATCACAGGCTTCACAGCACGTTCCAACATTGCTGCTTTTTCAGAAAGAACTTTCCTTTTCCACTCCAACTTCAGCTCGGTACCTATATAACCTAGGCATTGTGCCCTGAAAATATAAAACAAAACAAACTTTGAAGTTCCTTTGAACTAACATAACTATTTCATCCTTCTAGCACATGTTTGTATGTAGATTCCCATTCTGTAACTGATATTTATTGATCTAGATTCATATGATCCAAGAAAAGCTTGACTGCATTGCCTTGTGGTAAAATTATAACGGGAAAAATTGGAATGTGGGGGAGAAGGAAGGAGGAAAGCCAAGCTTTTATAACTCTTTGTAAACCTGGTTTATGTGAGCCTAGCCAACTCAGGGTCTAAATGATCTGTTACGCTTAAGAACTGGATGTGAAAGGCAGCACTGTTGCTGAGCTGCTGGTGCCCCACAGAATCAAAATATTTCTGCTGAGCTACAATTTAAACAGTCATACTCCAAATATGGGAAGCAGCCCCTGTGAGGAAGCATGTTTTCCTTCTCAAAGCACTTTACCTTCAGTGAGTAAACGTTCCTGAGTGTAATAATAAAAGAACTAAAGTTTAGGTGCATTTTTATTTTGTGCTAATAGAGCAATTAATAGTACATATTGTCTGAACTTCATATTTTTATTCTAAAGAGATTTCAATATTTTCCTGTAGATTCAGGTCTGATCTGAACATCCCCATCTGTCAGGAGAATAGAGACTTCTCCTGCCTTTTTGCTTTCATTAACATAATAATTCTTATGGTTTCTCAGTCATAACCAGTTTCTGCTTAAATTATCAGACTGCAACTCCCTGATACTGTGCCTTGCTCTGGCACAAAACTCCAAGGAACCATCTAGCAGCTGAATGCCTTCTATCTGTCACTTGTTCCTCTGCCTGCCTCTGACATATAGGCTGTATTTTTACTTATCCTGACAGACTGCAAAATCAATCTGAGTGAAAAAAGATTTCCCAAAACATGAAACCACATTTAGATGCAGACTCCCAGTCTTTTTCTTCCTCCACCCCCATGTAATGCAAGCATCTGAATTTGGCAGATAATAAAACCACCCTGATAGAAAACTAGGCTTTCTGACAGTGGTGAATAGACCCCAGGAGAGTAAAGAGACTTGTGCCAGCACTCAGGTAAGGTGTACAAAGACATGCACATGAAGATTGTGAGAATTGTGCTGAGTGGAGAGGGGGAACATTTATTCCTTTCCAGTGAGTCTGTACAAAGAGTTGCCAAGCATCATGTGAATCAGAAAAGAGCTGTATTTCTGAAAAGATACATCCACACAAAGTGACAAGATTTTTCAAGCTCTTCAGCTGCTGTTTATCAACCTTTAAACACACCCAGATTCTTGAAATCTTTATTGATTTTATGTATGTACCTACAGAGTTGCCTCACTCTTTAAAATCTGGCATCTTTTCTGGATTTATAAGCCTTACAATTCTGAGAGGAGTTCTTTCAGTAACGTACTCCAAGGCTGAAAATGAATTTGAAATGGCACATGGGTCTCACATAGCTTCTCTGCAAAGAATTTATCCATTATGGGAAAGAAAACGGAAAGAACATCTGGAGGTCTGTTGAAAAAATGTTAGCAAGAATTAATTCAAGCTTATTTTTCCCCCAAAACTTCATGTAGGTTAGAGTCTGAAACAATCTCAGCTGAGGCTCAAAAATAAGGTGATGCTCTCCTCACTGAATCTTCAGCTGTGTTCAAAGATGCAATGTAGGATACAGTAGGGGAAGAATAACTAGAGCAAACCTCTGAGACCACTAATTAATTTTTAATGTCTCAAGGTCTTCACCTGAAGATTTGCAGACATGCAGATTGAAAGGCATGCTTTAGTCAAAGAAAAAGGTTCTCACACTCATTGCTTAAGCAACCAGATGAGGTTCTCTGGCCTGTTACATCAATAGGCAGGCTAGATAACCTAATGGTCCCTCCTGGCCTTAAAATCTGTGAATCTAGAATTACACACCACTATAAAACTTAGGTAAGGGATGGCAGAATAGAGACCAAAGAATTACAAAGACTATTTATAAGCCTGCTACAGTCATCACTAATGTACATATAATTGGCAAAGCATTTACATCAGAGGCCAGTTGTAACACATACGTTTGAAGGCTTGCACATTTCATTATAACTGAATTACTGAACATATCTAAGCCATTTATAGTGAACTATGGCAAACTCTAAAATAAAGTAAACACATGTGCAGGGTTTATTGATGTGGTATGGCTGTTCTGATATTTAAAGGCATTATAAACGATTTGCAAGGCATTTAATAAAAGTGACCTACATTTGTATAGCGCCTTTTATCCTGAGGTATCCCAAAAATTCTGTACAAACTGCAACTGGATTACTCCAGGCTGATATTAATGTGGTTCTTCTGAAGCCAGTCGTGTTGCATAGCCATCATGTTGTAATTAGAATGCAGCTAGTCTACCCTTGCATATACAAATGGCGAAGGGGAAGCAGCAGTTGTTTCACAGGTTTCACTGGACTTCCATCCTTAAGAAACCATTGGATCATCTAATCTGATATTTCATATTACTTAGGGCATGTCTGACAAACACGCAGAGGAAATGACATTTCCTTACCTGTCTGAGCACTGCAACACTCAAATCTCACATCTAAGCTTGACTCTGAATAACACCTTTCTTATATATTCTTCAAAATCAAGGCACTGATCTCATCAATTCCATGTACAGAATCAAAATGACTTGCCCATGTCTGTTTGATATTTCCATTTCATGGACTTTCTACTTAATTACAAGATCACATTGTCCCTCTTACTTTCAGCATTGCACTAAGAGCACTTGCTGGGATGATTACTTTTAACATCTCAGTCCTTTATGTTTTATTTCCAAGACAGAGTCCCATAGCATGTGGGAATACCTTGCCTTCTTACTTAGGAGTCTTAAAACTCCATGCACTGGAAGACAACATGCCCGGATGATTCCAGTCACTCCATGATAGAATCTTGCCATCTTCATTATTTACTATTTCATTTCTTTATTACAAAACTATCATTCAAAACTCTATTTTATTATTTAGTTTGTTGAATAAAGTATTAAATGGTATTGAAGACAAAGCAGTATCTGGGATCCCTCCTAGCATGCCTTAACAACTAAATTAGATCTGTCGGTGATACAACTTCTAAATACAGCTTTTGCATTCAAACAATACTGATCTGTGCAAAAGGACCCTTCAGCCCTGGTCTCTATCTGTGTCTTGTGAAAGGAAAGATAAATAAATAGAGAAGAAATTTCCATGCACTCCACTAGGCGCTATGATTTGATTATGAAAGAATTAGGACTGGATTGAGCAAGGTGATGAGGCATTACAGAAACACCTGCCCTAGAATGCAGCTAAAGACTATCAGTACTAAGTCAAAAGCTTTGGAGAAAGACAAGTATACTGTATGAGAACACTGCTCATACCAAATAGATCAACAACCCCATCAGAAATAGATAATAGTTGACTTTTGGAGACGGAAAAAAGGAATAATTCTTTTGACCAAAGCTACAATGCGGTAAGCCACCATGGAACTGAAGAAAAAACTAACATTCCTGAAAACAGCATTATGGTATCTTTAATTGACACTAAATGGTCAGGATATAATTTTAGGTCTTCTCCAAAAACATTACCTGTAGCAGCCCAAAGCCCATAAAGCTTTGGCATTTAACACATCAACATTTTTCCCTAGGAAGGATCTTCCGAAGAAGACCTCAAACTAAGTGCCAATACCCTTTACTCTTATTTTCTGAGACTGTTGTGTGATAACATAGCATAATGCCTGTTCTACAGAGACTTGATAATGAAAATGGAATGCTGAACTTGTCCATTTTTTCAGCTCTCTGAAACTAATAAAAGATATCACTTCTCCCTGAAAACTATACCTGTTGTATTATTATGTCTTCATCACTACATTCACATTACTAATGGAGTCTGAACTCTGCTGTAGTACACAGATTGCATAGTGCTGAACTTTACTGACAATTATTGCATGTACTTACTATAACCTGCAATAAAAAAAGTCAGCATTGTGGGCAAAATTATGTGTGCTTGACCTATAATATATTCACTCTCATCTAAAGGTAGCTGTTTAGAATAGTCCTTAATTCACTGTAAGAATCTCAAAACTGGTTTTACAGAGTGAAATACTCTAAAATGGTCAAAGCATATGACAATAAAGTACCTTCTACTTGCATATTGTGAAGATCCTGTATTAAGTAACATTCATGAAGCTTTTTCCCCTCTCATTCTCACCAGGGAAAAGTATAGCAAAGCCAATATACCTACAGTGATATGAGATTATTTTATTCCATTTGGCAGGGGCTGGGGGAAGATTGCAGATTTTCCATTTTGTGCTCTTTTTAAAAAGGTTATTTCTTATATCTCTTTAGATCACAGTTACACAAACAATTTTACTGGTATGACCAAAGGGCTGTGATGTCTAGCAGGTGGCAAGAATAAGCAGCTGACGGATGTAGGCAGGCTTGGCAGAGACAGGAACAGAAACCCCTTACACTAAGCTGTGAAAGGATTTGTAAAATGGAACTGCAACCTCAGGAACTCGAACTTGCTAAATGCTAACAACAAATCAATGAGAGACTCAGGATATTCTCAGATAAACACTTTCTCTGGTGCCAAAGCTGACCTAAGAAGCTCCTGCCCTCCTCTGCACCTGCTAACTCTTTTTCTCTCCCGCCAGCATTGCCAAAAGCATCACAGAAATGTGTCGGATGAAAATGAAAACTTCTAACCCTATTTTAGATCTGGTCTACAGAGTGGCTCCACAAATTGTTGTGATGTAAGTGAAGGGCAGGGAAGTATGGGTACCTGAACAATATAATTATGACAATGGCAAATGCACATATTCTGAGTTTTGATATATTGTTTGATACCTACCATACTTCATCTGATTAAACATTTCCTGGGAGTTCATGAATAAATTCTCCTGAGTTCAATGGCCTTTGAATGAAGCCCAAAAACCAGGTACAGTGTAATAACAATTTTATCATCTTCTAAAGATTTTTTTAAAGAAAAAACACTACTTCGAAAACATTCAAACTCTCCAGAATGTAGATCTGTCTAACCGCTACTCTTTTCATCATTCCATATCATTGCTCCTTTTAAATTTCAATTTTTGTCCTTACATTTCTGTTATAATTTTATTCTGTTATTCTATCTATTATATAGATTCACGTGGGTTTACAGCTGCCTCACACAGTCTATGAAATCTCAAACACACTTGTTTAGACTATGAGCTTGTTTATTCTGGACTACCATAACTGAATACACTCCCTGAAGCTAATGTGATTAGCTTGGCCAAGCTGATTAGTAATGAAGAATGTCAGGAATTCCTCTTCCAGATGTAGCCTGTATTGCTCAGAACTTTCTCCAACAGAAGCACATTTCTCAAGCTCTACCTAACTTCACACACATGGAGAAAATCCCAAGATATAAAACTAAGGAGGCAGAAAAAGGGGTGGGAGAAGGCAGTAATTGCCTTAGATGTGTTCACACTTAACAGAATTAATGTTTGCTGATACAATAGAACCTAAAGAGGCAGGCACATCGTTTAATGTGTTAGACTTGCAGACCTTTGACTCTTTTATGGTTAATTAGCCTTTAACTTAAGAAAGCCCTGAGGTCATAGAACTTCCATCAGCTCTGAATTCAAAGCTTTGCCCTCTCTCACCCTGGCAGTTTACACTGTAATGATGATTGATAGCCAGATGAAAGCTTTAGCTGGGGCCTGTCTTTCTGCATTGTGCTGGAAGAGAAGTGTAATGATACATAGCTGCAATAGTTTCAGAAACCATTTTGGTTGATTGTGACCTTAATTACCCACTTAAGCAGGTTTTGGCCAAATTGATTTTATACCACTTTATTCTACAGCAGGTTAAAAATTAGTCCTGCAATCTTAGATGCATTTTACAAGGTTTCTATTCCCTTGTTATCTAAAAAGCCCCCAGTGAATCTGATCTCGAGCTGATACTTATGAACTCAGGTAAAAAGGAGGAATGATACGTTTTAACAGAGATAGATAACACTTAACTGCTATCAAAGTTATACTCAAATGACCAAAGATCTTCTTATATTTGGTTAATGAGAAGTATGTGAGATAGACTGCTACCTAAATGAAAGCTTTTTTTGTCTAGACCCAGGAATCATAGGCAGTTTTAAAATGCTCTTGTGATGGGAAAACTGCACATACACAGGATCAAAGTGGCTGACTTTATTGGCCTAAGTAGCATGGAGATCAAACTAGCAGAGTATTTTGATCAAGAAACACCATATTTCCCTTCAAGAAGTCCAGCATTCCCTATATCACAAAAAGAACATTATGTATAAAATCTTTCTAGACAGACAGAAAGGTAAAAAATATTATAAAGACACACTATCCTTTCTGACATAAAGAAAATCCTTCTAAACAAGTCAAGGCACAGGGAAGATAAAGACTGGACTTTCTCACTGCACATTTTTTGTGGATACAGGATAACATTGTTAAGACTGTTACAGCAGGATTTGGGCTACAGTCAATTTCAAACTTATTTTACATCCTCAGTGAGAACAAAAGTTTCCTATCAGAGAGAATTGGGGTTGACACTGCCTCCCTGTGCGCGCTCCCACATGCAGTAGGGAGGAGACATGATAAATCTATTCTAGGTCTGTTCTTATTGGTCAGACAATACGAGCAGACAATGTGTCATAGTATTCTTCCTAAAGGAGTCTTAAAACTATCTTTCACAAAAGATCAGTATTTGCACATAATCTAGCCTCCCACTGGAACACTGGCAAATCCACAGAGTTATAGGCACTTCACATCTGGGTGCCTGGTGAGACTGCTGAGCTCTGACCCGTACCATATCCAGCTGATGGCAATGCACCGTAGATGTAACTTCAATCCTGTGCAGGACACAACCAAAATCTTATGTATCATATAAATCCACAGCATTTCTCATTTCTTCACTTTAATGTGATCCCTGATTCTTAAATTTTAGCTATAAACCACTTCAAAAGCTTCTCACATAATATTGACAATTTTTTCTCATTGGGATAGGTGGCTCCCCTGGGTTATAGGCTAGGGACCAAACAGCATGTTTACTTTCACTTGTAGCCTGTTCACACAAAACTATCTGAAGGTCTCAAGCAGAAAGAATCATATACATATCCAGCTTAACCATGCACAAAAACTGTAAGACGTTCCCCAAAAATTTGCTGGCACACCAGGGAGTGTGGAAGCAAGACAGTAAGGACAGGAAAAAGAAACAATTTTGTAGGTATGGTTTTGCAAAATTGCTGTTGCTCACTGCTAGAGACACAGCAGGGATGCTAATCATGCAAACTAACTCTATAGCAAGGACATACTTTAGTTAGTGCAAGGGTCTGTACATGCATTTTCAACAAGCCTTGCTAAGCTGAAATATCTGTTCCATAAAACAAAATAGTCTCCTGATTTGTGCATGGCAAGCTCTGAATGATGCTTTTGCCACCTGTGTTTTAAAGAGAGCCCTTTCTGTTCTGCTTTATTCTACCTGACACTGATCTCCACATGGTCCTGTTCTCTGAGAGAACAGTTTTTTGATGTCAGAAAAAGGGCTACCTTATTTAGGTGCAGCTGCATGCCAGCACTTGCAGCTGATACTGCTTCGAACTCTCATCATAGCTTTCCAACTGTTCTTTTTATTCCCACTGTATTCTACTGTATTTTTCACTTCTTTCTAACTTAGCATTAGGAACTTTCTTATTTAAGGTTCTGGAACAAAAGTTGTGATTTTGCGTCCCAACAGAAAGTTACTCTAGCTATATCCTTTGCAGTCCTGATGATGAGGTTTGAAAAGAAAGATACCATGAGGGTGCTCTTACCTGGGGATTCTTAATTCTGCAGTGTGCAGGTCCTTTAAAGACTAATGTCTTTGTTGATCTAGCTTGCAATACTTAAATTTGCTAGAATTTTGCTCAGTTGTATGTGTAGTTCCTTTTGGCCAAGTATCACGAAAAAAGGTAGTCTGAGGTAGTCTGAGGTGCTTGCTCCTAAAGATACAATATTCTGTATCATGGCTGTCATAAATAATGACAGCTATTTGTAAAGCTGATCTAAACAATCCGCCCAGAGCAAGAAAGCTCTTGTTAAAACCACTAACATAGACAGAAGTTATTTTGCTGTTGTTCCCTCAGGCTGTCAGCCTCCTCAATAAAGTGCTCCGTCCTGGAAAACAATCCAATTCAACAAAAAGGCCCTTGCATCTTGCTGGCAGAACCCCATTAATATGATGCAAATCTTTGGCTCTCTCCAATGATCAGTCCACATGGAACAGCTCTTGAATGTCATTTCTTCAAAGAAATAGAAGTAGCCCTCACTAAAAGGAACAGATGTACACATATACTCAGATACTCAAGTCCCCATTTATTTTTCTTGAAAGAAGCATGGGTTTCATTTTGGATCTGCCAGAAGACACTGATATCATCTTCCCCTTCTGTTTCTACATAAAAAATTACCCACTTAGCACATTTATTTCCTGGAGTCAGTAAGGGACCCCACAGCAGACACATACAGATTAAACTGCCTTTCTATTGGAAATGTTTCTATTTAAAATGCAGTTTTTGGTTAGAGTGTTCTCACATGTGCCATTGCTTCCTCCACATAAAAGAGGGAGCTTTGATATTCTCATTCGTGAAAAACATCACCACGCATTTTAATAACCCCAGCACAAAACTGCTAAAGTTAAACCAGCCCCCTGGTCTCTATATTGTTTGATTATTGACACATGCAGTGATTCTGAAATCTGCTTGTGACTTTATCTGGATGGGATGAAGAACAGATTTGCTTAAATTCTTTATGACAGAAGCATAAGGAGTATAAAGGAGAGGTTATTTTTCCATCACAACTGTTACTAGCTTAAAAAAGTCTTCCCCAAAGCAAAGCTATCCTGTGATATCTTGAAAGAACACTACTGCACTCTTTGTTCAAAGACTCTTTAACTCTGTATCAGCAAGGCAGAATCATATTAGCTAGCCAAGGGTTCTAAAGAAACTGATCAGATTGTTTTAAATTTCAGTGAGGCTAGAGCTGGGAAAGGTTAAGATGCACCTCCCTGCAAGAAAAGTAGAACAATTTTGATGCCAGGGCAGATGAAAAAGCTACCTGTGATGTTGATAACGATTTATTGACTTGAACAACTACTTTGATGAAGCCACTTTTTTTTTTTATTCCTGCAATCCTTCTGCTGTGGGCTGGAAAGCTAATGTCAAAGGAACACAGTTGGAAAAATATTCCATGAACATAGGAATATTCAGCAGAGGGAGAGAGAGAAGTGAGTGATTGAAACCAGATGAAGCCAGCTCATGATCACAGCTTCCACTGCTGAATAATGAAGTCCATGTAAAACTTCCAGGCATTCCCTTTGCCACATGAGAAACCCCAGGGAAAGCTGAGCCTTTGTCTTCTTTTGACACATCAAGCAGTGAAGATATTATTGACTGATAGAAGGTCCACAAGGTCCATCACTCCCTTTGGCTCTGATGAATATTAGTATGTCTTGCCACTTCCAGACATGGGCCAGTTATAAGGAAATCATGCCAGAAGCCTGTTGATTGCAGATCAACAACTTACCCAGTGCTAATTGTGTTTACCTACTAGGAGTATTCTTCTCATCAAACGGCACACAGGGGAAACAACCCTGTCAAAAGCTGTAGTGTAAATCAAATGCAGTTGGGCTTATGTTTTTTTCACTGAAGCATCCAGACCCTTGTAGAATTAGAAAACAGTATGTATGCAGCCTGGTAGGTAGAGAATTATAGAGAAACTCAGCTGTTTGGGGGTTTTGCCTACACTCTAGGGCTTTAAATAATTTTGGAGGTGTCACTTCCTATGCTTTAGCTACTGCATTAAGAGCTACACAGATAATAAACTATCTAGCTGAAAGTTAACTGGCCTATGTACATGCAAGCTGCAGTCACACCCTTGACTACAAGTAGGCATACTCATAGGTTTTAAGCTCTTGGAGCTGAAATATTTTTATTTGGTAGAGCACTGCACATGGTTCATGATGAACCACTTTGAATGCTACTGCAGTACAAATGATAATGGTATCAGTGGTCACCTGTCAGCAATAACTTAGAGAAAACTAAACAGCTAATGCCTTTGGCCAATAACATGGTCTAGGGTCAGATTCAGACGACACTTTCAAAATTCTTCCTACAATTGAACAGCTTGGTGTAAGCTGGAAAATCAGTCATTCAGCTAATCCAGAAGAATTAGGATCATACCCACAAAATCAATATTAATAATAAATGTTATTCAACAATAGCATGAATATCGGGGAGAAAAGAAGGATGTTCTCCCCACACTGTCCCCTTAAAACGGCATTAAAAAGAACATGAAGAGATGAAATGTGGTATTTGTCAGAGATGTCCAGAAGAGCTTATGATATTATAATACTTATGATATTTCCATCAGTGAACAGCACTCCACAAAGATTTAGTACTTTTTGCACTTTGAAAAAGAAAATAAATAATGTCTGGAATGTTCCTCTGTGTCTTCTCCTCTAGGAAAGTCAGCCAAAAACCTTTCCAAACTTTGCTGACTTACTTCCCACTGCAGCCTTAAGTGAGATGAGAGGGTATCCTCACAGTTGTCATGCTGATAATTTGGTAATTAACAAGATTATAAGAACAGAAATTCAGATTCTAAATGGAATTGGCACTAATCTCTAAAAATAAAATATTTTACCTCAGTTTTAACCTCAAATGATAGAGTTATGGAAAGTGTATCATTTTGTTATGCAGTCGTGGTTACTTGGTGTCATGTAACCCAAACCACAAGTCACATGTAATCAAGACAGCAATTCACCTGTGAAACAAGGTGACATCTTTCTTCATTCTTGCTGTTCCTACTCATCAAGTTTTCAGCTAAAGACAACTTCAACATTCTATATTTCAAAGTAAAACTGCTGGTTTAACTTGTATCAGGGTGCTTCAAAATACCAGCTAAATTATATTCAGACAAGCTGAACAGCCTGAGTGAATAAATGCAATGCATAATGTAGACCACTCGAAGGAGTATATGAGTTGCAGATGTAAAGGTCAAGATGATAACATATTTGTGAACTACAAATAACAATTTCCTTCATAAAATAAAGCAATAGTACAATTACCAAAGTCCTATGTTCTTATAAAGTCAGACAGGACATGAGGTTTCATAAAATGATCTTGCAAGAGCTGCTTGTAATAATTAAATATTGTTTGAAAAATAGCTTTTCAGGTTGAGGCACTTGCCCACCCACCCCATAACCTTACAAGCATGTTGCTCTCAGTTCAATGACTGCCTGAAAGGGGAATGTGCTGTAAAGACTAGCTGAGACATTTGGCTTCAATGTTTTTACTGATGGAACATTACCTGAACTAAATATGTATTTTTTCATAGAATTTAAGTTGTGGTCATGACTCGTCATTTAGTATTTTCTGATTTTCTCACATTTCTCCCATAGAAACAGAGGAAAAACAACAATTATTTCCCTCTAACACACTTTTACTTATGTTTTGGGGTTGGGTTTTTTTAAGAATACAGATGTCAGGTATTCGAAAGTTAAACAGAAGCATTTTTCTTACCTTCAGGTTCACACACAAAATAAACTTGCCTTTTTTAGCTGACTGCTAGCACCAGAAGTTACTATTGAGATGTATCTTGAAAGGTGAAGACTTACACTGCAAGTGTACAAGAAAACACCTGCAGCTGAGAAGGGCTTGAAAGACGAAGAAGGCAAGAGCAAAAGGAAAACAAGAGAGGCAAGGGGATATATCCTATTCCTGCATCTCCTATTCGAGGGCGAGGGCAAGGACAGTTCCTGGAACTGACAGAGCTCAGTGGAAATTTTGCCCGTACACACCTGGAGATTCTCATCTTTCAAAAGAAGGAACAAGATTGGGTGCCTCTATTCCCACTTTCTGGCTACAAGAGGGGAACAAGTTCTGCTATTCAAGGAAGCAATATCTTATGTTTTCTTTTTGTCAACTGCCACCACCAACAGCATGTGCTCTTGCAGAAGGTGGTCCTGCCAGGCCACCTAATAGAACAGCATATGAAGAAAAGGAACAAGCTGAGAAGTATTCAGGGGAATGCGGCTGGAAGTTACAATACTAAAAATGCCTGGTCCTTATGCACTCTGATGTTCTGGCTATGTTTTTGTTCTTACTAATCACTGCAGGGGACAACAAAAACTACTCCTCTCAAACTCCACTAAAAATCCCCTCTTCAATCTTAAAAACCATCTGGGTTGAATGCTGCCAGATTTTGTTTGTTTGTTTGTCTATTCATTCATTCATTCATTCATTCATTCATTCATTCATTCATTCATTCATTCACTCCATTCATTCATTCACTCATTCATTCTTTCATTTATTTAAAGATGGACAGGATATTTAACCAGCAAGAATGGGAAAAAGAGATGCAACCAAGAACTCCAAGCTACATCCCAAGAGACAGAATCACAGAATTGTTGCAATTAGAGCAAAGTCCCTACTGAGTTAGCTCTTACCTCTTCAGTTTCCAACAGGAAAGTCAGAGCATGGTAAACCAATGTTGGGAGGCATTGAAGAGAAATATATAGAAATATATATGTGGGGGTTTTGTTTGGGTTTTTTTGCAAACTGATGCTGCAACTCTTGTATTGACAGCAAGTTACCATAAATCAGTCTTAGGTACGTCACAAGAAAAACAGAGAAATACAAGATTGGTTTCTCCTTCTTAGTATTGCTTTCTGAAACCCAGGGATATGACTCCAAATTTGCCCTGGACTCGAAGACGGACATCTTCCAGCACTGTTACAAAATTTCTGGGTACAAAAAGTAGCAACTGGAGATAGGAAAACTTAGTGAGTTATCTAACTCACCTCCACACAAATACAGAATTACACAAACCTCTAATGTAGTCTCCGAGGTATGAACTACCTTGACTGGGATGTCTGTGGTATTTCTCTATATTTATTACCATCCAATAATTTGCCACAATGTGGACAAAAGGTGATAAAATCCATGTTGAGAGTTCTTAGAACATTTTTGATTTGGGTTAGAAAGAATCTGCAATTTCCTAAACACCACTTAAAATAAGACACAGGAATACCAATCTGCTTGCATACAAACCATCACCTCAAAGGCATTTTCCAAAGGCTTCCATCTTAGTTTCTCTGAAGCAACATGTATGGGTTGTTTGTTATGTCAGCAAACTTTCAGCAGCACTGGCATATTCAGTATGTGTGCCCCATTCCCATGACTCAGGGTGCTACCATTAGGTCAGGTCAGGTCACAGATGCCAACCCCTACATTCACTGTTCTCCCGTGACAACAAATATTTGCACCTGTGGTTCATTGATGATGGATTCTGCTTTGTTCTATGTCATAGCTAAAACAGGAAAGAGGAAATCCCTGCCCCATCCTTTTTTCCTCTCTTACCTCATTTTCCTCTCCCTACCCTGTTTGGAAAACAGTCTAGCTTGAAAATATCTATAAAAACTAATTCCTTCCTGCTGGTCAAAAGCAATGGAATCATTTCTGCTACTGCAACAAAGGCAGCAAGCAGATAGTGAGGACAACACACTCATTTGCAACCAGGTATCATTGACATCAATGGCAACGCTCTCCTTCACTTTCTGTGGCAACAGTGTGGATCTCAGTGCAGAGGCAAATATTCTCTTTACTCCACGCTATAGTAAGCTCCACAAGAAGCAGCATCTTGCAGTAGTGGAAAGATTAATAAAGAAGGCACAAGGAGAGATATTTCCAAAAGTAACAGATGTTCCAGAAAGAAAGTGATGGATTTCAAGTCAAGAGTACTATTGCAAAGTAGAACTGACCAGAAGTACTCCAATTTTTCCTCAGAACTTACTGATTTAGTTAAATTTAACTGATTTAGTTAAAATATTCTGCATAAACAGCTTTATATCCCAGTCCCTGAAAGTTTCCTGTTATTTTGGGACAATAGTTTCTGAGGACACAAAATTATTTCCCAGAACTGAAATTAATTTTCAGAGACAGCTTTATTGCTGGCAGATCAGATATGCTAAAATCATGAGTCATGAACTTGTGGCCCTAAAACTGTATTCTGGGAGTGTTAAAAACTGACATTAAATGCAAAAATCATTCTTAATTAATTTGGTTTTGAGCTTTGAGCTATCAGACTTCAATTGTGTCAAGCTGTGCTGTACATTTTTTTGCACCAAGAAAAGCAGGATATTATTTAAAATAACTAGAGATGAAATTTCATATGACTGTGGGAGCTAAAGAAAGACACCTTGACAAACATGAAAAATATAATGAAGCTATTCAATTCCACAGAAACAAGATGCATCCAGACAGCTGTGGAAGATCAGCCCATATAAGTTTGTTTTATATTAGTTAAATAAAAATCTATAAATAACAAAAACAATGCCTCAGAAAAATAACAGGGCATCCTTTAAACGGAGCGCACATCCACCATTTTTACTAGGGGATTTAAGAAAATTTGAGCTATCTGGATGCCTGTCTCTTAAAAATTGTGGTAGCTAAATACGCAGCCATGTCAGCACATGGAAAGAGAATTTCATTCATGTAAGATCTGGCTTCATCTCTACTCATTAATGTTTTCCTGGAAAGACTGCTTAGTCAAGATTATGAAATAACATTTAAAATATGGTCTTGTTATTGATCTCTGTCATCCTTTGACACAGCGATTAATTCAGGTTACCTTGAATTTAAGTACACAGTTCCAACAAGCAGGTAAACCATACACATCTGCAGTAATCCTGGCAAATACAAGCCTGGTTTTTAAAAGATACTGCTGCCAGGCAGTGACATGGGAACCATGTCCACCATGTGAACAAGTTCAATCAGTCTGAATCAACAGATTCTTACACCTTATAGGGGTCAGGAAGGGTGACATCTTGGTGGTATGCCTGGAAAGAGACACAGGGAAAAGCAGCTGCCTGGAACTGGTCAGTAACAAGTAGGTACTACTTGGAACTCCTAGTGTTGTAGTTTTAATTAAATGGGAAGGATTTTTGGTGATTTTTTTCATACCACCCCATGCTTCAGAGTGTGGGGGACCTGTGTGAGCTGAGCTGGGGAGGGACTATCCCCAGCACCTTGGGACCTGACAGAAAGGGAAGGTCCCTGAAGTGAAGCATTGTGAGAACTCAAGAGACAGGGGAAAGAATCCCCAGTGTTTCTGGAACTCGCTGTCTTGTTCCTAGATATAGATGGTGAGGGAATGGAGCCTGCAGGCCCCACTCTGGGGACTTTGAAGAGTTGCTCCAGCCTCATGCAGCACCGACCACCTTCAGAGTGGCTTTTCGCTGGCTCTTGTTGCAAGCTCTCTCACCGCAGCTCTCACCACCAGCTGCCTGAAGGTGCAAGTGCCGCTGCCGCAGCCATACTGATAGCTCGGGAATTTCCCTTCCAGGAGTCTCACAGCTGTCACTGTGTGGATTGAGACTGTCGGCCCCAGCTGAGTCATCTTGGTGCGACCAGCCGTCGCCGATAGTTTGGGATTTTCCCTTTTGGGAGCTGCATAGGGCGCTGCTGCCACATGGTGCACAACCACCTGGTCCCAGCACAGTGCTGGGTCATCCCAGCCCCACCATTCTCATTTCACCTGGTTTGCTACATTGGAATCCACACCACTGCCCTGGTGGCATAAGAATTCTTTTCAAATGAGATATCCTTCCAGGTTGTGGGTTAACCTGGGGGGGAGGGAGTGGCTAGATGATATTTTCTGCTATTGTTTCTTTTGTTTGGGTTTGTTTCTTTCCATTTTTTAGTAAAATTGTTATTTTTCCTTCTTCATTCAGACTCCTTATAATTTCTACTTTGTCGATATTTGGGGAGAGGGAAATAAAAGAAAGAAAAAGGAAGGTTTATCTCACTAGAAGTCACTTCCTGAACATATTGGCATTAACCAAGACAGCTAAGTAGTCTTGGACTCTGTTGTGCTAGACTGCACATACAGACTTCAGCAGAGGAAGAGCTCTACAGAGATTCTCGTCTCCAAATGTGAGATGCACACAGAGTGAAAAAGGAAGGCAACGCACAAAGATAAGTGGGCTGAAAAAGGGGGCTGAAGGAGTTACAGGAGTCAAAGTATTCTCTGACTTGAAACAGTAGTATGGCAATTGTATTCAATTCCCTGCCCTGAGCTAGACTTTACAAATGATCAAAGATTGCTGTTTAGCACCTACAGCCATTCAGATCCCACTTTCCACTGTGGATCTGGGTCTAACCTGCCGTATACTGTGGTGATGATCCTCAGTCAAAGGACATCCCTGCTGGTGCTCAGGCCTCATAGCTGGCCAGTCTGGGCAGAGATTGTTGTTCTGACACCTTCCTGCCACTGGTGTGGAATGTACTCTGGAAGGCCAGAACTAGGATTATTTTGGAGACAGAGTTACCCTGGAAAGGACAGACCAAGTACTGTGCATTTCGTAAACTATTGCCAAAGTCCTCTTAAACTTATTCATCAAAAGCTGGTTGGGGTTTTGGTTTTGTTGGTTTTTTGGGTTTTTTTTTAGCTGAAACCACCTGAACCTCCTCACCATAAGTAGGGGGTGAGTAAGCAAGAGGGAGGGAAAAGCCCTCATTACCTTGAATCTCAGCTCAGGCACTAACCACAAAAAATAATCAACCATTGGGTTTAAAGGCACAACATCCCAATGTAAATATTGATGTTTTGCAGTACAAGTAGCTATTGAGAGATGAATAGCAAGAGGAACAAATTCAGAGGCCAAGCAAGTTAGTAGACATCGAAGGAGGCTGATTTTACCCTCCCTTATATTGTTACAAGCTCTCTTAATTTCATGGGACTAATTCTTAACAGATCAAGGAGAATCAGAACAGTGCTCTAAGCCTGAACTAATATTCTGGATGTCTCAGTCTGTCTGCTCAGCAGGTGTACACCAGTACAGCCCCACAAAGCAACGGGTAACATTCCCTGGTGGTGCCAATCAGCATGGCAGCACTCACATCACTGCTGATTTACTCCGAAATTGAGGACCTGTATGTAGGTATTTCAAGTTTCTGATGCCTTTCTTTTGTTAAAATGCAATTTGTTCAGTTACAGGGTCATGGAGAACAGAGGTGGAGGAAAGCATTTTAAGCTCTCCCTTTTGTTTTGATGCATTGTAACGAAGTGTCTCTACTTGTTTTATTCCTCTCTAAGGACTTCTCCATTTTCAGCATACAAGTGTTAGAAGGGATATGTAATTAAAGCAAAACATTAAAATGTCACGTAGTGATTAAAAATAAAGAGCCACTGTGCTGTTCGACAGTGTTTTTCCATATATGCAAGCCAGGCAATCATTGGCATATCCAAGCCTGACTTTTGGAAAAACAAAATCCCCCTCGTCTTCAGTGCTGCCTGCAGCCCTGCTAAAAAAAAAAACAAACAAAAAAACAAAACAAAACAAAACAAAGAACATGTGACCACCTGCGTACATAAGCAGAGATCACTCTGAATGCAAAGACATGCATCTTTTTGTGATGCATGCTGTGAAAAATTTTGGGGCAAGGAAGAAAAATATTATATTAACTTAGTAATGAGGAGTTTTGACAGCTAAGGTAATACATGATAATATGGACTGAACAGCAGTCCATTGTTTGAGAGCAGAATGGAGCCCTGTATGGGATCACTGCTGGATTCTGTACACCATGGATGGAAGGGAGGACTTACACTCTGGATTTGGGGGGTGGAAGAGTGCTATGCATTTCTTTTACAGTTTTATTGGCCTTGCATACAGGTCAGTAAGTCACACACTCAAACACATGCACACACTGCAGCACAGACAATCTGTCAGAGCTGCAAGACAGCTTGTGTAAGTTGAAAGTTTAATGAGTGCCCGACACTAAGCTAACAAGTTTTTCAAACAGTGGCTAACAAAAGCCAGGGATCCAGGACACTGCATTTGGTGCCAAGATATTTGTCTTAATATTAACAAGGACTGAATTCAGCCAATAAAAGAGGAGGAAAATAATATCTTCTGAAAGTGTTGAAAGCCAAATGGTTCAACATATTTGAAACAACATATGTGCTCAAACAAGAGAGATATTTTTTAGGATAAGAAAGAAAATCCATAAATATGAAGGAGAAGTAAGTGGTTAGCAACACAAAAATTTCAGCAAATACACACATAGCTAAATTTCTCTTCTATCCTTCATCTTTAAAACTTGACATAATATTAGCTGTGGAGTCTTTTTTAGTACAGCAACCCAGACCCTCCAAGAGAGTCACATGACATTCCCACAAAGATCATGATAAAATATTTTAATAAGAGTACTCATTTTAATATTAGTGAGGATCTGAATCTCACTTCCTAGTTAAGTAAAAAAATGTTATGTCCTTCACTACACCTCCTTGGCTACTTTTGAGGATTTTAGGATCCAGGCTTAGAATGTTGAGATACACCAATAGTGGATGATCTACTAAGGGGTTAGAGGAGACTACACCAATAATAGGCACAGAGAGGTTGACAATGGTGCTGAGGGGTATCCCACAACTTCCACAGAAGAGAACAAATAGATTAGGACTCTTCAGGTTGGAAAAGTTACGATCGATGAGAGATTTGCTATAAGTTTGTATAATTATGAAAAATGTGGAGAAAGCAAACAGGGGATTCATATTCTTTTATAGAAAAAAATTACATCCCTCATAATTAAATTAAAAGTCTTTTGAAGACTTGTCTATGTCTAAGGACATACCTAATACATACAAGTACTACATAGTAAATAATTCAATTGTGAAACACATAGGTGGAGGTCAGGAGCACTACTGACTCTGAGAAAACATGTTCGTGTTAATGGACAACAGATCATATATCAGGCAATAAACATGTCAGCCTGAGTACAAACTTTAACTCAAGAAATTCTTAAACTCCTGATGACTAGAAACTGGGACAACAAAAAAAGCTGATGTTTATCTCATACTTGCTCTGCTTTTTTATATTCATGAAAGCACAACTACCGCCCCTATATGTCACTGATGCAGTGATTAGGAAGAGCAGAAGGAGCTATCCCTTCCATTACACTCCTGACTCTAACCCCTACAAGTAAATTGGGCACCACTGTGCAACTCCAATGAGTTAATTTTGATTAACATCAGATTAGGAAGAGAAATTTCAAGCTTTGCATTTTGCTTTCTCAAGCAGCTGGTAAATTCTCCAGAGTTTTATTTTTCAAAGGTGAAACCTTCAGAAATAGACCAAGTGAACTAGAATTTGTCGTTTAAAGAGTTATCAAGCAAGGCATAAAGAATGGCTCTTATCTCACCCACAAACAGTATGAACGTTCAAAAGTACTGTAATCAGAACCGAGATGAAAATCCAAGAAATTTTCAAAGAGGCAAAGGCAAAAGCACAGAGTGAGCTTCTTCCGAGGCTGTTCTGTTGTTTATGTGCATATTACAATATCACGAACTATGAAAAACTGGAGTAAAATTTGAAAGTCACAAATTCAATTCACTATTTTACTTTTTAATTTAATTTGGACAGCTTTTTCAGCAGGCTTAAAAGCATTTCATACTGAAATTTGAAGCAACATGACCTGTAACCCTAAAGTCATCTGAAGTTTTGTATTCTGCATACTCACCTAATTCCACTTTATTGTCTAGTCTGAAACACACAGTTTCAGATTCCTAAATGATTTAAATATTCATAGCAACATTATATACAGGAGTTAAAAATCTGTTCAACATATAATCAGAGCACTATATTTCTTCATCCCTTTCCTGCTCCCCAACACAGAGGTGGATAAACAAATAAGTGTACAGAATCTTGGAAAGGCACTGCCAGTCTTTTTATTGTTTCAGTACTTTGCAAAATGATTTCCCGAAGACATAGTGCTTCATCCCTTACAAGAATTCTTTTCAGACTGCCTAGGCTTACCTATTTAGATACATAAGTGATCCGTACCAGCACCACAAATATTCTAAGAAATAGAGATTGAGCACAAGCCACAGACCACTAATAAAATTCACTCTTGTGAGACCCCACTTGGAGTGCTGCATCCAGCTCTGGGACCTCCAGTACAGAAAGGACATCAGCCTGTTAGAGTAAGTCCAGAGGAGGGTCACCAAGATGATTATAGGGATGGAGCACCTCTCCTGTGAGGAAAAGCTGAGAGAATTGGGATTGTTCAGCCTGGAGAAGAGAAGACTCTAGAGTGACCTTATTGTGGCCTTCCAGTACCTGAAGGGAAACTATAAGAAAGATGGAGACCTTTTGCAAGGATAGATAATGGTAGACAGGGGGTAATGGCTTCAAACTGAAAGAGTTAGGTTTAGATTAGGTATTAGGAAAAAATTCTTTACTGTGTGGGTGGTGAGACACTGGAACAGGTTGTCCAGAGAAGTTGTGGATGCCCCATCCCTGTATGTGTTCAGGGTAAGGTTGGATGAGGCTCTGAGCGACTTGGTCTAGTGAAAGGTCTCCCTGTCCGCAGCAAGGGTTTTGGAACTAGATGATCTTTAAGGTCCCTTCCAACCCAAGTCATTCCATGAGTCTATGATTCTATGATAATACAGTGTCTGTGAAACATGGTGAAAAAAACCTCCTTTATGTATCTGGCATATTTGCTGAAAGATACATAAAGTGTGCCCAATCCAAAGTACAGTTGTCTTAACAGTCTTCTGTGATGTCTTCACAGCATCCTCTTTGGAGGAAAAGATGTATGCATAGGCTCCTGGTAACTTTTTCTCTGAAGTTCAAATATAATAACAAACCTAGCACAAGTTATGGCTGCTGCCATCATAATCAGTGGCAGGTTCACCCTTGAAAAAGGCTTGCAAATGACTGTACCAGTGAAAATACATTCATGTGCTGATCCTATGTTAGGACTTGAAATGTTATCAAAGTCTCACCTCTCCAAACTTACATTGAAAATGAAACTATACCTAATTCCAGAAGCTAAATGAGATTAAGCTTCTTTATAGTTGAAAAGGAGACCTCAAATTGCACTTGGGATTCAAACCATGATTTTCTTCCTCTGATTCTACATAGTAGTATCACCCTATTTCTAAAGACGTTATACATCAGATGAAATCTTAAACTGTGGCCACAAGTTACTGAGAAAGTTCTTAGACAAGAGTCAAATTACTAATACAATGTTCAATTAAATTTTCAAACATTTTCATATGCCTGACATGATTAGAAACCATGTAAGTTTGCTCCAAGCCTAGACAATTTACTCAGCTAATAGGATTAAAATATATCTGTCTCCATATCCAATTGTGCATGAGAAATGATGTAGTTGAGAATACTGTTTCTTTGACTCATTAGCCTTCATGGCCAGGTAGCAGTTTGCAGTCACGTCATCTGAGGATGTTTGTAAGAATCTCTATAAAAGCTCCTAGCCTGTTGGTATACCAAGACCATAGTCTAAATTACTGACAAATATTGCCACATTGATCGCCTGTGATCCCCCACATTTCTCTACAATGCAGTAAGTTCTCATAATTTTTGGTAATTGCTTTCAACTTCTTTTCTTCAGCTTTCCTTAAATCAAATAATGTGAAGAATGCATACTAGCTCTTGTAACTTTGTAGAAAACCAGGGATCTTTTGGTAATTTTTGACAAATACCCTCTTGAAAATATGCTGAACTCTTTGTAGACACAGCCATTTCAAATTATTCTTGGAGACAAGACTGGGTTCTTTAGTGAGGGAAAGAGGAAATGCAGGAGAGAGAGAAAAAGAAAAGAGAGTTGTTTAACAGACACTATTAGCAACACTCAAGCCATGAAATACCTCTAAAAGATTAAAGTCAAATCTGACAAGGCAGAAGCTTCATCCATAAATTAAACAAAATTTTGTTATCCCAAATCTATAATCCAATTACAAAACTATGTAATTTCTACCTTCTTGTATGAATCTAACATCTGGAAACTACCAAAAGTACCAACAGATGTCTAAATGCTTTTGAAAATAAATGCCCTAGGAAAGTACTAAGGATTAAATGGAATGGATTTAAAGTAAATTCCTAGATCAGCCTGAGTTCAGCAACCTTTCATTTAAAAAGTTATTCTACAAAGAAAATGGAAATATCTAGGGTGTCTTGTAAGTGAAGCCAGAGCATTTGCAACAGCTGTCATGCCATTAGGCAACTGAAAAAAAATATGTAAAAGGAGATGACTGAAAGAATTACTCCACTGAACAAGTTGAGAAAGACAAAACTTTTGTGATCTATTTGTGATCTACTAATGTGAGCAGCAAGCTAAAGAAAGGGAAAATACTTGGGACTTGTTCCCAACTATCTGATAACATAGTAAGAATCATACTTATACAAATGATTTATTTGTACTCAGAAAAAGGAATTTGACATGAAAATTTTTCTGCAGTAGCTACTGAACTCTAAATTTACATATTATTCAGGAATTATTTCATGTTTTATTCATCATTATTTCAAATTTTAAGCCACACATTTTAAGAAAGAGACACTGTCTTTTTTTTTTTTTTTGTGGTTTTACTGCACTTAACACAAGGGAGACCTGGTCTATGATGAAGACATATAGATACTCTAACAGTGAATCATCATTTTCATGCTACTCTTTTTCCTTTACATTAATAGAAACAGTAAGATAAAAGCATCCTGTGTTGGCTCCATGAACAAAGTATCAGTCTTATAAACTTAAATGTGTAGTACCTAGAAAACAAGTAGCAAGAGTTCTACAACTTAATGGACAAAGCTTTGTTAGAGCCCATTGGCATCTTGCTTTATTATCAAATATTGCTTTATTATAAAATACTGCCTTATTAACAATAATGCAAGGAAGATGTTCTATATCTTCAGCAACACTGAGAATCAACAGTTGCACTTCTCTAAATATTAGTGGTTTGCATTTTGAAAACAATTGCTTCCCAGCAGACTGATCCTCCCTTTTAATACCAGACATGAAGACAGTTGTTGACACTACAGGGCAGAAAACTTTTAAAAGCAAGAAATGGAAAGATTTCTGAACAGCATGAAACTGACCTGATAAAACTCATGGCCCCAGAAGGTCACAGAGTGAGAGTAAGTAGTGCAGGGTACTAAAGAAAGGCTTGGATCGTTTTATGACCATTCACATCTTTAGCCATGTTAGGCAGAGATAATGATTGCACTAATCAGACCAAGCTTCAGGGCATAAACTGTCTGTCTGTGGGCTGTATCCACCACAGATTACTTGCCAAAATAGGATTCTTTCTCTTTCTCCCTCTCCCACCTCATAAAGTTTTGAACAATTAGCCTTCTACATTAACTGTCATCCAGTTCTTTCTCCAGTGGTGGGCACTAGCTAGTGCCAGAGACACTGGACCCAATTTCTTCAGAAAGTGTGGTTTCTGCGGTTGAGACTTTCCAGTGTGACACTAACAAAGACAATGCACCGGCAGGACCTGTGGAGGTTGGGAAAGGGCTCAGCTCAGAACACACTTGCATCATGAATGCTGTTTGCAGCACATGCAACCTTTGAAACAAATTTATCACGGTCTTGTAAAAGGTTGCATTATATTTTCCAGGATAATTTGTGCCAAAATTTTTGTCACTGTCAACTCTCAGAATTTCTCTGCCCCACCCTTCTCATCCAAGTTTTCATTGGAAAGACTACAAAGGTGATGTAGTTAGAAAAACCAGCTACAGACACATTTATCATTGTTTTATGGACCACCACTGGTCCATAAAACATAGTTTAGGAATTGCTGGCCTAAAGCATTACAGAAAAGCTAGGAAATAGCAACTATTAAATCTGTGGATTTAAACTATGAGAATAATAGTTTTGGCAAATCTCAGTCTTCTTATTTTGACCATAAATGCTCTACCAACAAATTGTGACTTAGTTTATTTATTATTCACAATTGCTGGGCAAATAAAATCCACATGTCCCTAGACTTTACTAGCATAAAAGATCTTGATCTCAATTTCTCTGCTAACGTGAATTGGAACAGTCACTGTGTCATTTCAAGTAGGTAAATATCATATTTAAATCAGAGCTCTGGGTTGCTGGTCAGTTTCTGACAGTTTTACAAGAAAATCCTTGTCAGTAGCTATTTCCTATCTTTTATCATAGGGAAACAGGGCAAAATGGTTTGATTTGATGACCATTTGCATACTGAACTGATGAATAATTTGTGCATTAGATGACTTGCCTACTGGAAATCAATGTCAGACATGACATTACTGTATATGAGATCCTCTTGGTTTTCAAGTCCATACTTGCACATTTAAGACAATTCCCTCACAATTGCTCCTTTATAAAACTGACATTTATGGCCCTAGTCCAGTGTTCTACTGGCAGGTAACTAAATGTCACACCTGTTCAAAATAATTGTTTTCTGTTTAAAATAATTGTTACGATGAAGCTGAAACATTCTGTGATTATTTAGATGGTGCCAAATTAGAAGCTGTCAATTTTTACCTAATTTTGCTTTAGCAGTTGTAATGCTCTTTATATTATGCCTACTTTCACTGCAGCTTCACAGCATATTCTGAGAATATCTTGACTATTTAAATGTTTTTTCACAGTAATGAAAATATCATTATGTTTCCATATGCCATATGTTTGCTCTTCTGCATAGGAGCGTTATGGTGAAATCATTTTCCCCTGCATCTGTCATAACTCAGTGCCTTCTGTAGGGCTAGCACTTAATCT
Organism: Xenops minutus; assembly: GCA_035221455.1. Lineage (NCBI taxonomy): Eukaryota > Metazoa > Chordata > Aves > Passeriformes > Furnariidae > Xenops > Xenops minutus. Next base: position 16,891,925 of record JAWWEE010000159.1, on the reverse strand, counting down.
TGAGCAAGGACTTGGGAAATAAGAGCCAGAAAAAGGAGCAAAAATATTCTAGAAAATGGAAGAAATATTTGGTGACATAGATTTTCATCCTCCTCCACTATTTTGCCTGCGTCTATAATGGGATGCTGCAGTTTTGACTTGCATTGCTTTACATTACAGTAGTCTCTTCCTCTCCCATTTTGGCACAAGTAAACAGAAGAGCAAATGGAAAATAACGGACTACTTAGTCACAAAAGATATTTCAAACATCCCATAATATGTGACCACATAAAAACTGTTGACCATAGCAGATTATGGTCCCATAAATTTTCCAAAAATTTTCCATGGCTCTAGATGAAAAAAAAGAAAGGAAAGGAAAGGGAAGGGAAGGGAAGGGCAGGGAAGGGAAGGGAAGGGAAGGGACGGGAAGGGAAGGGAAGGGACGGGACGGGAAGGGACGGGA
>JAWWEE010000159.1:16852271-16891383 GCA_035221455.1 Xenops minutus | reverse complement strand
AAAGAAAAGAAAAGAAAAGAAAAGAAAAGAAAAGAAAAGAAAAGAAAAGAAAAGAAAAGAGAAAAGAAAAGAAAAGAGAAAAGAAAAGAAAAGAGAAAAGAAAAGAAAAAGAGAGAGAAAGTTTTGATATCATTGTAGTGGGTTCTTGTTGTTTGGGGTTTTTTATTTGGCTGGGTGGGCTTTTTGTTGTTGTTGTTTTTAATACAATTCTGTAGTTTTCTTTCTGGCAGAGAGCTGAAATATGTGAGCCCAGAAGGATTTTGGTATTTTTCAAATGACTGAATTTTTATTATAATAAGCTCTGGTGATACAGGATAGCAAAAAGATTGTTTTGTTCCTTGAATTTTGATTAGAGGATAAACATTCTAATGAAATCTTGTAAGTTGTTCTTGGAGCTACATCATCACTATTTGGTTTAAATTTTATTCTCTAATTTCTTAGCTGAAAGTTACTTCAACAAAAAAGATGGGAATTGGTCCAAGAGCCAACGTCAGGTTGAAATAAAAATGTGCTAGTTTATGGTATTGCTGAATTATATGGGAGCCCAATAATATGAAGAATTGCACAGACACATAACAAGAATCCTTTCCCTAAAGAAGTCTGTGTGAGGTCAGGAAGATGAATAGATGGAAATAGAAGCCTTATCTCCTGACATCTGGTCCAGTACCCTTCCCCAGGACTTATCTCAAATGATGCCTTTCTCCCATCTTCAAATTTCTGTCTCTGTTTTTTTCAAGTGAGCACTGACACTGACACACTGGAGCAGCTTGGGGTCAAGTCAAACAGGCTCTCCTCTGACAGCAGTCAATGCCACATGTATCCAAGAGACATTTTGATGTTAAATGTCTTAAAATAAAAATCATTAAAACCTTCTGACAGGTTTCGTCATGTGCCTTTTTACTGCTTCATTATTGTTCTTTTCTTTCTCATTTCGCTGTAAGGTAAGCTGCAGGAATGTGAGCTGCTCTGTCTCATGAGTGACACAAGAAGGCAAGGCAATGCTACAGTACAATACCCTTTCAGCATGTCCTAAGGGTCTGTCTCTACTTTCTACTTGCATGCACTGGATTCCTGCTACAGATGGTGGCTATCACACAGGATAAGCCCTCCCAGTAGTGTCCCTGCTGCCATTCACAGAATCATAGAATTACTAAGGTTGGAAAAGACCTTCAAGATCATGAAGTCCAGCCTGTGACCAAATGCCACCGTGTTCACTAGACCATATTCCACACAAAGGGTTAGTTTTGTGAAGATTTGGGGCAAATCCAAACTTCTGCTATTTTCCAGCTTCACTTTGTACACAAGAGGTTAGAAGAAGTGAGGACCACAGAGGAAAAGACTTCGAGATTCATGACAATCACAAGAAATTACAATTTTTTTTTTCTAGTTGCACTAAACCATATTTGAAAAAGAAAGACAGAAAAAATAGACAAACAATCAGCTAATGGTACCAGCTTTCAGGGAATTCTAATTTTGAATTGGATTGGTATTGGTAACTTAGTTTAAATATATGTTCACTTCAGGTAAACAAAAATGGGCTATAAATTAATCTCTGCAGTCTCTCTGAGCCTTCCTCAGTCAGGTAGTTGCTTGTTCATGCAGTTTGTATTCACTGTGGTCATACAGCACATCATTCTGTTTCAAAATTTCACTCTCGGCTTGGTACATGCATTCTGGTATCATTACACATGCATTGAAGGTCATGAAGCTTTTGTGCCACTAGAAACAATGGGCAAACAAGTGTTGGGAAATGCCTTGCTTTCCTGCATGCACATACATGCCTAAGTTTACTTCATGGCCCAGTTTTGCCAGTACTAAAATTGAGATAACAGTACTGTTCTGTCCTTCAGGGCTGCTGGGGATGGAGGCACAAGAGACTCTGTGTTGGTCACATAGTGCAGCTACTAGGATCTATTAGTTCAGAAGAATTTTCCCTTTTAGAAGGGTAGCTGAAGTAAAACCATACAGCCCTGGATTTGGGATTGGCCAGGGATCTAAGTCTCATCACAGTTCCAGCGTTAGGGCTGAGCCTGCAGCAGCAGCTGGGCCAGGACTCTAAATTCCAAGCTCACTGTAGAGGTCATGTCTCTTTGGTTTTGGTGTGGGTTCATCTCTACTTCACCCAAACCAACCATAGAAAGTGATGAAAGACACACAGTTGGCCACTGCAGCACAGACACCATGGCTGGAAGAAAAGAAGATGAAACCCAATTGCTCCAGCTCAAAAATAAGAAAGTCTCCTTTAGTTCATACAGTCTAAAGGCCGAGACTTAATACATGGCTAATGTGTGCAAGGAGAAGGGCAATGAAATACACATGCAACCATCCATTCCCTGCTGTTCTGTGTCCAACAGCAGACTCCCAGTCAGGGCATGTATGTTTTCTCCTCTGACTCTGCCACTCTACTGCTGAACGATGCCACTCTTCTCCATCAGTTCTACTTAATCAATACATACACCAGTGCGCAGAGTAGAGACTTCTCTGTGCTTTTTCCCCTCATCCAGGAATTTTGCAAACCCATTCCCTGGCTTGTCCAGATGCAAGTAAAGCTCTTCCCTTTATAAAAAACTAACAATAAAAAAGCTGCAGTCACAGAACTTTGTTGATTCTTCCTGTGCCATGTTAGACTGCAGAGGGTTTCCAGCAGCCTTTGAAAACCTGATGCATGGATTAGCTACATCAGCACACAAAGCCCTTCACATACACTGAAAAAAAGAAATTCTGGGTTTTTTTATTGTAAAAGACCTGCACTGTCACTGTCTAGATTTACCAGGCACCCATTCCATTTCAGTGCATCACAACAAATTTAACTTAATGCATCTTAACAAATGAATGCTCCCTAAATAATATACCATCAACAGGGCTTCATAATTTCAGGCTCACTGCTTCTGGGAGAATGTGACGTTAGTCAAGCTCAAATCCCTAGGCATAGCACTAAAAAGGAGCACTCATTGCAGTCAAACTAAAGGTAGGACCATGCTCCAAGTTTTAAAGCACTTTGTTGGCTTATCAAAAAATCTCTTTTTTTTTTTCCCCTTTGCCTTCTGGGAGGCTTTTTTGGGGAAGAAAAAAAAGTGTGGCAGGACCCTCCCTCAAAATGTTTACTAAAACAAAACAATAACAAAAGGCTACAGATTCTAAATTAAATATAAACAGCAATATTAACTTATTCCCAGTTTGGGGGGAAATATGCACAATTGTTTATAGTTAAAATTTCCCAGATGGCATTTCAGAACTTGCTATTCTTCTGGCACTTCTTGTCACAGAGGCAGGAAAAAGAAAATGGATTTTTACAGGCCCTCAGTAAGTAAATGGTATGACACAGATAGCAACCATGCATGCATATATTTAATCACTTAATTCTTTGATATGCAGTTAAGCAAATCCAAATCAGTCAGGATAATGGACTCCGAAACCAGTGGAAATATTTATATTAATTAAGCAGCCAGTCGTTACTTAGCTAGAATTACTTCATACACTTTATCACAGACTAGGGCCTCTTTCGGGTATCACTGGCTATTTTTACAAGCAAGAAGTTCTGAAATACTTTTCAAAAGGTAGGTACTAATTTCTTGGACAGCCTGAGACTGATGGAATCAGCCTTAACCACTGAAGTATATTTTAAACAGAGATCATTTCCTTGGGGACTTGCAAATGTTTGACATGAAAGATATTTTTTCAAAGACGAACAGAAGCAGCCATACCATTAGGGGCTCTATTGAGAGGCAGTATTCAGAAAAACAAATATAAAAGACTGTCTTCTTGTACAGCTCAGGTTCAGTGATAACCTTTCACAGTGCCCAAAATGTATGCTCAACTGGCACTTCCCAGCAACTCTGTATAACGTCCACAACATAAATTGTCCAATTCCATGAAGCTTTATGCGGCTAGCTAAGGAACCTGGATTTTATGTGTTTTTCTTCCCAAGACTCTGTGCAGCGTATAAGTTAATGCTCCTATTTCAGGAGTTGGTTACAGAAGTGTCTTTTCCACTTTTGATACTAATACCACCGTTTTGACAACTCTTTTTTGTTGGAATTTGAAGTCACCCGTTATGATAAGTTTATACCCAAACTTCAAGCCAAAGCTCTTGCTCCTCTTCATATGGACTTGAAAGAAAATGCTTTGCTGTTCTTTAGGACCTTCTGATCTGGGTACAAAGACATAATGTCAGAGTTTTGAGACTTCACATGGGCAGGGATTATTATTCTGTGTTACAAAATGACAAAAAGGGCAAGTTCGATCTGGGGTCCTGTGAAGCACATTTGTTTACTGCTGCTGCAAATTCCATGTGACCTTGAGAAGTCACTTAGGCCTACATTTTCAGAAGTCCCAATCCTTCAGTTCTGTGGGAAAATTATCCTGAAACACTTAAAATACACTTTTCAGAAGGTAACTAGCACTGATCCTTAAGAAATCAATACCAGAACGAACATCTCTAATCCAGGAAGGCAGTCAAAATCCCAATTACTTTAAAAAAGTTGTTTCTCTCTGTTTCTGCTTCCCAACAACATCTGTAAAATTAAGAAAGATCTAAATCATGGCATGTTTTATTGAAAACACATAAATCAGATGCAGGCAACTGGAGTCACGTAAGTATTTGAATAGACAACTAATCCACAAGAACATTCAGTTCTACACCCAAGTTACGCAAAGCTGAGCAGAAATCCAAACTGGCTATCTATGGTTTGCTTGAGCTCTAATTTTCAGTTTTCATTGTTGAATTATGGTCCCTCTGCAACCTTATGGTAGAAAGAATTGTGTTTTCTCCTTCCCTTCCAGCTGTGCTGAGTGTTGAGTAGGAATGAGGATGGTTTTGGCTTCTCTTTACTGAATTCTATGATAAAAACTGGTGCTAATTAATAATCATCAGCTATCTGCTCTAAAAGGACCATGAGAAAACCAAAAATATTAGCTCCTTCAAAGAAAACTCTGACTTTTATGAGTATCTTGTACTAAAACCAGAAGGGTCTTGTCTGCATTGTGTTTTCTACTTGGAAAAGCTACTGCAATGTAAAAAGCACAGCTTTTCTAATGCACTTACTAACACCGTGAAGGATGAAGCAGTGATCCCTTCTAGTTTTGGGGCAACCTTGCAAAGCTTTTTTTTTTCAAAATAAATGAGGAAAATATGAAATGAATTTGTGTTTCCTTGTGTCCTGTCGTTTTAATTTGGCCATTCTATTTTTATTGTTATTCCAAGAAACATAAAATAATCCCAGTTACACTGGCAAATATACTGTGGCTACTAGTAGCATAATGTATAGAACTGATCACTGCAAAGAACATAGGCCTGAGGGTAGTAACATCCAGACCAAAAAAGTAGCAAGGGAAGCCTTTGGATTAAAAAAATCAAGACTCCCTTAACTGGAATTCAATCACTCTTCACCACTCAGTGAATATATTGTGTACCCAGAGAGTCATCTCTGTGTTTTTATGGGAGTCACTTTGGCTGAATTATTATGTCCTGCTAGTCCTGAGACTGGAACCTCATAGTACACTGGAGTTAATTTTTCTACTTAAGACTGCAGTTGTTGAACACTTTAGCATTGTGGCTATATCTGCCTATCAAAGCACTGGCCTTTCATGAGAAGAGACAGGTTTGTAGGTAGCTGTAGACTGTAACACTAGCAACTGACTAAACTGAGGAACTAACATGTTCCACTTGGTAACAGATTTTCATTTGTTGCATAGTATTTCCCTATGTTTTCATTTTTAAAAGACCTTATCTTTCACAGCTGGATATATACTCTGAAATAAGTTGTCTGTCTGAGAATTCATAAAAAACAGCTCATTGACTTTAATGGAAACATAACTTTTTCCTTAATAGTTGGATAGAAGGACGGACCAGCTTGTTCTGAAACATACACAAAACAACAGAGACGAAGACTACAGCACATCTGCACCATTAGTGGCCTTTGGAAGTCCAAAGGAACAGCAGTCATAGTATCTAATGTAGCACCTTTCCGCACATAATATGTACTATCTGTTCAAATCCACATTCTTAATTCCTTCAGCAGGTTTCCTACATACAAGTACAAAAGTTCCTAACTATAACTAGTTTTAGCACTAGAATCCAAATAATTCAACTTCAGTAAAGCATGCCAATAGATCTGACCATCTTACTCTGAAAATGAGAATTGAAAAATAATAACACTCTGTGCTATACAACATTTGGACACTTTCTTTTGCTAGTGCAGTATCTAATTTCTCTCTCCTTTTTTTCTGTTTTTGAATACTGGCAATTGTCTGTCTTGTGGTTACTTTAATTTCTGCTTTGAATGCTTCCCTCCAAGCTAAAGTGGCTGGCTTTTGATTTTGCTTTGTTTTGTTCTTGTTTAAATGGTGGATTGGAAACTTCCAGATGTCAGTATCTAGTAAAATTTTGTCTTGGAACAGCCCTTCCAAACATTCACTTCAAAACATCAGCACTCTTCCAATACTGATTTACACTGCAGTCCCCTGGCTGGTGAGTGTACCACCCCATCAGGACAGCCACACATTGGGCTGACAGTCTGCCCACTGCCACTACTGTCACTCGTCCTTTACAAACAGCAGTTGGGCCCAGTGAGGGAGGTCACTGGCCCATGTGGCCCCACATTGCACATTCAGCTGTGGCCTATGCCAAAGGCAGGAAAGTCTTGGTCATAGACAGTTGTACAAGGCTGGGAGTTGTACAGCTGTACATCACTGAGAATGAGGCAAGGGGAGTTAAACTCCATCTTTCTCTGAGGATCAGCACTGCAACTCTGAGAAGGAGGTACGATGTTCCTTGAAACACTTTTGACTTGCCCTAACTAATACTGTCCAAATGAATATCAAACCTTTCTACCAAGTCTTGCTCAGGTCCAGAGAGCAACTACTCTACCAAAATACTGCTCAACCTGAGCTGCAGTTGAGTCCTGATAAGCAATGATGGGCTCTGAGTTTGTGCCTCAGAGCAGGAATGGCCAGAGACAGTTTTTAGTCCTGTTTCTGATGTCCTGCTTTTCTCACCTCTCTTCCCCACCACCTATGGTCTTTTAAGACAAGTAATGATTATTCACTGGCACAGATACTAAATTTAGCAGGAATTGAGATTAAAGCCCTTAACAATGAGCTAAGAGTCCTTACAACGAGTTAAACCATTTTAAAAGCAAAATTGTCACTAAATATCAAAGAGCCCATCACCGCTGGTCTAAGACTGGATTAGAACTAGACTTACAATTTCAGACCACAGCAAAAAACAAATTTCTTTTGCTCAGATTGCTACGAAAAAAGTTTGACATGCTGGCAGCTGTGAAGCAAATTACTTTTTTTTTATTCTTGGAGTGACTATGAGCTTTTAGGCTACTCTGAAAGACAGGGTTAGGGCTGAGGGTAAATTAGAGTTAAGGACAATAAAAGCTTAAGAACCAGTCACTGGACTTGAAAGGTTGAAAAGCTAAGATGAATACTATTACTGCCAGGGGGAATGGTTTTCAATATTTTAGGTTTCAGTCATATGATAGTCTAGTTTGGATTAGGAATGAGGTCTTGGAACAGCAGTGATAGACATGAATCAGTAGATGGATTTCCCAAAGTCTAGATAGCTCAGAACAGAGCTATCATTGTCAGGGGCTGCTAATCTGTAGCTACTTATATTTCACTTATGGCTATTGGTTTGTGATAACTAGGAATAGAGAAGCTTCATTACCCGTTAGTCTCACACAGAAGAGGACTAGTGTTAGCACAGGTGAAAGACTCAAGATTAAGAAGAAGGAGCAAAACACAGAGTTTCTGGCATCTGATCTTTATTTCCTGACTACTATTGGTCTCAATAGATCCATGTTGGGTGATCAGAAAGCTCTGTTAGTCAGAGCACTATACAGATATCAAGAAGTTTCTGCTCCCATGTTGTTAACATCCAAACACATGGCAGAAGACAAAAGAAATACCATCAAAAAGAATTATGATCAAATTAAAACTGAAGGGAAGTAATTCAATTACAATTGTGCACTAACTGTGTCAAACACCCAGGAATATAAATTGAATCAGCAGCCAGGCCCCACCAACCCACAGCAAGACTTAAACAAAGTTAAAGTGCTCTTTCAAGAACAGTGATGCAAACACAGGAGGTTTTCTATGTAAGGTCATATTGACCATCAGCATCCTAATTTTGTCTGCTTAAAATCTGCATTTTCATAGAAAGACAAAGTTTGGGTTTTTTATAAAGTATTGTCTGTATGCACCTGCTGCATATAAATCCAAAGGGACTGAGCAAACAGTGGCATCAAGTTTCATTATAGTACTGCAGCCAAATCCTCATTCTTAAACATGCTGGGAGAGTATGACTTTGAAGAGTGCGTATATGGTAGTGTGATTCCAGGGCTTTTCCTTCCACTTAACTTCTGAAATGCCAGCTATTCCACAGTATTTTACTCAAATAAGCTCTTATTCCTCTTCCCTTGCATCAGAAATTGACTGATTTTGTGCTTGAGTGGATCTGAAAATACAACTGATTCTAGATTCTCTGTAGTCTAATAGCTAGCGGTGATTATCAATGTAGTCATATTTTCTTTTCAAATATAAGGTACCAACAGGTTTTAAGAATCATCATCCATGACATGACATTTCATTAGGTCTCCATTCTTGAGAATCAGACTATTGGGAAGTGATTCTTGTCTGCAAAGTTAATGCACATGCCTTTTTTCATTGCCTTCTTACTGAAAAGTATGTATTATGTCCCTGGGTATATTTTTTATTGCAATCTAATTTTCAGTTTTTGCATAATTTAAAAGACTTGATGGAGGGAACAAATCACTGCCATGCAAATGACTGTGAGATGAAAACCTCATCATTGTGCTATGCCAATACAACTGAGCCTTCAAAAGTAGTCAGTTCCCATTGCAATCAAAGGAAGTTATGTAGTGAAAAGCCCTCTGCAATTCCATTGAAATTGTGTCCCTTAATGTTTTACAAATGCCTGCAGCCGCAATGACTCTTTCTCAGTACTGTTTGTATCTTTATCCAGCAGCCAGTTCTTTCTTTTGAACTCAAATCAGTGATTACACAGGCAGAAGACGTTTGCTTCTGCCTCTGCAGACATTCACAGCAGCTAACACTGGTTAGCACTTTACAGGCTTCTCACTGGTGAAATTTAAAATGGTTTGCAAATATCATCAGCTCTATCTGCAGAGAAGTGAAGTGACTTGTTCAGGGTTACCTTGTAAACTAAGCATAGAAATCAGGCTCTGGTTGGACTGGGAGCTTACTCAGTCACTAGAATATACTGATATCTTTGAGCCCATTGCATTAGTAAACATTTCTCATTCCTTGCAAATCCAAGTTAATATCTGAACACTGGCAAAACAGTACACTTTCCTAGTGCCTTCTGCTCTGTTTCTGATAAAGCTTCCAAATACTCCTGATTTTAATCTATCACCTTCGTGAACTTATCTAAGCCATTTTCCTTCATGTTTGCAGCCAGCTGGACGACATACAGTTTTAGAGAGGAGTAAAAATGAAGACAGATGTTTTGGACACCCTCACCATATTGTTAGAACACATGTAAGTGATTAACACATGTACATAAAAAACCTATCTCTGTGCTAGTACACTAATCACACTTAGTGCTTAGGCTCAAGCATACAATGACATACAACCATTCCTACTGTTGAACACTCCCTGACATAATTTTGACTCATCTCAATTGACACTCTTTCAGGCAGTGCCTGGGCATGGTATGAAAATTCTTCAAGTTAGGGACTGTTTCAGCTGACACTTTAAAGAAGGAGACTTTGCTTTGGGTGGAAGACAGTAAAACTGTGGGCATGGTCTGTGCCAACCCTTTTGATACAGGGCCCAGAGAATGGGCCTTTGCCATTTCGTTTATGTGAAATAGACTGAGAGACCAGTGTAAGAAAAGACCAAAGGGGAGACAGGTTTTAGCAGAGTATGATTCAAGTGCTCCCTGTACCATAAATGTGAGTGTAACTACACGTCTTTCTGTTGTGGCTTATACCCACTACTAGCTGCTCAGTGACTGTACATGGGTGGTTTTAGCTGGAGGTGTATGCTTCAACTCTTGTTACTCACATTATTTTAAAGTTGTTAATGGTATCATTTTCATAAGTGGTAATGACTACTTTGAGTTTTCATTGATTCCAGCGGGACTGATAGTATTTGTACATCTGTAAAGATTTGCATCAGTAAATAGTTGGCTTGATTTTCAGTATCTGGCTGCAAAACTCAGTGCAATGCAGTGCTGCTTCAGATGGATTTTAAACTAGCTATAACTCCTGGGCAGGATGCTTTCTTGTATTAAGACCTGTAATTTGTAGATGTTTTATCTTCACTCACATTTTGACAGGCACCATTTTAGTAAAAGCCACAAATCCATTACCACTTTACCTAAATAGAGAGTCTCAGGCTAGTGGGTTATAGAGACTGCCAGCACAACATTCTCTTTACCTAGGAAAACAGTGCTCTTAGGAAGCAGTGAAAGATTGCTAGGCATTTGATAACCACCAGATGAAAACAAAGCAGAAGATGTTAATTATTATCTTAGAGAGCAATGGGATTGAGCTATTGCGAATGAATAGAATTCACCATGGTAAATCTCCTCTTCAATGGAAGATTTATGGCTGGGTCATATTTTAATGGTAATTCATTTACATGGTAATGCAGATTTATTGAAGTTACGTACAGGGTGATTAGAGTTATTAGACACAGATATTATGTTTGTTGGCCAGATGCAGGGAAATAGATTATATTCTGTCATGAGTACATAAAACATGCAGATCATTTCTATTCTCACTGTACCCCAGTGTGGCTGAATGCACAGAATAGTTGTGAGTAATGCTGTTTTCTATCTAGTTTATTAAGGTGTATGTGTTAAGCTGGACACATATATGTAATTTATCTTCCATGTACTAAGATACAGCCTGTATTTTCCATTCACAGCAGGAATGCCCTGTTGGCATGTATGGCCCCAAGTCTGTATACCAGCTGACAGCTTACTGACTGAAACATGTGGACTGTTTACAGCCCCCTTGGTTAGGCATTTTGCTAAGTTTTTTGAGGCAATTGTCTTTTATCTGTTTGACTGTAGTAAGTAATTATTGGCAGCACCTATGCTTTCTTTGGAAATCTGTTTTGTTTCAGTAGCATCCCTGCTAGGCATTTATGATAGGGGTTTTTTTGTTCATGAAGGTCTCATTTTCCCATCAGATTGTTGACTGTTGGCCGCAGGTTAGGGAACCAACCTTCTTTGTTTACATCATGGATTCTCTCCTATTCTGTACCCAGTCTCACATCAGGAGAAGTGTAGCTGTTGTTTTTTGATCTCTTAACTATAACAGCTGATAAAGAAGAAATCAGAGTTTTTTTCAGATAATGCTGATTTCAGAATTTGGCAAGTGTAGTACTCCTGTATGTTCTACCTAACATAAAAGTATTAATTACTATGTCTACATCTTGTTTATTTGATTTTTATTTTGCAAGGAAAGTCTTCTAGCAAAAAAATTTTTTAAAGCCTAAGCTTTTTACTCAGCATAGTATAATGCCCAAAGCAGCTGCTTTGTGAAGAAAAAAAAAAAATTGCATGTTTGTGGGAAGAAAAATTCCAAATAAAAAATATTTAGGCTAAAATACCAGTTATTTGTTTTGGACATATAGAGTGATGCAGATGCTTTGGTGTAGTTGCCTCATTTTGGTGAGGTGCCCATTTTCTTCTCTGGTCCAAGTCCCTAAGTAGGTATTTCCCATCACAACTACTTTGTCACATCCTGAGGGGCTACCTTGGTACACCTTGGAAGCTTTAGCACAGCCTCTGAGAAGCATTCCACAGGGCTGGGCTAAGGGAGAAGGGCAGCTGTTATTCAGCTCTTCAGCAGAAAACTGAATGCATATCTCACATGACCCCCAGATACGCTGACAGACAAAGAGTGAGGGGCATTTGGAGTCAGAGCATTTGGTGGACTTAACAATTAAAATTACGCAAGACAACCTGATGCTTAAAAAGAATTTAAACTACTTGTAATTCTTTGTTATATTAGCTGAAACTGCTGAGTTTATACCACAATACTGTGCAATCTACACAGAAATAAAATGTCGGGAATATGCAGAGGTGTCTTTCCACAAACACTTTCCTCACAGTTAGCATGTCTGGGTATGCTTTGAGGGGAACTATTTGGAAGCATGTTCCATAAGAGATATTTCCATTCTTTCAGCAATATCTCTGGTAATTTTATAGAGATAAAAAACACTTCTTACACAAATATAATTAAGTTGGAAAATTTGCTAAGTTCTTTTCTAACTCACGAAGTTTCAAGTCTCTCATCATATAAAGCATGTTACTGTAACACCCAAAGAAAAGTAGTGTTTTGGATAACGATGTAAAATAAACATTGAGTCACTCCCTACTTGTTTACTTTTGAATATCTTGATTAAACACTACCTTTTTCAGAAGAGACTACCTATTCTGTACATCTGTACAGTGCAAATCACACCAAAAATGTACACTAGGTTCTTAGAAGCACACAGGATCACTTGTGTAACTCCTCTGACCCTCTGCATAACACAGTCCACAGATTCATACCACTGATTGCTACTTGATGACTGTCATTTCTGGACGATTAAGACTGTACCTTTCAGAATGGCATCTAGTAGTCACATTCTTCATCCTAGAAGACTGAAGCTCTTCCAAAACCCAAATTAAGTATTTATATTTATGAACTATCTTCACATTTAAAAAATGTGTGTCATTGCTCTCTGCACCCCATTTTGGCTTTCATTGTCTGCTAACTTAAGAAGTCTACTACGATCATAAAAATCCTCCTGCCCATAAGAACAGCATGTAGATCTGCTCTTTGCTAGCTAATTATTTGGGGTATTTGAGCCTCTCACTGTAAGAAATAAAAGAATCATAGAATGGAGACTGTTTCTAAGATATGATGTTAAATGGGAAACTCAATTGCAGGCTACTTTTTTTCCTAAGGATTGAGGAATTTGACCACCTGGCTAAGTTGCAATGAAATTTATTGCTTTAAAATACATGACTGGACAAAGACAAGATACAGATGGATGGATGGATGGATGGATGGATGGATGGATGGATGGACGGACGGACGGACAGACAGACAGACAGCTAGATAGACAGACAATGTTCTCCTGGCAATGTATTGTCCAGGGAGTGTGCAGTCCTACATAGACTACAGGAAAACTAAGGTATTTGAAAAAAAAACCAGAAAAAAGGCTAATAAGTGCATTAGATGCTACAGAAATAAATAAATACGTCATCAGAGACCTTGGGAGCTCATTGCTCAAACAAGACAAGAAAACAAATTTACTCGAGGGTACCTAGTGTGTCTTCTACAGAAAGAGGTAAGAAAACCCTCTCTGGAGCCTTTCTTTGGCAACCTGTGCATTCTATCACATTCCTCCTCGTATGGATAAGAGCTCTACTATAAAGCAGAAGGAGGAAAATTTTTTAAAGCTAAACTAGGACATCAGAACCTGAATAATACTCAAGTATGTGTGGCAATGCCTGACACTGTTCAAATAAGTCGTAATGTGCTTTTATGACTTACTGTTACATCAGGATAGACAGAAAATGAAAAGGCAATTTCTGTATCACACCCAATAAAATATCTGTGTTTGAATGCCAGTCAAATTAGGTAGTCCCTTCAGGCCTCAAAATTTCTGATGCTCTAAAAAGTCTTGATTTGGCAAGTATTGATTTGACAATGAAATTTTGAAAAAAAAATTTATTCAAATTTCAATCTTGCATTTTGTGTCTACCTTTGCAGCCTATGCTTTTTACTTTTCTCTCTTTAAAATGCAGGGTATGAACAGGGAAGAATCTTAGTTATGGGAGATAAGCATATGCATGGAGAAAAATGGGAAACATTTATCAGAGGAAATACTGCTTATCACTTGAGAATATTACATGTTCTGGAGAACCATTTCTTCTATGGAAAAACTCGACAGTACATTTTCAGTTCTATTATTTTTCTGTATCAATATGTACCCAGAGTGTATGTTATTGTACCTGGTCCATAGACTGTTAAGTCATTAACTGTCTAACAATACATTATTAATTCCATATGTATGCTGTATTCCCTTTTGCCCAAAACATGGTTTTGACTGTAACACAGCAAATAACAGCCTGGCAGCATGGGGCTGACACATATATAAAGATATGATGGAAAAAGAACCAAACTTGACATTAGTAGGATTTTGGTGTATGACAATTTCCTGGGAAGAATTCTTCGTAATGCAGGTCAATACCAAAGCAACAGCCATACTGCACTCATATCTGCATACTAGATCTACCTGATGCAGCCTCATAAAGCTTTGTACAGCTAAATTTGGGTTGATGAAGCAACCATTCCTATCAGCAATACTATCTCCAGCACTAGTGTAAAAAATGTTGATAACACATTATCCGCATGAGCCTTTGCAGTTTTTCACTGCAATGCAAACAATTTACAATACAATGGAGAGGAGTGATCTCTTGTAGAATACTTTTTTAGTCACAAGTCAAAGCACTCTAGTGAGGAAGTACCCAGGTGTGAAGTTTTCCCTAACACAAGCTAAGTGGGAATAGACCCCTGTCCAACTGTGAATAGAAACTGCATGTCCTGCTGTTTAAGTGTTTAAATGCAAGCTAAAATACCAACATCTAAACATTTTGAGACCAGTATTTTGACTGAATCTACATTCTTGCTGGAGTTCAGACTTATTAATGATCTAAACACAGACACTTCAGCCTACAGAAAGGTGTTCCTGATAGGTCTCTGGAGAGATGTGTTCAAATCACCTATGATCTCAAAAGCCTTCCCTTATGTGCTGGATTGGCAGCGATGCTTAAGTTCAGTAGGATGTAATAACATAGTCATCAGTGGTTCACAGTTTATTTATCCAGGTCCTGAATTCACCTCAGTAATTTACACTTTAAAAACTATTTAAAACATGATCACTTGCCTAGTGCATAAAATTCATTACAAGCACCCAGGCTTGATCAAGCTCCAGAGCAGAAGACTGAGCAAAGACAAGAATCTGTTCACTGGCACATGTGAAGGGACACACAAACTTAACACAGAACAAGAAATAATATCACCCAGAAATCTACAGAAATGCTAACTTGAAAAATGCTATTCCTAATGTTCAGTATCCACTTAAACTGAGATGAAATGAGCAAGTGAAGTTGATCTAAGTGTGGGTTACCACTGAGAGGGATGATTGTGTGGTTGCACAGTAATTTGGGTCAGGGAACTAATCCAATTGAAAAACCAACCTGCTCCTTCTGGAAAAGGAAGTTTTCATCCAGTTTGCTGATTAAGTTCCCTTTGCAGCCACATAAGCACAAGTGTCAGCACAAAGGCAAGTACAGCAATTTGAGTGCCAACTGCTTGGTGTTTAAAAATCTTTTCCCTCTAATGAACTGTTCCTATTATTAAACAAGCTGTTTTACACAGGCTCCTTTGCCAGTTTCTTCACTAATACAGTTCCTGAGGAATGAATGACAGGTATTGAAATACAGAGATCAAACTCTACACAATGTGCTGGCTGGTATTCAGTGTGAAGTAGTTTATGTGCTAAAAGGAAAAATCCCTAAAAGATTCAACTTGGAAAGGTATAAACTCATGAACTAAGAATTGAGAGATGCACTCAGGAAAACACAAATGGGGCCAAGAGGGCAGCCAGCTGCCTTACCTTTAGAAAGGCCTATTACCATTCACTATGTAGGAAGTCAGTATTGATAATATTAAAACGTTAGAAAACTGATGCTTCTTTGCTCAAAATTCAGGAGACTAACGATACATTTAATGAAATATGATCTTTTCCAGTCACAGTATTTGCAGCTGTATTGTTTGGTAGAAAAATAAATTAACTTTTCAAAAAAATATTTGTGAAAAAGTGTTTCTTTCAGCAGATCATATCATCATTTTCTCAGCAGTAGTAACCACTTATACCAGGCAGGGACAAGCTGACTGGTACAGCAGTCCAGCAATGAGAGGGCTTGTAACATATTGTTGATTCCCTAAGCCTCTTCTCTCCTAAATTTATTCACTATCAGTCATGGGAATTAACCATTGTTAGGAATTTGTCAGAAAAGCATGTGACTCTGTTAGTATGGCACTGAGCAGGGAGGCAGAAGACCCAGATAGTTCTTACCACCTTATCATCTGATGGCAAAACTGCATTGAATTCAGTGAGATCCACACACTGCCCAGAATTATGATTTTCAGCTCTGCAACTGTCTCCCTTATGACAGTGGGTAAATTCCTTTTTTTTTTTTCTGTGCCTGTAAGCCTCCTAGTTTGCTTGTTTAGCCTGTTGGTACTGTGAACTCAAGAGGGCTAAGGCTGTTTGTGATGAATTTAACAGGTTTTGTCATACAGGGTACTGATTTAAGACCATTTCTCTAAAATATGCTGCATTATAAATTGAAGCGACTATATATCATTCCTTGATAACAAACTTTTCTAAACTTTTCCAAACTTTTCCATTTTCTTCTGCAACTGGAGCTTGCTTAAGTGCCCTTTATGCTTCCACCACACACCATGCTTCTAACGTATGTTTCAGCATCCTGTTTTTTTCTGAAAAAAAGAACTATTGCTGGCATGGACAGTAGATGAATGTTTACACTGGCAGCAATGGACATCTCTTCCTAAGAAGGTTTCCATTAGAGAAAAATAATTTTTCAAAAGCTTAATCCTCCTAATGTGCTGTCAATTTGCTGCAGCACACACACAGTCTCTAGCATGGTGCTAGAGTGAGCACTTCCAGGATCCATGCAAAAAGGAAACTTCCCAAAAGAATAATGCTTCAAAATCAAATTCTTAATCACAGGCCTTGAAATCTGACATTTCAAAGCAGCTTTCACGTTCCATGTGTCATACTCTCTCTATGCTCCTGGAAAACACATTTTTCTAATTGAGGGCTATTGTGAGAAGTGATGAACATCAGAGAATTCTTCATTTGAAATACAAGAGAAAAAGCATGTGCTAGAGTGTACAGGAGCATACAGGAGATAAGAACAAATGTTGCACTAATATTTCGGTGGTGGTATTCCTAAAATGCCAGGAACAAATTAGTCTTGGGTTAATCACAAACCAACATTTTCAGATGTATGCTTGAAAGGAACCATCACTTCAACCCAGTGACATCTTTAATCCAAACCAAAATATTGTAGTTAGATTTGACAAATTATAATTGTTTTCTCCATTTAAAAATAAAATTAAGGGATATTTCAAAGTTTAAATTAATTGTATTCTGAAAAATGAAAAGTTCATTTTAAGGAAACAAAAAAGAACATTTTTTTTTAAAGGAGGAGTGCAGCTTCACAAATTAATAGAGAGATGAGTCTGAAGCAAGTGTTTTTTCAGAACACAAATCTGCTTGATACTCAATTGAAATATTTTGTCAAACCCTGAAGCCACTTAAGCATGGGTAGTCACTGAAAGAGCTGACAATACCAATGTGCAAGGTTCAATCATAGTTAAAAAACTGAAATGCAAGATTTCAGTAGAGAGAATCAGATGTTGGGATTTCACTCTCTTGTGGGTGGTCTTCAAACATTTTGAGCCAGTAGGAACTCCCATTTGATGACATTCTGTGCTGTGCCAGAGGTTAAGGGGAGCAGGGACAGCCGTAGTGGTTTTCTGTGCAATTACCTTCTATCCTTTAAAGACATTGAATAGCTAAACAAACCAATATGTGAAAAGAGGGCACCTTTCTACTATATCTTTCATAACCTACATTTTGTCACAGCTCAGACAGTATTTATAGAATTTGTGCCCTCATTTATTCATTTAGAAACAATTTGTTTGTTTACTTCATTTATTTATTTATTTGTGCCAACCATCTTATTTACATACCTGATGTTACAACCTGGAGTAGGATAAGCTTAATATTTGTGAGAAGCTTTGAGATCCTTAAATAACAATACATTCATATATTTTTGGTAATATTTGCCAAAAAAAATTACAGTTTATGTCACATACCATCACCAAAAAGAATTTAATCCGTGTCCACTATGTACAGGGATGTTACTCCTTGAGTCTGAAAATGGCAGCCACTCTTTTGTAGGCATGGAAATTAGGACATCATAATTTTTTTTTTTCCTCAAGTTACTGTTAGAATCAGAATTAAGTCTTCCCATGAAATAGTCTTACTTGGACAGATTAAATTCTGGATCAATGAATCAGAGTAGATGCTTTGACACAGGAACAATCAGAAGTTCCTATGGTGTTCCCATGACTCCTTCATGTGAATGCCAAAAAATGTAGGCTTTCCAGTTCTGAGCAATTAAAAGTTGTCTAGGAAGTATCAAATCTAAACTATGGATACAACTGACACTATCATAAATCTTAGCTGTAATTGCAGTGTGTTCACTAGAAATGGTGGAAAATTATTTGGAGTCCAGTCCACCAAGTTTCATCCACAAACCTAATTACTAGCAAATACATTTTCTTCTCTAAGGGAAGCCTTGCAATGCCACCCCTTTCCCAGTCCATAAAATCTTTTGGATGGGACACAGCAAGCTGTACAAGAAATGTCCAAGCAAAATGGAAACAGGAACCTTAAATCAAAGCTAAGTTAAGAGCCACAGAGCTAAACACTGTCACTGAATGCCCAACTTGGTATTCTTTCACCTGTAACGTCCAATCCTGATCCAATAGCATGGAGCTACACAACACAATACCATCTGTCACCTCCACTCTTCTTGAAGCAAACAAAACAGAATGACCTACTGAGGCATGTTCTGTGCCTTTTGGTCACAGAAAATCTCTTTTATATGCATTAGAACACTGAATAAGAAAACACAATGCTGCCCAGTCTTGTTGGTGCCTACTTGGTTTGCCATCATATGGTCTCTCTATACTATCTTTAAAAACATTCACAAAAAATCCATTTTTATAAACTTCTACCACAGGAATGAAACACATCCATACACCATAGTTAGCCATGCCAATTAGAAAACACTTGATATGGAATCATGTTTAAAATCTCATGTTGAACAGCTTTGACTGTCCTGTATTTCTGACTTCACTAATACTAATAAGCCCACTTCCAACTAGATTTGTGTTAAGCATGTTCCATGTTCCATACACAGTGTGGCTAAAATAGATCCATCTGTCAACAGGGACAAACATAGACCTGTCTTCATGCAATCTGTGTTTTCCTGGGCTTGCACAAATTTGTCTCATGAGAGGTGGGTCATTACTGCTTTGCTGTCAAGACAGGTCTTTAAATTATTTTTCTATTAACCAGCATTACAGAATTATGTTTGACAGACATGCTAAAGCCTTAGAGATGCTATTCACACTTTCTTGTTATGCTATCCTTGGCTAAGGTTCAGCACCTGGAGTATAAATGATACAGCTAAAGTTATACCATACACTGGCTGCAGGACTGAGACTAACATCCATGCCAACCCTCTGAATCCCCACACCAACACACAAAGCATGCACAGTACCACTTCCAAACTCATTAACGACAGATAATTTTGTTGCAGACACACAGTGAATGTGGAAAGGGCTTTTGTTCTATTATGATCTGGGGTCCAGCTGTGGATGCAGAGATTTAAAATGGTACAATAGCTGTAGGGTTTGCAGTCTGTTTCCAACTTTACAACATCCCACATTGTCAGTATTGGCATGTGACAAACAGGACAGTAAACTAGAGATTATGTATCATGTTTCTAGTGGAGATTGCTGTAGTTTCCTCTGCCCTACTTGGATCCTCTTTAAAAGAAAAGGCATAAAGCAGAGAAGTGTCCTTGTCTTTTATGAAACTGTCTGCCTTGATGCCTTTGTTAGATGCGTAAAGGACTGAGATCACACAAGAAAAACCCCACCCCACATGAATTTCATCAGTAACAAGAACCAAAGTTATGTGAGTTACATCATGTAGATATTTTTCTTAGGTGAGACAAACTGGAGGGATAATGTAGCCTATCGCCTGGATACCTAATATTCTTTATGCTTTTGCTAGAGATGTGTGGTTTTGACAGCTGCAGAAGTTAAAAAGGCTATTAGCATTAATTATCAGGTATTAAATGAGATTATGCTTGTAAAATAATACCAGCAAAGTTGAGGGTCAACAAAGAAGTGAGATGTTTTGTCTGTTTGTTCTAAAGGACCCAGAGTAAGTGGGTGGTCCAGTGTTGGAAAGACTATATAGCAAGATTCAATTCAATCATTCACCTTGAAAATTCAAATAGAGGCAGGTGGTCACTGATAAGTGAAATGAGCATATGAGCAAAAATGAGCATAGGTAAAGAGGCAAGTCTTTGCAACACTGAGTAGAATACAGAGTATAACTGACTTTTCAGAATTCATAAGAACTACAGGAGGTATGAACAAAGCCAAACTTCAGACTAAATTGTCTCATATTCTCAGGCCTTCTATAGGCAATAGAAGAATAAAGTTCCCTGCAGAGGGAAAGTCATTACTTAAGTTAGAGCATCAAATGAAACAATATCCTCCATCTACAAGCTCTTCAGAAGAACAGATTACAATTTTATTAGTCTGACAACCAGAAACTCATGGTGTATTTGGTGCTAAATAGAAACTATTGCTTCTCTCCAGAGTTTGTAATCTCAGTGAGCCAGAAAAGATTCAATGTCTGGAGAACAGAAGGACGAAGAGGTTAAATTACTTCCCTAAAGTGACACATGGAGTATATGGCAGAACTTGAAACAATACAGCCTTGTCTAACAATCTTATCAGGACTGGATGCGGCATACCATGAACAAGAAAGGGACCAACCAACTCTTCCCGTAAAACTGCATTAACTCTTATTTTATTCGTATGATGTAATTTTCTGAAGTGTGAAGAAGAGGCATCTGCTCTGAATTAA
The DNA here is from genome assembly GCA_035221455.1 of Xenops minutus. Lineage (NCBI taxonomy): Eukaryota > Metazoa > Chordata > Aves > Passeriformes > Furnariidae > Xenops > Xenops minutus. Next base: position 16,870,551 of record JAWWEE010000159.1, on the reverse strand, counting down.
ATCAGATACATTTGATTTTCAAATTCATTCAAGAAATAGAAATAATCACTTCAGCTTTAGTTTATCCACCAGCCCACACAGGTTCAGTTCCTCAGACTATTTAACAAATGCTGAACTTCACAGATGGAGGCAATAGTAATGCTCTGCATCTCCCATTCACTTGCAGGAAAGGACACAGGAAATATTCACCTGTTTTCCCAGAGCTTAGATTTGTTGGTAAAAGGGACTGAAATATGAACCTCAGGGTAAGCTTTCTTTCTGGGCTTGGCATTTTATGTACTGTCTATCCAGACTTTATCATCCAAGCTTCAATAGCTCATGTCTTAGAGACACTATCAACAGTGATGTGAAGAAGTTGTTTGCATTTTAACGACAGCATGGAACAAACATGCTCAGCTGAAACCTACCTTTGCAGGTACCAATGATACCTTTCCCACAGAGGAAAAAAAAAAAAAAAAAGAGAGAGAGAAAGAACATTAAGACATACACTCATCTCATTGTTTTTTCAATGTGAACACTCTTGGAATTAGAATTCAGTTCAGAGCCTACAAAACAGATTTCAATAGCAGGGAATGGCTCTTTATTTCATCCTAAACTGGTAGCTCTCCACCATAACCATCACCAAGTAGTTATCTGAGTCTATGCTATGAACAGGAAAAACCATAATTCTGGAAAATCCTAGAATTTATGATTCAAGCCAATTACTTTCCAAAGCTCCATGAAACTTCAAGCAGCCCTTTTTGCCTTTCAATTTCACCACCATCATGGTTACAAGAGCCTGCAAGGGCTATCTGGAATTCAACAAACTGGAACTGATCCGATTTCTTTTAGAGAAGAAAGTGCTTCCTCCTTCTGTCACCATGTAGAACCAGATCAGTATTCTGTCTTTATCACAATCATCCCAAGTGGGAAGGAGGTTCAAGATGAATTGTCAATAATTTAGTTAAAATTCTCTCATACACAGTATTGAATTAACTGTGCTGGTATTAAGCCAGCTGTTATTTGTACTTAGCAGTGTGCAAGGGCCCCAGGCACTTGCCTGTGCTAGGGTACTGTTTCCGCCTCCTGTCATGCCAATAAACTCCCTATGTCCACTCTGAAAGAAGATGTGAGGGACTGGCCTTTTAAAACGTCATTGTGTACACTCAGTCCGAGATGATTGATGAGGGATGTCTCCAGCTGGGAAGAAGCCATGTTGGAAAGTCAGAAGCAGAACTGAGCCCAAAACGTTTACTTCCAAAATGAAACTGGCAACTGTCCTGCTGTCTGCCAGTTCCACTCAGCATTCCACAAGTATTTCTGGCATTTTCTACAGGAAGCAGCTTTGATGAGTGATTGGAACTGCCTTTACCACCTGGCAGGGCAGCTTCAGGGACCTCAAGCCTTTGGGAAATATGCTGCAAGACTTACCTTTAGCTCCTCAACAGCATGGTTTTGTACAGTAATGTACTACAGCCTCCACTAGTCACTTGTGGCACAGCCTTTTTCCTATATGCTGCATTTCTAGGACCATTTTTCTTTCACTTGGACAAATAAGTTCTTTAACTTCAGAAATAGAATGTTATGTTCAAAAGGAGTATGAAATCTTGTCCGGCAAAAAGTTCTTTGTGGCAGGCCTCTTTATCCACAGGAAAATGTTTTGACTACAAAAGGGACAAACTGTGACCATGGGCTCAGCATAACAGAGTAAAAATCTTCATGTTAAACAGGATGATAAGATTCCCAGATCACCCTACCTGGCTTGTTTGGAAAACAGTTGAATGTACTGAGAAATTTCTAACCTAAGAACAAAAGCAAATCATTGAAAAAGCCTACCTAGATCTCAGTCTTAACCAGTATGATTTCTTCCAGGCTCAAGCACCTTAAAAGTCATGCAGATACTCTTGACTTAAAGCAGTTTACAATGTTTGACTTCAGTCCAGCTTAACACATTCTCACTAAATGGACTCAAATATTATAAACTGATTAAGAGAAAAAATTGTAAGTTCATAGTAATCTGCAGCTTATCCAAGCATTTTCTAATATAGTTATTTTAGTGATCAGGTTTTGACCAGCAAGAATTTAGAGGATTTTTTTCCTTTGGGCATTTTATTTACTTTGCTGAAAATCCAATTAGAAAAATATGTATTTTTTTTTATATATATAAACATCTATAAAACTAAATTGGACATCCAGGCTTTTCCAGAAAAGAGAAATTTCTGCTGAACTATTTTGGGGTTTGTTACAATTCTTGGTTTATGATTCTTCACTTAAATTCTTTTCTAATCAATCCAGGATTTTTTCATGACTATTCTCAACTGGATATAAAGTCAGTTTTTATTATATAAATTTAATCATGGAACCTTGAGCAGCTGTGCAGGTTTTATTTCTTCTGACAGGGTTTTAGGTACATTAATAACAGGCATAAGATGAACACTGCAGCAATGAAGATAATGTGTAAATGCAGTATGTAATCTCCTAATACACAAGTCAGAAATGAAGCTGAAAAATGATGCAAGTTTACTAAGTAGTGAATTGTTTCTCTAATCAGATGTTGGGTATGTCCAGATGAATAGGTGCAGACAGTTGGGATTTTTACTCTACCATACTTCACACAAGTCAGACAGCAGCCAGCTCTATCCAAAGCCATGTAACCGTATGAACATGGCATTGAGCCTGAGCTAATATATCTTGCTTTTCACCACCAGCACATGGCTTCTGAATTGGACTTCTCTTATTCAGTGGGCTTTAAAAATGGGCAAAGCAGACACACAATTGCCTTCATTCACCCAGAAAAGCACCTCCTCAGAAGAATCACTCCCATATAGTTTCCAAATGGATTGTGATACAGTACGATGAAGTATCATTTAATTTCACAACAAACAATTGAAGACGAAACACATTTCAATAAAAAATTCAGTTATGCCAAACAACATTCCATCCCACTAAATTGCTTCATCCTCTATTTTCATAAACACATATTGTCAAAATCAACAACAACCTGCGCATATTAGTTTTTTGGAATGACATTGACTGATGACAAAATACCTCATGGAGAAATTCTGAGCAGCCTACAGTTAGTCCATGAGATGAATTCCTATTCTAAAAAAATGGTATACTGGTTGTCTATAGCTTTTTGATTAAATGTTTTTTTGTTAAAAATACATGAAAGTCTTGGAAGCAAAATTTATTGTGCTTACCATTTCAACAGAAATTTATCTGTGCTCTTAGATCTTGAATTAAATTTCTGGCCAAAACCACACTTGTCTTAGTGGGTATCTGGATGGGTAAGTGACTTGACCAACTTAAATCTATGTCTCATGACACAGAAGAAGCCAAGACAAGGAGCCTGGCATAGCTAAAAGGACTCCTACCATGGTGGTTTGCAACAGTTCTTTATGAGCTAACAAAGCCTTAAATTAATACAAAAACTTGTACTATCTTAAAAAACAATATATGGTGAAATGAGCTCCTCATTTATGGTTAATCCTCTGGGGAGGAATACAGAGGCAGTTAAATTAATTGAATTATTTTTCTTCAGGACTTAGTCTTCTAAAGAAAAAACTTCAGAATGGAATAGGTAAGAACAATAGAGCAAAAATAGCTACAAGCTGTTCAGAGCATGTATGAAAATACTGAAATTAAGATAAAATTTGTTTTTTCAAAGTAAAGTTTAGGTGTGGAGATGCCATAAAGTAATAGCATGACACTGGGGGAAAAAAGATAGTATTGTACTGAACATTATCCTAACAAAGTATGGGAGATCTGGAACCAGCATGAAAATGGAATTTGATTGCCATGAAATGCAGCTGCCAGTCAAACCTGCCTTCCAACACTGTGTCTGACTCACAGACAAATTTCAGGAGTTTTATTTGCTACTCTTCTTTCCTCTACTTTCTTGAATCCTAAGGAGTTTTACATCTATTCTTCTCATCTTCCTGCACCCTTAAGAGGTAAATAGGCAATATTTTCCTTATGTTATGCAGAGCAGACATAGACACAAGAAATATGAATGAGTCATTCAAGCTCACATAGCACTTCAGAGAGGGAGCCCAGAACATTATCCAGGAGGCCTGGCAGAGCATCCTCTTCTCACAACTTGACCAAATTTCTTCTTATTGTAGGAATTGAAAGGATGGAAGCCAATTAGTCACCTGTTTCATTGTTTAGCATTTTCAAGACATCTGATGTGTGCTAAGTGAAGCAATGTGCTTCACACACAGAGGACCTCCTGCTACTCAAGAAGGTTGAAGTTTCACAGATGACCAAGACCTTTCACTGTGTAAAACATAAAGTGTTTTACATCCCAGGATCCTCTTTCTATTAAACAAATGTTTTGACCGGGAGCAGTGATTCAATTTTACCTCTGTTGTTCCTGATTTCCTATTGCTGTTTCCTTTCTTTCCACTCCTCTTCCTCTTCCAACACTGGTGCCAACACACTGGCCACACACACACACATGTCAAGGTTGCTAGTAGCCAGCTGGCAGGTGGTGGATATTTTTCTTGCAGCATATGTATGTGTGGATGACTGCTCTTGCTGTGTGACTAACTAAGTTGCTGGCAGTGCTTTTGGCTGGGTTATACTCTCTGGCATTATTTTAGTTCCAGACATTTGATGGGTTGACTCTCCTGTTTTGTTCTCCCAGACAGTATTTTTCAGTATTCCTTTTTTTCCAGCCTGAGACAGTCATGGCTATGTGGGTGTCTTTTAATGATGTTTGCACAGCCCTAGGCCTTTCTTTCATTTTATACAGCTGTGAAGGGAACCGTGGTGTGTAGGTATCTATGTCCGTATTCATGTGATGCTGTTCATGGCCATGAACATGAACACTTCTTGTATGTGAATTTACTTCTGATGTGCACATGTGTCTACATGCTCCTGTGCCCTCCTGATTTTGTGAGTACATCTGTGCCTATGTGTACATCTTTCCTTTGGTGTGTCCATCTGTATAGCCTGTGTATACCCAAATAAGTGTATTTCACAATATGAACGTGTCCTTATTATATGCAGAAAAAAATAATTTCTAAAGTATTACTAAAGTTGCAAGCCAGACAGTAGATATGTGAAAATACTATAATTCAGTTTGCTAGCTCATCCTGAATTCTGGCCCTGTATATTTATATATGTTGAAATAAACTGAAATAACATCTATAGATTTCTAATTAATTCAATGCTCAAGGCAGACCTGCTCTAGGAAGGCTGCATGGCAAACACACATTTGTTGCAATAACAGCCTCATTTACTGCAAAAAGAGAATGAGGCAGATGACTACAACATGAAGCTCCTCTGGATCCTTGATCTAGCATGTCTTATTCCCTCAGACTTCCCATTGCGATCTGTCTATATACTACAGTCAGCCACTTTGCCTAATTCTTTATTCTGATTTCAAACAAAACTTCCAGACATTCACAGCTTTCACTAGCTTTCCATCTCTTCTCTTTCCAAACTAGCCACAGTGTCAGGACCAGAATTGTAAATGCAAATTCCTTCTGCTTTTGGCATCCTTTAGTTACATGCCTACAATATCTATTCCTTATTTTTTCACAAAATATCTAAACAATTTTCAATTAATGTCACTTCTGCCTTCACTGTTAATGTGCAAAACACTCTCACAATGTGCAATATTTGACAGCTATAATAACAAACAATTGCCAAGAACGTATGCATAGAAGTAGATTTCTACTATTCATACTATAAACAGTTTAAGATGCCTGTAACACCTGAAGGACAGTCAGAATTTCTGGTTTTAGAAGCTCAGAAGAAATAAAAATTACTCAAAGGAGCATGTGAAAAGCAATAGCCTAACTATATGATGGTACAGCCAAACAATAATGCATGTTTATGAGGTGATATAGCATACATAACAGCAAGATATATTCCTGAAACATTTTGTTACAAAATGAAGTATTATTTTCCAAACCTAAAATTCTGTTATTCTTGCTGGCAAAATATTTCCCTTGAGTAATGAAAATTGTATATTATATGTGCTGCTGGTAAAATGGTGACATCAACAAGTAATGATTCTGGATGCACACTATGAACCACCTGATGAGAAGTGGACAAAAGAAAAAAGGAATCCTCAGTTCTGTAATCACAGAAGAGTCAGGAAAACATTCTGCAGACACTACTAAAGTTTCACCTCACAAACACAGTGAAAAGACAGGAAATCACTATAGGTAAGAGCAGAGAAGCCCACGAATCTTATCTACAGAAGGAAAATTAAATGCCAAAGTAAGAACACGTAAGTACAGCTCATCATATACACGTAGGTGAGTAATGACCTCCAAGTGCTGTCAGGGACTGTACGCACATAGTTCAACTCAATATTTGTTGACAGTAAAATAAAATAGTCCTAAGGAGTCTTAAAGTATTGGGTAAGTACTGTAACATTTCTTTAATGAATACACTTCCATGGGCTAGTCTGAGACTTCAGTATTATTTGAAATAGAAACCTTACAAAATCAATGTCAGTTTTGAGCATGCCAGATCCAGAGCTTAGCGCTCTGAGTACACACTTGTAGTCACCTGATAACAAGTCTTTTCCAGATTCTACCACTCATCAGTCTCAAGAAAGAATTGTATGCAATGCATTATAACACAAGACAATTTATAGCCAGATAGTACAATTGAACTGGCAAGAAACTTCCAGTGCTAAGTATGTGGTTCAAGGAGAAAGTGTTACTGGCTAAGCTGCACCAGTAACATTTAAAGAAACATTCAGGCTGTTCTACTAGGGTTTCTCAAAAGGGAAATTACTTATGTTTACTCTGGAACATTCTTTAGAAACTTTTCCTGCTCATATAATACTATTAAACCATGTAAGTTTTTCTTCTACTACATAGCCATTTTAATTTTGCCTTGAAAGTGTACTGGAAATAGAATTGTTTAGAATGCAATATAATTTTGGTTTCATTACTATTAAAAATAGATTTCACTTTCTATTGAAGATCTGTCATTACAATTCATGATGCACTTATGTCCCAGTTGCATAAAAACACGGATCTGGGGATTTAGAAATGTGACTGATCACTGCAATCCATTATCCACTTAAAATTAGAAGCTGGATGCATATAAGGTAACTCTTTTCAACTAACTTCTTGATCTATCAATATTCTTTTCAACAGCTCAATTGATAAAAATCCTAACAAAAGGCAAACATAAAAATACATGGACTATGCCTTATTAGGTCTCAATTTTAATAGCTAAAAAATATTTCTGGAATTCCCACCATTATCTGTTCACTGTAATAATGATGCATATGTGCATTACAAAGGTTAGGTAACTCACATTTCTGCAGTAATTTATGATTGTAATATTTTAATATCTTTATATAATTTTCTTTATAATGAGAAAGCCCTTCTCTTAAGTTTGGTACAGCAATAAAAATCTGGATTATCTCCAAATTAAAATGCATTGTGCAGGAAAATGTTAACATATACCTGGATAACTTTTTCCAATTATTTTACTTCAACCAGTTGGCTAAATATGAATTCAAAAGTAGAAAAACTTCATGCCTGTGTAAAAGTTCAATGGAATTTCTTAGAAAACCTATTTCAAATGGATAGAGATAGAATTTTAAGTTCACAGAACACACCTAACCACATAAATTGCTCTCATTTAGATCTTCCCAGCATATAACCTGCTGTTTTACAGGCATACCCCCAAATGTCAAGTGCTGAGCATTCAGTATAAGTGTGCAAATGTATGAAACATTTACAAGATTTTAAAAGTCAAATAGAAAAACACTACAATTATTCCAAAATAAGAGTTCATAACTATAACTTGAAATTGAAAACCGAGCTCTGCATTGCTCTCTATTTGAGTAGCTCTATTAAAAAAAACCAGCACACTAAACACAAAATTAAGTAATGTGCCTTATGATCTAAGTTAACGGAAATTATCCACAAATTTATTGAAAATTATGTGAAATGCATCTTTTTGCAACACAAAATGCATGTAGAGAACAGAAGGACACATGTAGTTTACTACAGACTACATACATATGTTGAAGATAGAAAAAAATAATTTAAAAATCAATAAAACATATTGCACAGGCTACAATATTTCATATAGAATATTTTTAAAAGAATGGTGAAAAGTTGAAACTATGCACTGGATAAAAAGATACTTTGTCCCAAGGGCAAGTACTGTAGTAATCAATTATATCTTGAATTGCAGAAACAAAATTAACTAACTTGATGGAAAGCACCACATCGCAATAAAATATATTATATACAGATGAACAGGAATTGAGAATGCTATTTATTTGAAACAGCAAGTATAATATACTGTACCTCTATACCGCCTGATGGAATATTTCTAAATGGGCTACCCATATTTTGCAACATGACTGCACATTGATTTATGGAGCCAAAGTAAATTATATGCTTCGCCAATAAAAATTCCTTGCAAAGGCAGCTTTTTCCATTTCATTTTAAACCGAGTATGAAAAGAAACACATAAAGAGACAATGTTTTAACAAACATTGCCATGCAAAATGTGTGCTAGAGGTATGAAAGTATGTTTGTATCTGTGTATGAGGGTATTTTCGGTACTAAAACAGTTTTTGATAAAGAAAAGATGAGAAATTACTTTGCATATATGCAGATAGTACAAATCATACTTCTGGTCTGAGAGGTCAAAATAGTCAATGAAAATAAGTCACTGATTTGCTTTTCAAGTGAATGAAATACCCTCAGAAATTGTTACCGTGTGTTAACACAGCAATTCCATGTTGGTGTGTTAAGAGAGCACAAGCTGTGAGATGTATGGATGTGCTACCTGCCTGGCAAGGGATAGGGGACTGTAAGCAGCTGATGGGTGTAATGTACATCCATCACATTTACAATACCTGAAGATTACAATACCTGATACATTGAGAGTTATACACATTGTTAGCACATGAGTTTCATGATATTTAGGTCCCACTTCACTTCCAGTGCTGCCACTTAGCCAGTGAATAGAGAGGTGGAATGGTCACTAGCACATTAAGTTTAGGCAGCTACAGTTCCCCATCCTTAGGGATATTTGCAGGATCCAGTTTCAGCCACCTAACAGTGAATCCATCTCCCATAATGCTGGATATGTAAAAGCCAGATGCCTCATCTTTCGTATGTTAATTGTAGCTTTAACCTGTGGGGTTCACCAGCAGTCATATACAGATTCTGCAGAAAACAATCTTACTTAAATAACTCCTTGACATGCACAGTATAACAATAACAATAAGAGGAACGAATGTTTATTCACATTAGTCCTTTGTTGTGGAGCATATGACGTAAACCCTACCAATTTAACTGGCATAAAAGTAAATTCTATTGCATGAAAAATTCTACACCAGCTATAGGAAAGGAAAAGATAAAATTTTTTCATGCTAAAAATGAGCAGAAGCATTAGATAATTCAGCTCAACAAAAAACGTTAACCACATCTAAATGAAGCCTCCATGCAGATGGAAAGGTATCTGGAGAACCAGATCTCCATGTAACTTCAAATCTCTTTTCACTATGACAATTCAGATATTTTTAATAGACTTCAAAATCTTTTGCAGGAGAGTTTGAGGCTGAGAGCTCAACAAAAATGCCACTGTTAGCAGATGACCATTTCATGCTATTCACTCTCAACTTAGATGACCACACTTTCAATAGGTTTATAATATCAGTACCATAACACTTCTGCTTCACTTGTGACATCATAGTATACATACTTTCTCACCCCTTAGTGATAGATGTAATTATCATATATCATAAATATATATGATTGCTACATATATATAATTAATATATAATTCATATATAATATATAATTACTATATAAGATAATATGAAGAATATATCCTTCTGTCCCTGCACTGGACTAATCTCATATTGTATCATCTCTCATCATTCAATCCCATGGCATTCCCTGCATCACTTCTTCCTATCTCTTCTTATTTCAGCTCCTATTCCTCTTTGCTGTGAAATAAAACAATACCTTATCTTCCTTCCCATTAAGCAGGGACACCTTCCTTTGAGAAATCTGCAGCATAACTGGTCCTTCTCTTTCCTTCCTAAGGTGGAAGCTTTTAAAATCTTCCAGCTGGGACCCTTGTCACTGAGATCAGCTGCCTTCCCATAGAAGGTCAGCTACCATTCTAGAACCTCAAAAAGGTTGTATGTCCAGTCACTAGAAGGATTTTCTTCTATGCTTATCATTGTACTGTTGAATCAATTTTCACTCAGTTAAATCAGGGATTATTTAACTGTTCTGCAATATGTTTTCAGTGACATTTATAACTCTTTTCTGCTGTAAAAGTTCATGAAGTAGAATCCCTGAACTTATCAGTTCCCTTCAGAATAGTTTGCTAGAATCCTTATTTCTTATCTGGGACTAAGGAGAAAAGAATGAGTGAAGTTTCTTTGGCAATGATAAGTAAACCCATGATGAACTTGAGTTCTCTGAGTCATGAGTGCAAGTAATATTAAATGCAGACTGTTAGCAGGAAGATGAATGTAGTAAGAAACTGTCTTTGCGGACGAGGGACCACTAACAAGCATTGGAATGCCTTGTGGTAAATACATCCCTTTTGAATGCATCATCATCAGTGGATTTATTCCAGGTCTGGATCATGTTACCATAACTCTGCAGTGGCTTTCAAGAACTTATAAAACATATGAGCAAACTGAATGAAGACAGTAAATAATAAAATAATTTACATTTACAAAGCAGTCTGATCTGAAGACTCACAAGAAATCAATTTATAATCATATTTAGGGATGGAACAATTTTGAGTAGCACTTAATAAGGTTTTCCAAAATTCCTAATATAGATACCAGCTTCCTTGTGAAAATTCCACTAGGTACAAATATATCTGCATCTTAAGACACCTAAATACCTTTTTAAAAAAACAATACAAGTACATAGATGCTCCACAACATTTAAGTTGCTATATAGGTTTCAGCTTAAGAGAAATAAAAGATATTCAAAATTCCTACAAGAGGTTTTAACTAAATTATCGTATTTTCTAACCTTTCTCTATAAATGCAGAAAGAGATGCAAAGAAACATCCTCACAGAGTATTCTATCTTACATCCACAAAGAGGAAGAAGTCACTGGTGCCCCTTGTTTACCTTAAGGAACTGCTTTTCATATTCTGCACCATATTTTCCATTAACTTTGATTTACTTGTTTCCCTGTCTAGTTCCAGTGTCGGAGCTCCTGACAGCTTTGAATACCTCAATGTCGTACCATGCTCTCTGCAACACTGCCATCCTTGTGAATAGTGTCCACCTCCAATTAACACTATTTAGTGATTTAGTGATCCATAGATCTCATGGTCTGTATCTAGAGTGAATTCTGCTGCTACAGTAAACTTTCCTTGGACTGCAGCCTGGATCTACCTTCATGTTCTTGTAACTGAATATGCCAGTACCACTGTTTAAAACTAATATGCTCTTCTCCATTCTATCAGACTTTCAGACTTTCTTTACTGTATTCTTTTCTTTACTGCTTCTTTACTGAGACTCCTCACCCTACTCTTTAATCTAGTTCTCCTTAGTTTCTATGACAGTCATTCAAAACACATTTTCTAATGATCTCCCATCTGCAGTGCTTACACAAACTACTGTCTTCTTTTCCTGCAGAAATCAACATCCTAGGTGTGAATTCCAGACCAGCCACTGTGCTGAGAGCTTTGAAGACAAATAAAACATGCGTCAAATCATGACATTTAAATAGAAAGAGGCTGAAATGATTAAGGTGGATAAGGAAGATGTATAAAGATAGTCTTTGTTATTTAATATTTCCTAGGGGCCCACACTGCAGATAGCAAGGACTTGCTACTGAGTGCGGAAATGAGCCATGGCAAATTTTTAACGTGCTTTGTTGTACTTTAATAGCGAAACCCATTAAAGTATAAAAATGTAACGATGCTCATAAAAACTTGACACTCCTCACTAAAGACAGGGCCGCTGGAAGCTGCCTCTGCTTCAGCACAACCCTACCGAGCCACTTTACTAGGTCTCTGACTCCCAGCTCTGGGACATTGTGGCACCATGGCTGCTTTCAGCTCCTATGGAAGGAGCCTAACCCACCAAAAACATAAAGTAGAGGCTCAGAGCTTTGTTTGACTACAAAATTTTACTGCCTGCTGCAGCCCTTTTCAATTTCAGAACACACTGCTTCATTGCTTTACAGCTGTCTCACTGAGCAGAACCACAGAGGTTAGACTTTGGTGAAGCCAGAAGTCTGCTGTGCACTCTTTACCCACCTCACTGCTTTATCAGTTCATGCCTGTTTATCTAGTGGGGCTCTGGGAGACACTAAGCTGCTTGTAATAAAGGTCTAGAATATCTGTTCCAACCTATGCAGATTGTGCTGCATCACCTTAGAAACAGATGGCCATCCAATGGTATACTGAGCAAGAGTTCAGATATATCTTCTGTTTGTCTTTAAAATATTTTACAATATTAATAAAAAAAATAAATTATTTTTCTGGGTATGGAACTTTCTCATTTGTTTGAAGTTTATACATACATATAAACAAACAAACAAAAACCAACAAGCCAATATATGCGATCTTTTATTTGCATAATAGAAAGTGTGCTATGCCTTGAAAATGCATCTGGCAAAAGCCAGTGAGAGTTTCAGTAGCCCTCATTTATGCAGAGTTCCTTCTACTATTTTAAATAGCTCTGAAGAAACATCCATCTCCTGAAATCCCCAAAAGATGATGTGCTGCCAAAGAACTGCAGCAAATGCTTCATTGAACTGATTGTGAACTAACCAGGCAAATCCAGTATCCCTCTGATGGGAAAGTGTGAGGAAAGTGTCCACAAGACTATCACTCACAATCAGAAATTACTTACCTAATACTTAAAATAACGCATTTGATTTACTTTGGAACTGCTAATAAATTTAGCAGTTTTCAGATCCCTTTCTCTCATGCAAGCAACTTGTCCTGCACTTCAGAATCCTTCGAGAGAAAGATAGGCAGATGAAGAACTGAAATCATATTTAACATTTTATTTGATCTGCACAGCTGCTGAGATCTTTCCTAAAATAAGGTCCTAATAACCCTACAGCAGGAGATACATATCTTACCAAAGATCTAGAGTTTATAAAGCATTTAATGTGGCTCTGTTGGGCACAATCGCACCACACATTAAGTGCCTATACTTGCTACTGCTACCATCTTAGTATAGTAATAAATGCTGAAATGGGAATTTACTTTGCAGATTCACTTCTTTGCAAACAGTTTTGTCCAGTTCACTACCCAGCCTGGTACATATCACCCTGTTGCTTTAAAAATACAAGGCTGGATAAGACTAATTTTTCCATTTGCAAATGATGCATATGATGCATAATAAATAGGGCTGAGCAGAAAACCAGAAGGTCATCTATTTCATGCTCCTGTCCCACAGCAGGCCAAATTTCAGCTCACCCTTCATCATAGAGGTTTGTCTTTCATGTCCATAAAAAGCTCTGGCCTCTTATAGTACATGTCTCTTCTGACACTTCAGGGTCTTCCAGGAAAAAGATTCTGTAAACTTTGCCAGTGAGAGGAAATCTAGCAGATTTGACACAGCTACTCCATGCTGCTTTTGCAACCATTGTATTTATGAAATTGCACAGGCATTCTTATGAATGGAATAAAACTTGGAATATGGGACCAAAAACTGCAACATAAGAAAGCTGAACATTATTAATGCATACAGGTAGTTTCAACCTAGCTTTCCACTCTAAAAAGTAGTGATTTCAAGTAAAAAAACCTTGCTTCCTCCACTTCTTGGTTTTGGACATTAGGGATAAAAAAACCGCAAAAACATTTTCTAGTTTTATTCCTATGTGTGTTGGGAATGTAGAGTTTATGCCTATCTGAAAATCAGTATCATAGTTTGCTGTATGGTAAACACAAGCTGATTACCTGTCTGTCTGAATTTTCCTGTCCCACCCCTCCCCATCAGAAGTGCAGTACAGCTGGCACAGAGAGTTCATGTCAGCTTATAGAAACTTAATGGTGCTTGTGTATAAAGTGGAAATAGCTGTTTGATGTGGAAATCACTAGCATGTAAAAAGCCATGAACGTACAATACCATTATGGATGCATAAAAGGATTGCCATGCCCTTAGATCAGTGTCCTTTTAATCCAACACTGACTCACTCATCAATTACTGATGGCAGATTTTTTAGTATTTGTTTGTTTCTTTTGTTCCACTGATATGCTGATAATCTAAAAAGTTGCATTATAAGAACAACTTTTCGGAGTAGAAATTTATTGAAGTCATATGCAATTATACCTCTAAATATTGGAAAAAAAATAATCTAGTGTTAGCGTCACGATTCTTCTGGTCGAATATTTATCTACAAGTTTTTTTCATTAACTCTCTGTAAAGCAATTCCAAGTGAGTCTTATGGAATTTCTGGTATTTCTTCTTTCTGTGGAAAAAATCCCTCTGCACAGAGTTTGGGAGAAAGAGCTGGGAAAGTGTTATTGTTTCAATTTCACACAAATAGGATCTTAAATGTCCTTTCCGACCCAAACCATTCTATGATTCTGTGATGGCTGTTTTTGAATTTATATAACAAATATGCCAAGAATAGGCCTTACTTTATTTGCCTCTATGTGCATCTATGATAAATGGGAGTAAAGGGTAATGAAACAACTGAGAATATGAGAGATGAGATGCCACAAGATGCCAAGAACTAATACAAGAACTTATTTAGAATGATGTTCCTATTTTTCTCCATTCAAATACTTCAAACCATTCTGTTTTAATTGGCATCTTCCTAATAGTTTGAGAGTTATATAATGTTAATGAAAAGTTAGTGTGAGATTGAAGAACAAAGCATCTTATTTCAAAGCTTAATTTTTCAATTCACAGGGAATGAGAATTTTGGTGGAATTTCAACTGATGATTTCTGTGGTTGTTCTCTGGCATGATCCCTTTCTGAACAAGCTGAGATCAATCATGGCAAGAATTTAACAACTGACAGGGCCAAATTCATCTTCAGTGCAACTCCAAAGTTAATGCAGTGACATTAAATTTTGGCCCACGACTTAATATAACAGAAAAACAGAAAACATCCCCTTAGTATTCTTTTAAAACAAACAAATACCCACATGGACCCAAAGTACACAGCAGTGATCTGTGGAGTCAGTTCATACACAATGTGTGAATTCTGTTTACTGTCAGGGATTCTGTCTATGGAAATAAGAATAAAACTCATCTTCGAGCTCTGGTCACGTTCTGTTTTGGTTGTTAGGTTTTTATGCATATTGAATATAATATGGGATGATAACCTGAATAACTTTCAAATGAGACAGCTGAAGATGAAATCCTCAAGAAACTAGTGCTCTGCACTCACCTACTCATGTACATTTCTTCTGGAGGCTGGAGGACAGAATAGGATTTTCTCAGAGAAAAGTGAGAAGTGTTGGTCTCTCCCCTCAAAAATGTTGAATCTGAAAAAAATGAGAGACATGTGGATTGAGGAAATATGTGGGGGAAAAGGGATATATCTGGAGAAACAAATTCTGCTGCATTATTGAATTGCCTGGAGAGGAAGGTAACTGCTTACACAGAATAAGAAACAAGAAGAGGATTCAGAAACAAGACAGATAGAGGCAACAGCTCTCATTAGACCAACAAGCATGACTGAAAAATTAAAAAAACCCACATTCCAGCCTGCCTATGTGAGTTATCGAATACAAAATATTATCTCTACACTCAAATCTTGTCTTGACTCTGACTATCATGGCCATCCA
Organism: Xenops minutus; assembly: GCA_035221455.1. Classification (NCBI taxonomy): domain Eukaryota; kingdom Metazoa; phylum Chordata; class Aves; order Passeriformes; family Furnariidae; genus Xenops; species Xenops minutus. The sequence continues at coordinate 16,854,828 of JAWWEE010000159.1, read as the reverse complement.
GAGCAAAGCCATCAAAGGATCCTGTATTTGCAAAAATATTCTGATACACATATATACAGCAAAAAAAAAAGTCCACAGAGGGTATGGAATCATGGTCAAAATAACATGTGCATGCATTTACTCTTTTGTCTGGAACTACACATTTCCTGTGGAAGTTTAATTTAAAAAACAAACAAACAAACAAAAAACCAAAACAAACATCAGCCAACAAAACAACAACAAAAAAAAGCTTGGAAACTGTCAAAATCTCTCTTTGTTTACTCCGAAGAAGTCATCTTCACATTCACAACACCTGCTCAGGGTGTAAAAGTACATGTTTTGCAGTGTTGGGAGGGTTGAGGGAAGAACATCAGCATGGATCCAGACAATTACAGTAGTAAGGACACACATTCTCATGCCTCTGATGGCAGAACAAAGACCTTGTCCTCCAAAAAAATGACAAATAGATCTAGGCAAGAAAATGCTCCTGCGTCTCATACAGCCTAGAAAAAGCTTAAAATGTGATATAGGTTTAGTGTATTTGGGTCAAACAGATGCTTGGTAAGTTTCTGCAGACTGGAAATGTCACAGCCTATCTGTCATATTTCGTATTAAATTTATTTCTTCAAGACTGCAATGCCGCCCTTTCTGGGAAGCACATGAGAATCACTTGCTCTTGTAAAGCAAGCATATTGCAGCTCAAAGGAAAAAGGGGCACCAAGGGAACCAAGAGACAGCAAATCAGACATAACATGTAAACCTTAAATATTTATAAACACATAGTTTTTGTTGGGCGTTCTGTACCACTTTCAGTTAAGGAAGCACGCGTCCTTAACACAGCCCTGACAGCCCAGGGGAGACTCGCGGGCACCAAGGGTACCTCACTGGGCCGCGTTCTCCCACAAGGGCCACAAGGCCGCAGTCCAGCCAAAGCGACCGTAAGGCTTAGAACGCTGTGAATACTCAAGCTGGAAAGACAGGAGGCTGCCAGGCACGGTTGCCGGCCGGGAATGCTCTCCCTGCTCCAGCCGGGAATGCTCTCCGCGCTCCGGCCGCGCCCCCGAGCACCGGCCCGTGCGCCACACGCGGGGCCGCGCCTGGGCCGGCCCTCGGCGCGCGCCCGCCCCCTGCTGGCCACAGCGCCGGCCGGACACGGGTCCCTCTGGCCACGGGTCCCTCTGGCCACAGATCCCTCTGGCCACGGGTCCCTCTGGCCACAGCGCCGGCCGGACACGGGTCCCTCTGGCCACAGATCCCTCTGGCCACAGATCCCTCTGGCCACGGGTCCCTCTGGCCACGGGTCCCTCTGGCCACAGATCCCTCTGGCCACAGATCCCTCTGGCCACAGTGCCGGCCGGACACGGGTCCCTCTGGCCACGGGTCCCTCTGGCCACAGATCCCTCTGGCCACAGATCCCTCTGGCCACGGATCCCTCTGGCCACAGATCCCTCTGGCCACGGGTCCCTCTGGCCACGGATCCCTCTGGCCACGGGTCCCTCTGGCCACAGTCCTCTCTGGCCACAGTCCTCTCTGGCCACAGTCTCCTCTGGTCACCTCCCCCTGCCGGTCACAGTCCCCTGCTGGCCACAGTCCCCTTTGGTCACTTCCCCTACTGCCTACAATCCCCTTTGGTCACAGTCCCCTCTGGTCACACTCCCTGCGGATCACATTCCCTCTGGAGACACTCCCTGCTGGCCACAGTCCCTTGCTGGTCACATCCCCTCGGGTCACAGTCCCTGGGGGTCACAGCCCCTGCCGGCCACAGCTCCCCAAAAAACACGCTTCCTCCTCTCACCTGCAGCGCCACCCCGACCCTAGAAGGATCCCAACTTCGTTTGCAAGAAGATCTTTGCAAAAACCAGCTGTGGTCGTGGATGGGTCCCAGCTGCTGCTGCGCCTTTCCTCCGCACCCTTTTTCCACAGCTTTCAAATTCCACTTGTAAATAGGAGTGAGTCTGGAGATGCATATTGCAGCTGGCCATGCCAGCACTGATGCAGGGTATACAAGGGTACATTGCCATCTCACCAAGCCTATCTATCCCATCGCCCTTTCCCACTTGTTCTCTTGACAAGCACCAGTTTTGCAGTGGCTCATCAGATTTGGATCCTGCCTGAGTTCATCAGGCTGAGCTCTGAACTTGTATTGACCACGGACCTCAGTAAGTCTTTGCAGCCTAGGAAACAAACTAGCTAAAAGGACTGGGAATTCAAAGCCCTATAGGCTGCTGGCTAGAACTGACTGATGCCTAGGGTTGCTTGAAATATTTCCATAAAATTGCTTTTGAATAGGAAATTTGATTTAAACATCACCACCACCCCTTTTCTTCCCTAAAGCTATCTACTTTTGCTTCAGCCACAATTTGAGTGTTTTGATTGCCTTGTGCTCTCATTTTCCTTCATTGTCTGTAGCTTCCTTCCCCCGTGGAAGAAAATGGTATTGATGCCTTAAGGTTTTCATGAATTTGTAGATTTTTATACTTCTAGGTAGTTTCTCACATATATAGAGTAGCTAACAACCTCTAACCCTGTGCTAGCTGTCTTAAGGGTCAGATAATAGCTGGAACACCATGCCTGGGAA